>CM059811.1:12357578-12927578 GCA_030435695.1 Brachymystax lenok tsinlingensis | reverse complement strand
GAGAGAGAGAGAGAATAAATAGCAGGGGAGAGGAGGGACAATGGAACAAGGGAGGACAGAGAGAGGGATGGGAAGGATCTCATAGTGGTGGTGATCTGTATTTTTATTTCACCTTTATTTAACTAGGCAAGTTAGGTCAGATAAGAACACATTCTTATTTACAACTGCATTGGTATTTGTGTACTACTGTATGCCACAGTACATCCTTCTCTCTCTCCTCTCTCTGTTCTCTCTCTCTCCCTCCTCTCCAGCCCTCTCTCTCCACAGTGTGTGTGCGTGTTTGAATGTGTGTCTGCATGTGAGGAGGAAGGTAGTCTGTTTGTTGGACATCTCCCATGGTTTCAGTTTGACCTTAGACCCTCATCTTATACAACAGCTACCGCCAGCGAGCATCAGTATGCCCGACACACCCACATACATACACATACACACACACACACACACACACACACACACACACACACACATGCAGCGGTCATCAACATTGTTAAAAGTTATAATAATTTGAATAAATGCAACAACGAACAATGGATCAACATACTCCTCAAACTTTTAGATAACAAAAAAAATCCATTAGGTATTGAATGAGTCATAAAACTTAAGTTCAGGTTTTCCATTTATTGTAAAATGTTCCCGTTTTTTATTTATAGAATGCACTCATATATAAATGCTCTAATCGTATCAGGTATTTATTTTATATTTTGTGTTAAAAGAACGACAATTATACGTGCCTCATTTGCATAAATAAAATGAGGTGTATTTGCATATATGAATGCATTACAGTTCTTTACAATCACTTTGGCACAAATTTCAGAACCTTGATGCCATTTTTCAAAACTCTGGACACAAAACTCACAACCGATGATCAAAATGCACATTTTTCAAAACTCAAACACTTTTTCCAATTGCTTGGATACAATACGCATAAAGCTAAGATCATTTGTTCATTGAACTAAAATCACCTGTTCAAAATGACACAACTTAACATCAAAGTATATTCACACATTAAAGTATATTCACACATTACACCTGAGATGACTGTCTATTCATTTCATTACAATGATCTAACTATCAATTGATACAACTGATCAAAATGATAAATAACTGTTGCATTACTCTTAATGCATCTTTTTATGGAAACTGATGAACAATATTCCATGTCTAGATAATGAAAGTTTCAGGATAACGAGCTCCATTGGCACCAATTACTGTGGAACATGAACCAAGTCGACTACATTATCTATGGATGTAATATTTCATCATCATTCTTTATCAGACACTGTTTCTATGGTCTCATGTACCACTTTTCCAGACCATGTTTTCAGATGACATTACTGTACACTCATTACTGTACATTCAGATTTGACATTACTGTACATATTACTGTACACTGCCACTTTATTAGGTACACCTATGCCCGTTCTAATGTTTGGTCGAACAACAACTAAAGCTCTCTACTCTATATACTCTATATATTGAGTTGCAGGCAGCCACAACATTTGCCATTAGAAGGAGAAGGCTATTTGCGTTAACACGCAGGTCTACCTAATAAAGTGAGTGTACGTATGTAGGCCCTTGTAATTGCTTTTCCAATACTGCCAACTCGTTACTGATGATTGATTTCACATTGTGGTACGAGTATATAGTGAAATTAGTGGTATCCACCTACAACAACATAGCGATAACATAGAGCCGGCATGTGATCCAGGTCACAATAGAGGTCAAGGAAGACGTGGTGGTCAAAGGAATTGCAGGGGACAAGCACCCCTGAGAGGTGGTCGTGGGCCTCGTTTGAGGGGGGGAGGGGACGTGGTAGAGAACAGGGCCATGGACCAAGACAGCGGCAGCAACAGCAAAGAGTGTCCAATGAAATCCGAGCAATAGTTGTAGACCATGTCGTAAATCATGGCATGACAATGACTGAGGCAGCTACAATGATTCAACCAAACCTCAGGAGATCAACCGTGGCCTCAATCATCAGAACCTTCCGCAATGAGAACCAGTAAGTCTTCAGCATGCACTGAACATTAGGCTACTCTCAACATTGTAGAGGGTGATGGAACTGGATGCCGATGAAAACCATCACAAATTCCTATTTTTGGATGAGGCAGGTTTCAACCTGGCCAAGACAAGGAGGAGAGGTCGGAATTTCATAGGCCAGCGGGCAACCATCCAAGCACCTTGACAACGTGGTGCCAACATCACCATGTGTGATTTTGGATCATATGATGCAGCTCTCCTTGTAACCTTCCTTGATAAGCTAAATCAGGTATGTGGAGCTGATGTTGTGACCTATGTCATTGTGTTGGATAATGTTAGGTTCCACCATGCTCAAATGGTGCAAGCAAGTTTCAGGCCCATCCATAATTTACCACCCTGTACTTACCCCAGTACTCTCCTTTCCTTAACCCGATTGAGGAATTTATGATAGGCCCCCAACAAGCCACCCTTCTCCAGGCCATGGATGACACATGCAATGACATCACAGCAGACCAGTGTCAGGCCTGGATTCGCCATGCACAAAGATTTTTCCCAAGATGTTTGGCTAATGAAAACATCCATTGGGATGTGGATGAGAACCTGTGGCCAAATCCACAAGACAGGGTTGATGGAAATATAAAAGTACAGTAATCAATCCTTTGTTTTGCTTTTTACAGTAAGCCAGGTGAGGAACACTGTAGTTGACGCTTTACTGTAGTTTTCTTCTTTTTTGTAGCTAATTATTTTTACTTTGATAAAAAAAACACGTGATTTTATTGTATTTCATCAATACAGTTCAGATTTTGTTTTTCTCTCTACTAGTCCTTTTACAGTGATGTATTTACGTGTAGTGCCATAACGAAACATGTATCACAAATTTTGTACTATAATATTTTATGATTGTACGAACAACTACACAGTGAAACTATCGGTATCTTGTGTGTGGGTGATCTAAATGAACGTTCCTATGATATTTAATGAAAAATGTGTTATTTGAACCAACGATTCTGCAAGTGAAAAGTTTCTTTAAAGATGTGAATGCACAATGCCATGTTTTGAACATTGAACAGCCTGTGTTACAAGTGATGACCGTTTTGAGTTTTGTGTCTAGAGTTTTGAAAAATGACGACAAGGTTCTGAAATTAGTGCCAAAGTGATTGTAAAAAAAAACTGTAACGTAACGCGGTGGAACAGGGCTGCAACCACAAAAAACTCCTCTGTTTAGGCATACAGTGGGGCAAAAAAGTATTTAGTCAGCCACCAATTGTGCAAGTTCTCCAACTTAAAAAGAGGAGAGAGGCCTGTAATTTTCATCATAGGTACACTTCAACTATGACAGACGAAATGAGAAAAAGAAATCCAGAAAATCAAATTGTAGGATTTTTTTATTTATTTATTTGCAAATTATGGTGGAAAATAAGTATTTGGTCAATAACAAAAGTTGTTATATACCCTTTGTTGGCAATAACAGAGGTCAAACGTTTTCTGTAAGTCTTCACAAGGTTTTCACACACTGTTGCTGGTATTTTGGCCCATTCCACCACGCAGATCTCCTCTAGAGCAGTGATGTTTTGGGGCTGTCGCTGGGCAACACGGACTTTCAACTCCCTCCAAAGATTTTCTATGGGGTTGAGATCTGGAGACTGGCTAGGCCACTCCAGGACCTTGAAATGCTTCTACGAAGCCACTCCTTCATTGCCCGGCGGTGTGTTTGGGATCATTGTCATGCTGAAAGACCCAGCCACGCTTTCATCTTCAATGCCCTTGCTGATGGAAGGAGGTTTTCACTCAAAATCTCACAATACATGGCCCCATTCATTCTTTCCTTTACACGGATCAGTCGCCCTGGTCCCTTTGCAGAAAAACAGCCCCAAAGCATGATGTTTCCACCCCCATGCTTCACAGTAGGTATGGTGTTCTTTGGATGCAACTCAGCATTCTTTGTCCTCCAAACACGACGAGTTGAGTTTTTACCAAAAAGTTCTATTTTGGTTTCATCTGACCATATGACATTCTCCCAATCCTCATCTGGATCATCCAAATGCTCTCTAGCAAACTTCAGACGGGCCTGAACATGTACTGGCTTAAGTAGGGGGACACGTCTGGCACTGCAGGATTTGAGTCCCTGGCGGCGAGTGTGTTACTGATGGTAGGCTTTGTTACTTTGGTCCCAGCTCTCTGCAGGTCATTCACTAGGTCCCCGTGTAGTTCTGGGATTTTTGCTCACCGTTCTTGTGATCATTTTGACCCCACGGGTGAGATCTTGCGTGGAGCCCCAGATCGAGGAAGATTATCAGTGGTCTTGTATGTCTTCCATTTCCTAATAATTGCTCCCACAGTTGATTTCTTCAAACCAAGCTGCTTACCTATTGCAGATTCAGTCTTCCCAACCTGGTGCAGGTCTACAATTTTGTTTCTGGTGTCCTTTGACAGCTCTTTGGTCTTGGCCATAGTGGAGTTTGGAGTGTGACTGTTTGAGGTTGTGGACAGGTGTCTTTTATACTGATAACAAGTTCAAACAGGTGCCATTAATACAGGTAACGAGTGGAGGACAGAGGAGCCTCTTAAAGAAGAAGTTACAGGTCTGTGAGAGCCAGAAATCTTGCTTGTACAAATGTGACCAAATACTTTTTTTCCACCATAATTTGTAATAAATTCATTAAAAATCCTACAATGTGATTTTCTGGATTTCTTTCCCTCATTTTGTCTGTCATAGTTGAAGTGTACCTATGATGAAAACTACAGGCCTCTCTCATCTTTTTAAGTGAGAGAACTTGCACAATTGGTGGCTGACTAAATACTTTTTTGCCCCACTGTACCTGCACCCAGCTACGCTGTCTGGAGTACTTCATTATTTACTGTTGTTGTCACGTTCTAATGCAAAATGCAACAAGCAGGATATCCTCAGATTACAAATCATAACGCTTGGCTCTAGATTACACCCTTCTATACATACTTTACATTGTTTGCCAGATCAGACATAATATCACTAGAAAGTGTTCATTTGCTTTCATTTCAGCGCATCTAATTTGTAAATATCACTTTTTTCAATTTCACAAAACGTTTCCATCCATCAAAATCTAATTATTGGGATGTAAGTGTGGAGATCATGTGTTAATTCCCAGACGAAGCTTTAGCGTTCTTATAGATGCAACTACTGACTATCTACTTGTTTTTTTTTAGTATTAAGGTTAATAATATGTGTGTGAGTCTGTTTATCAGTGTGTGTGTATGTGTGTGTTTGTGTATGTGTGTGAGTGTGTATGTGTTTGTGTGTATGTGTGTGTGTGTGTGTGTGACTGTGTGACTGTGTGTGTGTATGTGTGTGAGTGTGTATGTGTTTGTGTGTGTGTGTATGTGTGTGTGTGTATGTGTGTGTGTATGTGTGTGTTTCACCACTGAGCAGTAATACCAGATGTCCTCTATCAGCGGAGGCTTTTAACTGTATGTAACACACACACACACCAAAACACACACACAAACTTTGCCACAAAGTTAAAATATTAAAAGTAATCAACAGCATCTCTCTTCCCCCTGTGAGTTTTATCATTCAATCCAAAGGAGAAGAGAAAATGGACATGAGTGTGAGGCTTTGCATGTGTGTGTGTGTCAAAATCGAATCAAATCAACGTTTATTGGTTTGATTACAAATATTTGCAGATGTTATCGCAGCTGCAGTGAAATGCTTGTGTTTCTAGCTCCAGCAGTACAGTAATACATAATGCCTGTGTTTCTAGCTCCAACAGTACAGTAACACATAATGCCTGTGTTTCTAGCTCCAACAGTACAGTAATACATAATGCCTGTGTGTCTAGCTCCAACAGTACAGTAATACATAATGCCTGTGTTTCTAGCTCCAACAGTACAGTAATACATAATGCCTGTGTTTCTAGCTCCAACAGTACAGTAATACATAATGCTTGTGTTTCTAGCTCCAGCAGTACAGTAATACATAATGCCTGTGTTTCTAGCTCCAACCGTACAGTAATACATAATGCCTGTGTTTCTAGCTCCAACCGTACAGTAATACATAATGCTTGTGTTTCTAGCTCCAGCAGTACAGTAATACATAATGCCTGTGTTTCTAGCTCCAACAGTACAGTAATACATAATGCCTGTGTTTCTAGCTCCAACCGTACAGTAATACATAATGCTTGTGTTTCTAGCTCCAGCAGTACAGTAATACATAATGCCTGTGTTTCTAGCTCCAACAGTACAGTAATACATAATGCCTGTGTTTCTAGCTCCAACAGTATAGTAATACATAATGCCTGTGTTTCTAGCTCCAACAGTATAGTAATACATAATGCCTGTGTTTCTAGCTCCAACAGTACAGTAATACATAATGCCTGTGTTTCTAGCTCCAACCGTACAGTAATACATAATGCCTGTGTTTCTAGCTCCAACAGTACAGTAATACATAATGCCTGTGTTTCTAGCTCCAACCGTACAGTAATACATAATGCTTGTGTTTCTAGCTCCAGCAGTACAGTAATACATAATGCCTGTGTTTCTAGCTCCAACAGTACAGTAATACATAATGCCTGTGTTTCTAGCTCCAACCGTACAGTAATACATAATGCTTGTGTTTCTAGCTCCAGCAGTACAGTAATACATAATGCCTGTGTTTCTAGCTCCAACAGTACAGTAATACATAATGCCTGTGTTTCTAGCTCCAACAGTATAGTAATACATAATGCCTGTGTTTCTAGCTCCAACAGTATAGTAATACATAATGCCTGTGTTTCTAGCTCCAGCAGTACAGTAATACATAATGCCTGTGTTTCTAGCCATTATGTCATTATGCGCGTAACGCTGGTGACAGGTGTGCGCCCTAACGAGTAGCCTGGTGACCTAGAGGCCGGAGATGGAGCACTCGTGACATTATGGCTATATACAGTGTTGTAACAATAACGCTATCTATATATATACACATATATCTCCTCACCTCTCTTCTTTTCTCCCACAGGGACCAAACTCTCCTCCCTCACTCTCTCTGTTTATCGCTCTGTTTCTCTCTCCTCTCCTCCACGCATGCCCGTCCTCTAGCCGACCATCTTTTCACATTGATGCTAGCTGACAGCACACACACTTGCTCAGGTGATACACAGCAGTTGTCATGGGCAAAACGTGCCCTCTCTCTCTCCCTTTCTCTTTCTCTTCCTGTCCCTCTGCCTCCCTCTCTCACTTACTCTCTCTCACCCCTTTTTCTCTGTCTCTCCCTTTCACTTTCTCTGTCTCTCCTTCTCTCCCTCCCTCTCTCATTCTTTACCCACTGAACGCACACACTCCCACTGTAGGGTAAATAGGGTTGGAGAGGAAGGGGAACATATTGGTTTTTAAAGACTGGTTGGCCGGTTGGATGGAGTGTTTAAATCCTGTAGCTGTCGAGGAAGGCATTTGGAAGCATATGGCATGATGGGGGAGTGAGAGAGAGAAACAGAGAGAGTTAGAGGAGGAGAGGATGTGGCGTTATAGAGGAGAGGTGGAGAAACGAGGAGAAAGGGAGGTGAGAAGGAGAGGAGAGGTGAATGGCTGTGACCTTTAAGCGTGGCCTTTAACCTTTAATTGGCTGTGGTGAGATCACATCTTCATTTGGTGTGCGGGTGTGTGTGCATGGATTCATATGACAATGCTTAATTGAAGCCCTCTAGCTGTAAAACAGAGAACAGACAGAGATTCAGTCAGTGGAATAGTGCTTCACTGTTAGCTCATCTTCCCCCTAACTTCAGACACTCTCTAGCGGTTGGAGGATCACCTCAAGCTCAACATTTAAATGGCCTACAAAATAACGGTATGTTTTGCGACTAAAGACACCCTTCTTGCTAGCTGACCACTGATTTTCATTGCAGTTTATGTAAGTTAGATTTTGAGAGTTTCAAAAAGTAATATATAGACACATTTTGTGGGACACACTGTTTATTGTAAAATTCAACTGTGTGACAGATTATACTCATTTATATGTTAGTATTAAAATGATATCTACTTTCTCAAAACACAAGATCAATCTGTAAAACAAATAATGTGACTTTAGATGTTTACAGGAGGGCGCACCGGGCTACGCAATGAAAAGCTGACAGCCAAGTCATTTTGTTTTACTGGAAGGCTAGCCAACTAGTCAACTATCTAGTAAACACTTTGGATACGAGGTTGGTGTCTCTTTTATGAGCAAAATTAAACGGATATATCTTGAAATTGAACAAAATAGTAAGGTGGCCAGTAAGGTGGACCGTATGCCGATAATACGGGACATATTTTATTTGCTAAACTGCTGATAGTAGTAGTATTTCCACTGAAATGTCAAACCCGTTAGCTAACATTTTTATGACACCAATAATCACAAAACATTGATGGCTTGACCACAAGATAACACTGTTGAAGGTAATATATTTCTCCACGCTGTGGAATATGCCAATAATACGGGGTGCTAACACTAGTATCAGACATACGTTATTGTTCTCGAAAAATGCCAAGTTGCATTCAATATCCCAGCTGATTCCCAAGTAATCTCAATTCGCTGGTAAATTGGAATTAGACACAGTCTTGAATGAGTCATGAATCAAGAGTCATGATACAAAAGTCATGAATCAAGTGTCACGAATGTCATAATAATATGTGAATATAGTATAACAAAATAGCATTCTTCTTTCCATTTCAGTTGGCCACCGGTCTGTACTGCAGTTTGGACAAAGTGGATCCGTGTTTAAAGACGTTAGAGTCGTACCTTATGTTAGCTCCAGAAGGGTTCAGCAGGGTGTATCAGCCAGCTGTGTGTGTGTGTGTCTGTCAGCGACACAGCAGTGGACAGAGATTTGCTGTGGCACCATGCAGAGAGTCTGAATTGTCCCCTGTTGTCCTGTCCTAGTTTTGGGAGTGGGTGTTTGTTTATCTTTTGTTTTCAACACTGTAGCGGAGAAGGAAAGTGGGGCTGCCGTGGAGGGACTGAGTTTAGAAAAGATACAGGATAATTTAAGATCCTGAGAGTGAATAAAAGAAAGACTGATAGCGAGGCATAAAAAAAATACTAAAGTTTGCTATAGAATACTACAGTACTTACTATAGAATACTACAGTACTAACTATACAATACTACAGTTTACTATAGAATACTACAGTTCTTACTATAGAAAACTACAGTTTACTATAGAATACTACAGTACTTAGTATAGAATACTACAGTTTACAATAGAATACTACAGTTTACAATAGAATACTACAGTACTTACTATAGAATACTACAGTTTACTATATACTACTATAGTACTTACTTTAGAATACTACAGTACTTACTATATAATACTACAGTACTTACTATAGAATACTACAGTTTACAATAGAATACTACAGTACTTACTATAGAATTCTATAGTAAACGTTAGTATACTGTAGGATATTATACTACACCCTGTAGTATCCCTTGATAATGTGTAGGGTTGCAAAGGGTCGGAAACTTTCCATTAAATTTCCGGAATTTTTCCGGAAATGTTCCATGGAAAATTAAGCCCGGGAATTTTGAGAATTTTACTTAATTCATCAAAAAAGTTAGCTTATAACAGTGAACCTTTTTTGTGGGAATCACATAAGGCAATTCTAGCTATTGCGGCATATTTTAGTTAAACTATCACCAATTCAATTCAACCCTCTGCATGCACAGTGCATTCTCCCATCACATGTGCAGCTGATTCTCAAGATCTTGCACACTAATGAGATGCCATTGAGCCCACACTACTACACTGTATGAGCCAAGGACTACATGCTTTCTGGGTTTTATTAATATACTGAGTGGGGTGAATATATTTTATATGACGTACATAACTTTTTGTTAACTAGTAAATAGTAGCCTACAGCAACGTGTGTTTAAATAATTTCTAACTTGTTAACAATTTCTGCTAGTTAGTTTTTGCTACCATGTTGGTTTTAGCCTGCTAACTGAGGACTGTTAATTCACCTTTTTCCATACATGTTTCATTTTAAAAAATGTATCTTAAAATAGAGTTGTTTAATCTAACTGCTTAACTATTTATCTGTACATGGAATTGTATATTTTTTTTTACTATTATTTTTCTAATATGTACAGGAAAATGCCATGGGCACTTTCTGATGTGTGGATACATTTCACTGCAGCTAATGTAGATGGAAAAGCTGTATACATTTGCAAGTACTGTGCCAAATCATATGTGAAGAATGCAACAAAGATGCAGAATCATCTGGCCAAGTGCATAAAGTTCCCTCAGCGCTCACAACAAGCAACCTCTGACAAAAGTCCCTCTATTTCTATTTGAGGTGAAAATGATGAATCAGACACCTTATCGATAGCAACAGATCAGGGTCCTCCTGGAATCAGAAGTTTTTTTGACTCAATGGAGGAACGTAGTCAGAGAAATGCTGATGAATGTCTTGCTCGAGCTGTGTATGCAACTGGTTCACCTCTGATGCTCACAGGCAACGTGTATTGGAAGAGATTTCTGAATGTTCTTCGCCCAGCATACAGTACACCCCTCCAACCAGACATGTTTTATCTACTCATTAGCTGGATGCAGAGTTCAACAGAGTTCAAGTGAAGGTAAAGCATACCACAGAGAAAGCAGACTGTTTTGCAGTCATCTCTAATGTGTGGTCGAATGTTCATGGGAAAGGAATAGTTAACTACATCATCTTCACCCCTCAACCAGTATTCTACAAGAGCACAGACACAATTGACAACAGACACACTGGTCTCTACATTGCAGATGAGCTGAAGGCAGTCATCAATGACCTTTGACCTCAGAAGGTATTTGCACTGGTGACAAACAATGCTGTGAACATGAAGGCTGCTTGGTCTAAAGTGGAGGAGTCCTACCCTCACATCACACCCATTGGCTCTGCTGCTCATGCATTGAATCTGCTCCTCAAGGACATCATGGTACTGAAAACAATGGATACACTCTACAAGAGAGCCAAGGAAATGGTTAGGTATGTGAAGGGTCATCAAGTTATAGCAGCAATCTACCTCACCAAGCAAAGTGAGAAGAAAAAGAGCACCACATTGAATCTGCCCAGCAACACTAGGTGTTGTCATCATGTTTGACAGTCTCCTGGAGGAGAAGGAGTCTCTCCAAGAAATGGCCATATCACAGTCTGCCGATATGGACAGCCCCATCAGCCCCTCCTGGATGATGTATTTTGGGAGAGAGTGGTTAGCAGCCTGAAACTCCTGAAACCTATAGCAGTAGCCATTGCACGGATTGAGGGAGACAATGCCATCCTGTCTGATGTTCAGACTCTGCTTGCAGATGTAAGAGAAGAAATCCGTACTGCCCTGCCCACTTCATTGTTGCTCCAAGCAGAGGAAACTGCACTTCTGAAATACATCAAAAAGCGTGAAGACTTCTGCCTGAAGCCCATACACGCCGCAGCGTACATGTTGGACCCCAAGTATGCTGGCAAGAGCATCCTGTCTGGTGCAGAGATCAACGAGGCTTATGGTGTCATCACTACCGTGTCTCGCCACCTCAGCCTGGATGAGGCCAAGGTTCTTGGCAGTCTGGCGAAGTACACTTCCAAGTAAGGGCTTTGGGATGGAGATGCAATATGGCAGTCGTGCCAACATATCTCATCAGCCACCTGGTGGAAGGGACTTTGTGGATCTGAGGCTCTTTCCCCTGTTGCCTCCATCATCCTCCAAATCCCACCAACATCAGCCACCTCAGAGCGCAACTGGTCCTTGTTTGGGAACACACACACCAAAGCACGCAACAGGCTGACCAATACAAGGGTTGAAATATTGGTGCCCATCCGTGCAAATTTGAGGCTTTTTGAGCCTGACAACGAGCCATCCTCAACAAGGTTGGAAAGTGACAGCGAAGATTAGGCCCCAGAATCGGATGTTCAAGAGGAGTATGCATACAGATGTATGTATGTTCAGTGAAATCATCCCATGTGAAAAGATGACTCATTTAATTAAAGTTCAATTCGTAACTAAATCATTTGCAATTATGTCTACTTATGATAAGGTAAACAGTTTATGTTTCTGTCTCCATATGATTTGGTAAATATATCCATTGCAAAAAACATCTACATTTAAATGGTAATAATATTCATTCCCATATATTTCTGTTAATTCCCACGGAATTCCTCTGAATATTCCCCAAAATGTGTAACCCTAATAATGTGTGTACTTAGTATAGAATTTTGTAGTATACTGTAGAACAAAAACACTACAGTCCGCAAAAAAACATTTTAGCTATAGTAAATACTACAATATATACTACATTTTCTTAACTACAGGATTTATTCTATAGTAAACTGTAAATACTACAGTATACTACAGTGAATACCCTACCTCCTTTTTAATGTGTGGAGATACAGAGGGAGGGAGTATGGAGGAAGGGAGAGAGAGAGGTTTTCATGCTCCTTGACCACTCTCCCTGCTCTGTCTCAGATGGTGGACTCACCGAGACACACACACGCAAACACACATAGAGAGAGAGAGAGAGATGGAGGTATTTTCTTTTCTTCCTAAATCCTTGTCAGAGTGATTCTTGTGGCTCACATCACAGTAACACGGTTGTCATGGGTACATGTAAAGATTGCTATTTAGCCATTTCACCCTGGTTAAGCTTTGAGACCCATGGTTCAAAAGTGTGCGCACATTCACTCATACACTCACACACGCACACATACACTCACACACGCACACACACACGCACACACCGACATACCATGTCTAAAGAAGATATATTTTAATGTTAGAAGGGGTCCATGTTAATCCGGCATTGTTTAAAACCCCCTAAAGTCGATGTCCACGCGCCACCAACATCTAATTAGCATAATAACAACATCTGTCAGTTTAAGCTGGAGATATTTGCATTGGATGCATCTCAATCCACCACGTCCACCAATGTCGCACTTCCGCATCTGCGGTGAAAGATGGCAGAGCTAGAGCTGTGTTTGTCAGACCATGAGACATCCCGACAAACGGTCTTCTCACAAAAAAGTCTGTACCTTCCGAATGGTTTGTTCTTCAAACTATTATGAGATGAGACTCTCATGAACACGATGGTGTCTCCGTTCTGCTCTACGACCCCTACAAGCGTCTTGGGACTCCTCTGAAGTTGGTAAAGCCGATCTGCCAATTTGTATATGTAGTGTCAGAACAGTTTGGGCTACACACTAATACGGTGAGACGCTCATGTAGATGTATATGTCAGTTGTTCTGTTCTAAGACACCCACTGGTCTCAAAAGACTTGTCTAAAGGCCCCCCGGTACCAGTTGAAAACATGAATGAAAGGATAAATGTTTAGTGCCAAAAATAAGGGTTAAATACATGTTAAAAACATACCAAATGTTTCCTGATCTTTCTTCTATCTCTCAGGTATAGGAGAGACATTTCAGAACAAACTTCGTTTTTATTCATCTGTTGTTCGATGTTGTGAATCTGTTATTCAACGCATTTGTATGGGCTAATAGCAGTAAGGCCAAAATATGTGTTTACCCTGGCTTAGACAGGGCGTAGACAATTATGGTTAAAAAGATATTCGTCATCGAGCTATAGAACAGTGAGCCTGTGTCCATGTGTGTGTGGAAATTAGTCAGACGTTGTCACCATAGTCACATTTGCACCATGGTGTCACATTCAAAAGCTCAAGTCAGTCAGTCAGTCGGTCTCTCTCCTCTCAATTCAATTAATTGAAGGGCTTTATTGGCATGGGAAACACATGTTAACATTGTCAAAGCAACTGAAGAAGATAATAAACAAAAGTGAAATAAACAATAACAATTAACAAACACATTTTTTTTACTATAAAAAACATTAAACCTTACTCTCACAAAAGTTCCGAAAGAATAAACACATTTCAAATGTCATATTATGTGCAAATAGTTCAAGTACAAAATATATAAACATAAATATAGGTTGTATTTACACTGGGTTTTTTTGTTCACTGGTTCACAAATCTAGGTACAGTGAGGGAAAAAAGTATTTGATCCCCTGCTGATTTTGTACGTTTGCCCACTGACAAAGAAATGATCAGTCTATAATTTTAATGGTAGGTTTATTTGAACAGTGAGAGACAGAATAACAACAAAAAAATCCAGAAAAACGCATGTGAAAAATGTTATAAATTGATTTGCATTTTAATGAGGGAAATAAGTATTTGACCCCCTTTGAAAACAGCTACTGCAGTATAAATGTATCTATAAATCACAAGTTGCACGTGTGTCCATACTTGACTTCTGACAATATTTATGAAATGCTTGCACTGTAGAGCACTGAGAGGGACCACCCTCCAAAGTGGTTGAGTAGCCATGGTAATAAAGTGATGGAGGCACAGAGAAAGAGAAAGAAAGAGAAAGAGTGAGCAAGAGAGAGGGTGTGGCGAGAGAGAGGTAGAGAGAGCGATAAAGGAGAAGGCTTAATCTCCCTCTCTCAGGTGTGTGAAGCATGTTTTACCCTCATATTTCACTCGTTGCTTCCTTTAGCTCATTGACAATCGTGTGTGTATGTGCGTGCTTGACAGCATGTGCCTGCGTGTGTGCATGTGTGTGTGAGAACAGTAGGTCTTGTCTGCGAAATAGATAATAGCACAGTGACATTGCTCTCTAGTCAAGTGAATAGTCTCTATGGTGTGCTAGGCTCTAGGCTACCACACCTGGCTTCAAATCATTTTTAAAACATTTCAAATAACTTTGAGCGTTTACTCTAGCCTGCCTAGAGGTATCAGATGGGAGGGGATTACAATTTTGAGACTATTCAATTGATCCATGAAGCCAGTCAAGCTCAGTCAATCACAACATGTTTGGAATTATTTTAAATACTGTTGAACCCAGGTCTGCTGGGCGCTAGGCCATAAGGACGCCAGGGGGTAGATTTAGCAGTTTAGTCACGGTGGAGAGGGGCTGCCTGGTTAGGCAGGCGGCCATGTCCCCCCTCTGCACACTCCTTACACTGGGATGGAGGGAGGGAATGGAGGAGGGAGAGAGAGGAGTGGGAAAGAGACAGAGAAGACCAGCAGAGGTTCTCTCCAAACCTCCAAACACTGAAATAGAGGAAGGGAGGGGTGGAGGGACAGGGAGAGAGAAAGGGAGAGCAGAAGAGCAAGAGACAAAAGCATGTTTGTGTTCATGAGAACGTGCAGGATTTAGACAGGGCCCTTCTATGTGTGGATGTAGTGTCAGCCTCATCAGAGAGAGAGAGGGTGAGGGTGAGAGAGAGAGAGAGAGAGAGAGAGAGAGAGAGAGAGAGAGAGAGAGAGAGAGAGAGAGAGAGAGAGAAATGAAATAAATTTTTGCGTTATTAAAAGTAAAATACTCTGAAACGTTTTACTGCAGTATACTGTAAATTACAGTGTATTGTGGGGAAATGTTAAGAGAGTGGAAAGAATTGCTGTATTTTGAATGGTACTATAATTCAATCTCACAGAATACAGTACCGTATCGTATCTTTGGAGCGCAAAAAAACTTTTGACCACCAGTGAGTCCATGGTATTGTTGTTTCTTGCTCATTAACATATTTTGAGGCGTGCCCTGTAAGACACTCTATTTGTTGCACCGTGAGGGAGAATGCTGTACCGATTTAACTCATATGTGGTTAAAGTTTCACACCAGTTTAAAAGGTATAGGGGGCAGATTGGTGTGGCAGCAAGTCTTAAACCTTAAATGTTTGAGCATTTTGCAGTGTCCAGTTGGTCTGTTGGCCTCTAGAAGGGATATTCATTAATGCACCCTGTAATGCACACATACAACCTCTCTTCCACACACACACCCTCCCAAACACACATACAACCTCTCTTCCACACACACACCCTCCCACCCTCCCAAACACACATACACCCTTTCTCCCACACACACATACACCCTTTCTCCCACACACACACCCTCCCAAACATACATTGTCACCAGTCCTGTGCTGCATCCCCTCTTACATTCACCTGGGCAGTGTGTTTCCCAAGGGAGTCGTCGGTCACATTTCAGTTGAATGCAGTCAGTTGTACAACTGACTAGGTATCCCCTTTACCTTTCCTTTATTGACTAGGTATTCTGACTAGGTATCCCCTTTACCTTTCCTTTATTGACTAGGTATCCTGACTAGGTATCCCCTTTACCTTTCCTTTATTGACTAGGTATTCTGACTAGGTATCCCCTTTACCTTTCCTTTATTGACTAGGTATCCTGACTAGGTATCCCCTTTACCTTTCCTTTATTGACTAGGTATTCTGACTAGGTATCCCCTTTACCTTTCCTTTATTGACTAGGTATTCTGACTAGGTATCCCCTTTACCTTTCCTTTATTGACTAGGTATTCTGACTAGGTATCCCCTTTACCTTTCCTTTATTGACTAGGTATCCTGACTAGGTATCCCCTTTACCTTTCCTTTATTGACTAGGTATTCTGACTAGGTATCCCCTTTACCTTTCCTTTATTGACTAGGTATTCTGACTAGGTATCCCCTTTACCTTTCCTTTATTGACTAGGTATCCTGACTAGGTATCCCCTTTACCTTTCCTTTATTGACTAGGTATCCTGACTAGGTATCCCCTTTACCTTTCCTTTATTGACTAGGTATTCTGACTAGGTATCCCCTTTACCTTTCCTTTATTGACTAGGTATTCTGACTAGGTATCCCCTTTACCTTTCCTTTATTGACTAGGTATCCTGACTAGGTATCCCCTTTACCTTTCCTTTATTGACTAGGTATTCTGACTAGGTATCCCCTTTACCTGTGTTTGTGTTTGTGTTTGTGTGTGTGTGTGTGTGTGTGTGTGAGGGCCTGTAAAACACACTGTTATTATACCTCGCTCCTTTGGGAACAGATCTAGGATCACCCTACCATAACCTTACCTTTTGAGGGAAAATGCCACAAACTGACTTGAGATTAGATTCTGCCGAGAGAGAGATTACAGTGAAGGGTCGGGGTGGTACTCAGATCCAGACTCATTGCAGAGAAGAAACTAACATCTGTGAGAGTGGCGTTTGGCTGGAGCAAGGAGCCTGGGCAGCAAGGCAAGGGAGAGAGAGCACACACACCATTGGGTCTATAGAGCAACCACTGCCCTCTGCTGGTCGAAGATAATATGACACTTCTAGTATCTAGGCCAACCCTGAGCCTTGTTCATCACACACACACACACACTCTAAATCAGACAATAGACTTCGGAGAGATCCACCAAGCATTTCACTTCTCCTTTTCAAGTCTAGACAGTGTTTGTGTGTGTGTGCGTGTGTGAGCGCGTGTGTGTGTGCGTGCGTGCGTTCATGCTCGTGTGACACCTCAATGCCATTGTTGTGGATGTCACTCGGTCCTCCTTATCCACCATTACTCATTTTATATTGTACGTAGATGCCATTGTACAGAAGTCAATAGTGCACACACACAAACCCACACACAGACTTACACAGAGAATTAGACAGAGAGACAGACACACACAGACACACAAATGTCTCCAATACTGGATACCGTTTTGATGTTTCTGTGGCTTCCTGGCTATGGTAAGTATAGCCACTTTCCAGCCTGCCATCGGTAGAATGGGAGAACTTGTAACAGAGATCACAATAGAAGGACAGAGTGTCCACTAGAGTCTCTGTCTCTCTGTCTCTCTGTCCCATTCTTTCTCTCCTCCTCGTCTCTAAAGTGGTCTCAGCTCAATGTAGGGGGTGCCCGTAAACACAGATCTAGGATCAGAAATAGAACTGACTGGAACAGGGGTAAGGGGTAATATCTAGAGAACAGAACACTGACAGACTAAAGATATGTAACCACACATTCATGCTCTTATGTACATTATTTAATAATAGTTTACTAGTTTTGGCAGTAAGAGGCTAGCATGGTCATAGATCTGTTTGTGCTATCGTTCCACTCTTTGCCACTCCTTGTCATTCCAAGTCTTGTCATGCCAAACTAAGGCAAGCAGGATGCCCCTGTGACCCTCATTACCTGGGCCATTTTGGATCGCCTTCATCCTGTTTTTCTCTGATTAAGAACCAGAATTGACTAACATGCATCCTCACTCTCTCCCCCTCCTTCCATCAGACCATGTCGGAGTACAGCTCTTTGCTCAGCGACCTGTCTGAAAACATCACCAATGAGGACTTGGACCAACTGAAGTCTGCCTGCAAGGAGGACATCACAGAGGACCAGAGCAACACCATCACCTCCTCCAAGGAGTGGTTCAACTACCTGGAGGAGAACCAAAAGCTGGCTCAGGGTAAGGGAGGGAGAAGTTTCCAGGTTTCCCAGATCAACATTTAGGAAGGGAAGGGAAAGGAAGGGAGGGAAGGATGGAGGGGAGTGGAGAGTGACTTAATTACCTGGCGAAGAATGACAAACTGGCACAAGGTGAGGGAGGGAGAGAGAGAGAGAGGGAGAGGAGGAGGAAGGAGGCTGCAAATGAGCACAGATCTTATAACGCATGTTTAAGACAGAAAAATAATGTAATCCCGCTGCCATATTACAGTAAGGTTTACCGTATTTTTGCAAAGATCTGTGCTCATTTGCACCTTAAAAATGCTGTCCTATGTTTCCCTCCTTACAGATAACCTGTCGTACATCGAGCACATCTTTGAGATCTCACGGCGACCAGACCTGCTGACCCGGGTCATCGAGTACCGCACCACGGTTCTCAAAATCTCAGAGGACGATGAGATCGACACCAAGCTCACACGCATCCCCTCTGCCAAAAAATACAAAGGTCACTTTACTATCCCTCTTTTTTTCTGTCCTTTTTTTGTATTTCTTCTTCCGTCTTCCTCTTGCCTTATCTTTCTCACTCTTTCTCTCCCTCCTCTCTCCACTTTTTCCTTATCTTTTCTGTTTTTCTCTGAGCTGTCTTTCCTAATCTGTCTCTAACTGTACACTGTATTTCTCTCTGAAATCTCTTTCCTAATCTGTCTCTAACTATAAACTGTATTTCTCTGAGCTCTCTTTCCTAATCTGTCTCTAACTATAAACTGTATTTCTCTGAGCTCTCTTTCCTAATCTGTCTCTAACTATAAACTGTATTTCTCTGAGCTCTCTTTCCTAATCTGTCTCTAACTATAAACTGTATTTCTTTGAGCTCTCTTTCCTAATCTGTCTCTAGCTATAAACTGTATTTCTCTGAGCTCTGTTTTCTTTAGTTCTTCCTCGAGGCGTTCTTCTCACTTAACCTCAGATTTCAAAATTCTTTCTTTCTTTGTTATTTGACTTTTTCTTCATTTATTCTTCTCACGTCTGTTGCAGCAGTTTACTGAGACCTCTCTCTCTCCTCTTTCTCTCTCTCTCTCCACTCTCTCTTGCTGTCTTTCTCTTTAGATATAATTCGCCAACCCTCTGAAGATGAGATCATCAAGCTGGCCCCCTAAAAAGTGTGAGGTCTTCACCTCTGACCTTTGCACTTTGACCCCTGGCACTCCAACCGTCTCGACCCCCTCCTCCTCCCGCCTCCCCCCAGTTCCGCTAACACAAACCATATTACACAGAGACAGACGCTAGCAACACCTCTCCAATCAACCAATCAGATCGCCATGACGCTTCACCGCCCCTTTATCCAAGGCTAAGGAAAGCTGAAGATTAAAGATGGAGAGAATGAATAAGAGAAAGAAAGACAGAGCCAAAGCCTATCCCCCTTGTTAAAAGATGTGTTGGTCAGTTTAGAGCTTGTGTACGTAGCTGTACTTGTAACACTGTTTTGAGAAAATGTGTGAGTGTGTGTCTGAATGAATGCGTGCGCGTGTGCGTGTGTGTGTGTGTGTGAGCGTGTGTGTGCGTTCAAACATAGCTCTCTTTGTGTTTGTATGGGATCCCCTCTAGTTCGACCTAGAAATGTTGTAGGAAAAGCAGCATTATATCAGATACGGTATTTGCATGACCTGTGTTAGGCCATTAGGATGAACATGCTGCCATTAGGTACATTAGATTTGCAACCATATCCTTCAATCAATCTTGCAGCCACTTGAATTGCTATTCCACTAAGAGACAGATCAATGGGAGACTAAGTGAAAATGTCACTTAAGTGTTTGTAGGATTCCACGTAACTTAGCATTATGCATTACGCTTTATCAGTGGAGCAAAAAGAAAGCTATAGTGCAGGTATAGTTCCTTTACTCAAAACTCATCAGATCATTGGATATTAAAAAGGGTTTCGTTAGGTGTTTCTTAGAAAAAGCCAATATTTGCCTTTAGCCTAGCCATAGCATGGAATTATCGAAGAAGAAAATGTTATAATGATATTATATGTTTTCTTATATTTATATGGTATTACACCATGACAATAGTATCAATTGATCGTCTTTTGTTTTGTTGACTTAAAATGAACATGCTATCCTATACCCTACATCGTTATAAGGACCATTAGAATTCACATACATGGGGGAAATATAGCCTATAGGCTACTCTCTGTATTGTCCATACTAAGCTTTGAGTATGTAATATATAATTGTATAATTATGTATTGTATATTATATACATATATAATTATATTTTATATACATATATCATTATTTAAGTCTGGTATGAAAGCTTGAAAGCTAACTCTAATTCTAGGTTTAGGCTAATGCTAGCAGGGAACTCTCATTACAGTTCTGTGTAATGTTATTCCAACGGTAATCCAACGTCTGTGAAATAATATTGTTTTTAAACAGTGATTTTACAATACAGTGATTCAATGCTCCTTTACTGTGAAATCGTATTATAAAAAGACACCTTATTGTAAAACCTTATTATAAAAACATATACAAAATTCTTATATTGTTAAATTTAAAAACTCTATATGAAACATTATCTGATATTGGAAAAACAAATATATATATATTTTACAAGGATATAAAATATTTATTATATTTACTGTGTTTGAATAAGAATCAATGTCTTTCTGCTCCGAAGTGCCACTCAAATTCCAAGCCAAAAGTTTTTCAGGACATAAAACAACTGACCAATCAGGGAGAGGGACTACAGCCTCTGAAAGAAATGTAAGGAACTAACAAAACGGTACATAGAAGCAGAAAAAGAAAAACTGCCGCAATATCATGAAAAAAAGTACAATATTTAAACCAATGATATACATACATAGTTCATAATCTGTTTTGTGAAAAGCCCAAGTACTGCATTAATCATCAATACACACACAACAGTGCACTACACTTTAAATCAGGGCTGTCAAACTCATTCCATTGAGGGCCTAGTGTCTGCAGGATTCAGTTTTTTCCTTTTAGTTAAGACCTAGACTACCAGGTGAGGGGAGTTCCTTACTAATAGTGACCTTAATTCATCAATCAAGTACAAGGGAGTAGCGAAAACCCGGAGACACAGCCCTCGGTGGAATGAGATTGACAACTGTGCTCTAAATAATCTAATCACCTAATCCCTAACATCTTTTGGGTCTCAGTCACCATACATAAAACAAAGCAAGACTGTTGATTCAAATCAACAAATTACTCATGTTAATTACACGGTGTTTCCTCCCTACGAAGAAGCCTTAGCAGAATTCGGTGTACACACTCCATGTCAACTAATGTGTCAAATGTGAAAATGTGTGTGAGCATGTGTGGTTGCACCCACACACACTTGTACAGTCAGTACACATCAAGTTCAATCTCACTCGTAAAGAAGGGGGACTATTTTGCGAGGTTTGCTGAGGGCTTCACGACTCACGACTGGTCTGTGTAGATGTTTGCCAAACTGAAGGGTCTAGGCAGGGACACTGATTACAAGTGTGTGAGCTGAGGGCTCCTGATCCTGATGAAACCTTCACGGAGGTCCTAAGATTTCAAAAACACAGATACAACGAACTCTATAATTGCACAGTCACGGCCACCACTTTCTTTGGGAAAAAACGGCCTCTTCTCTCCTATAGCCTCTACTCTCACCTCTCCCCACACCCCCTCTTTCCCAACCCCCAGTGCCAATGACCAATACTTTTATTTCCATTGCAGTTTCTGTGATCTGGTTTTGTATTGCTCGCTGTTAACGCATAGTGTTGGAACTTATTAGTATCCTATGCACTTATCTTTGATATATACCCCCTCCACATGTATTATCCTCATTATGTAGACCAGGGACTGTATTCATGAAGCGCTTTAGAAAAGGAGTCCTGATTTAGGATCAGGTCCCCTCTGTCAATATAATCATCATGCATTATAATCTGAAAGGCAAAACTGATCCTAGATCAGCACTCTTACTCTGAGACTAATGAATGCATCCCAAACTACTGAACTGCATCAAAAATAGTATTGTAAATATATTCAGGCCAATTGTTTGTAAGGTTGACTGCCAAGCAAGCCCCCTTTAGGAAGCCAGCACCCTTTTATGGTGAAGCGGTGGCTGCTGTTAATGAACCCTTTGCCAAAATGTGTAATCTGATCCACAATCTGTTGTTTGGTGCGACTTCTAATCTACTGTAATTTGTGCTGAATGGGTTATGGTTAGGATTATCTGTTGCTAGGGAGCAGCAGTTCGTATTGCAGGCAAGGGCAATCAGTTGTACTTACCGCTATGATCTGTGGGTGCTGGTAGACAGGGTAGCTATGTGCTCACCTTGCTGGAGGAAGAGTTTGTGTCAGATGACCATTATAGATCCTCTTAGGCTTACTATTTCACGTACCACTAACAGATCTCTGAAGAAAAGCAGAGAAATTGTCGTAACAGTAATAGGGAGTTATATACAAAGTGTGTCCAAAAACAACAAAAATAATTTTTTTGTAGATTCTTATGAGGATCGCAAGGGAGGTGTTGGTTTCTTGTTCGTTTTTTGTCTTGTTTTTGTTTTGTGTGTTAAAAAAATATATACTTAAACAGTATATAGGGATGTTTGAATCTGTGTTTGTGACCATGTTACTTAGGTATTTTTTTTCATGTCAGAATTCCACTATGGTTAATGGACTGTGCCATGTTAGCGATTGTGTGGTAGGATATCAGTAGATTGAGGGATGGGTGAACCTCACACACACACAATGCAAACACACACACACACACACACCACGCACCAATAAACTCAATAATAATACAAATCAATTGCCCTATACCTATAAGGACCAACCTTCACTTTACAACATTCACGATTCTCCTCCTATCTAAACACATTTGTATTTTTGGGATTGTTTATGTGTTGTTGTAGCTACTGTAGCCTATGCATATTTTTATATTTCAGCCCAGAAAATTAATTCAAGCAGTGAGGAAGTTGCCATATGTTTTACTAAGAATGCAAACCCCCCTTTCATTCCTGTTCTCAGAAAAAAACTATGATATCACCTCTCTCTCTTTCTCACTTCCCCCTCTTCCACACATCCTCTTCCGCTCCCTTCCTGCCTCCCAATGTCAACTCTGATATTGTCCTTTCCCCATTGGCTACAATGCAAAGACAACAAGGAAGGACTCACACTGTGTGAGATATCACCATAGGTTCTTAGGTGACGTTTTAATTTCATGGTTTCTTTTTAATCCAAGCTTACATATGCCAAGTACAGTAAAATCGATAGAACTGGTCGTAGCTAAGAAGGCAGAGAAATTGTTTCATTCTGATTCATTGGGGCTTTATGACTTCAGCCTAATGTTCTATACCTATGGTAAAATCTCAAAACCATAAGGCTCTGTGTGGATTTCATATCTTTCTGATTGGTTAGAAATGATGTGTATGACATCGTTTAGCGTTTTATGTGACCATTGGCACATACAATAACTACATATCACTCACAACTTATGTCAATTTGGAATTGTGTGTACCTATTACATATCAAGTTACTAAGAAATGCTGAGAAAAATATATATTTAAAAATGCAACAAAAACTATAATAATGATAATAATAACAATAATAATAAATATAGCATATACGACAAACATCTAAGAATATAACCAAGACATACATAAATTAGAATGATAATTTTAAGATGTACAACAAAGCTTACCATTAGAACGAGCTCATCAAACTACATTTTAAATTCAAACTTTTCAAACTACAAGTTTTACCTTTCCCTTTTCCCTTAGTTTGCATTCAATACACTTTAATTATGATTGAAGGAATTTTAAAGTAGTTAATTTTCCTACGTTTTTTCTTTTCTTTTTTATTAGGTTGTACATATATATTGTGAATTTATATCCATGTGTTTGTTTTGTAATGAATTGATGTATTTAATGCCAACATATTGTTTGTTTTTGTATTTTTTTAAGTATCCTGATATGTTAACTAACTGGAGACAAATCATGGGATAAAAGCGTGTCACTTAGCTGATGTTGAGTAAGAATTTATATTACAGAGACCACACTTCAATTTAGCTCTCTATCCATGTTTTAATCTTTATAAATGGATTTAGGTGTTGCATCGCTTTTAATAATTAGGAGATATGACCACCTTTTCTTAAAAACCAAAAAACAGATTATATTCCAGTATTTTATTTTACATTTATTTTTATTCTTATCATTTGATGTATTTAAGGGCAGCAGGTAGGCTAGTGGTTAGAGCGTTGGGCCAGTAAAACCTGTCGATGTGCCCTTGAGCAAGGCACTTAACCCTAATTTGCTCCAGGGGCATCAAACTACTATGGTTGACTGACCCTGTTAAACAACACATTTCACTGCACGTATCTGGTATATGTGACAATAAAAACTTTTTGGGGGGATGGACTACACACCAAAATACACCCAAGATTATCCAGACAGTTGCTAAACAGAAGATCCATTGTGATAATCCCTTTACATCATTGTTGTGGCTTCGTTGTTTTTATCGGATTATTGTCATTGTTTTTGATAGAAATGCTTTTCTTTGTTGTGTCGTGAAATGTAATGATCAATAGGCAGGCCACTGGATGGAAAAGCAAAAATCAAAAGAACTCTAAATACGTATTCTCACTCAGAAGTTTGTTTATTTTTTTGCTGTAGAATAAAGTGTTGATCTGCAGTTGTGACCACATGGATAGAGAGATAGAGACAGAGGAGGGGGGATTTGGGGTCAGTGGAGTGCAGTGAACTAGTAGGTGAAAACCCAAAATTCAATCAATCACAGATAACTGGGAAAACCGGACTATGGGTTTATTCTAAATGTTAGTGTTGATTAAGACGAAACCACACCTGTTGATAAGAACAGGTGTGGTTTCGTCTTAATATCCAATGACAATAAGGTCTGCGAGAGGAACAACTTACTGGGGTTATCGGTTTTAATGGATTCCTACAGGTTAGTGGTTTAGACTTTTGAGCGTGTTAACAAAGTGCACAACCCCACATTGTGGTTTTCCTTTATCTGCAATAGATTGAATCCAGGGTCTGAGTTGGATTTGAAGTGGCTGGTGAACTATAGATTACAAAGGTCTTAAGATAAGTTCAATATTTTACAATTTAAGGTTAGATGGTTCCTTACCATGAAACCAACCCAAAACATGGATTACAGTTTCTGTTTCCAAAGAATACTATGGAAGGAACCATCTGCCATTAAGTACTGAAATAAAGAACTTCTAAGGTGTTGAATGTTCAGAACGTGCACATGATGCTATACAATAGGCTAGACAGGTTGTGTTGGGTATGTTTGTGTGGAATTCTGTGTTGTTAGAGAGAAGTTAGTGAAGTTGAGGATGTTAAATGTCTGAAAGATTTGTTAAGGAGAAACAGCAATGACAAGCATGTTTGATTTTGCATTTGTCACTGTTCATCTTTGAACCATGAAAGAAAGAGAAAGAGAGAGATTGGGTTAGAAAAAGAGTGAGAGAGCAAAAATGAATTTAAATTGTGCACATGCTTTTTTAAACCATCTCTATTCAACCCTCTAGGACTAAACAGCAAAATGTAAAATGTGAAAATGTACAAATAAATGTTTACATTAAGCAAGCTTTCACACCAGAGAAAAAAGTGCCAACTTTAGTTTAGTTGCAAACTGTTGAAAAATGGTGATGCCTATATGTGCTGTTGACATGACTGAATCCAAAAATGGTATGTGCACTGAACAATCTCTCAGAGGCTACACTCCAAAAATCCACACTCTCATACTTTCTAGATTGCACTCCAAATAGGCCACATACATTGCTGCAATGTATGAGGAGTATGTTAGTGTGAAAATCAGGACGGATCCTGTTTATTTTAGACGGAAGTTGAAGACGGAAGTATTTGGTGGCTGTAAGAAACCATTTCATTAGTGTGTGTTTTTGCATTAGAGACTAGCTAGCAGCATTTGTGTGTCGTTTTTTGAGGTGCTCAGTGAGAGGTGAGTCAAACATAGGAGAGGCTAGCTAGCTAGCTGGGCTAGAAACATCTGTCTAGAAAAATGAATACTCAGTCAATGCAAGCTAGCTAGCTAACTAGGTGTATTTTCTGAAAGAGTTAGCTACAGACAGTAGGGTTGTTAACAGTGTCCACTCCTATTAAATCAATTGCAGCTAGTTACCTAATGTTGCCAATGTCCATAGTGAAATCCAAAATCCATAGTAAAATCCTGCACTGTAGCAAGCAAGCTAGCTAGCAAAATATCCATCAATGTCAGCTGAGCTTGCCGTGGTTTTGGACTAGCTCGCCAGCTATGATAACCCACTTTGCACAGTACATTTTTGTTGTTGTTCAATTTATCATTCATGCCATGTTACCTGGCTAGTCTCTAACAGGCTAGTCTCTAAGATGTTACCTGGCTAGTCTCTAACAGGTTATCCTTCTAAAAAAAGGCACTTATTTTCATTTTTTTTATTGTTATCAAAATGAAAACAATGAGGCTACTAACATGCATTGTAATCTGGGCTGCCTATCAGAGGAACCACTCGACTGATGACGTCATTAAGATGGCGGCACTCACAAGTCAGATGAGACAGTTTTCTAACGTTTTAACATAAATATGAGTTTTTCAGCAGTTTTAAGGGTAGGAACATGCATATTTATCACATTTGGTTTTCAAAATCACCTTTACTTACTAAAAATGTTTCCGTTCATCTTTTATGATGTAACAATCGTAACTGCAGTGGTGTGGTGTGGTCCGTCAACGTGAGTAGAGGTCATCGTAAGGTCATGTCACAACATTCCTGTGCTTGGGTTGGATAGACTAGGGCCTGCGTCCAAATAATATCTCCTTCCTCCTGAAGTGTACACTTGTTCAGTTCTTCCCACATATCTAAAAACACTGTATTGGTGGAGAAATGGGCCAGTCATTTTCTTTAAATCAGCAAAGGGAGGTGAACAAGTCCACACAATAGGAGGAGGGATAGATCATTGGGACGTGGCCTAGATAGAGGCATCTAACTGTTTGATTTTACCATGTAGGAACTTTAGATTTCCGGGGGAACTCAGGCAGCGTGGTATAAAGCAGGCAAGAGGTAGCCAAATGAGCATGACCATAATCATTTCCTCATTTGAGTCATTTTGAGCCTCAGAAGTGAATACAAGTAAGATAAGGTTTTTCTTATGGATCACTGCATTTTATCTGGCTGTTTTAAATGTGTTTGGAAAGTGTTTTGTTTATGATCCCGTTTCAATATGATATCACGGACTGAGACTGACTTTATTGAGCCACAATATATTAGGTGTCCAAAGTCCAAAAGCATCAGTCATCCTGCTGTAACTTGCATCATATCGAATCATATCTCAACCACAATATATCTGTGGTAACAATCCATTTTATAAATACAGGTCAAAAGGTCAGGTTTTCTCTGATTAGCCAATGAAACAGTCTCATTCTTACCCAAATGACAGGATGTTGCATCAATCTGAATGAGAGATGGGGCTTGGGAGAGGCTATACGGTAAGCTAGCTGCGAAGGGCTCATCAGGACGACTGACTAAATGAACTGACTTAACCGAATTCGTTCGTCTCCACTTGGCTCTCAATTTGCGACATACGTAATCAATTTGAGCATCAGGCGTGTCCGTATAGCATCTCCTATGTTGCTTGTCTTGAAACTCTGTTCTAACCATGTGATAAAATATTGGTCATGTTCCAGGCTGACCACATTGCAGACGTTGCACTGCATTTACCAATGGTTGCGTGCCACGTCATGGACTGTGCAGTTGGTTATCAGATCGCTATATCATTTGATGTGGTTAGCTTAAATGTTAAACACCTATCCATGCATTGTGCGATCTGGCATGCATCTGCAATGTAGTCAGCCTGGAAAAATATTACAACCACTACAACACGTTTTATTCTTATCATATCTCCCACTGGATGCCATATGCTGTTAGATTGGATTAGGATTTTTCTTTTACAGGACCAAAATAAAAATATAATTATTTATTTTCCAATGACAGCAACAAATAAATAAATAAATAAAAGATAAGGTATTCGAATATGTATTTAAATAAGTACTTTTTTCCTGATTTAAGTTAGACTAAAGTGAAATGATGCCATTTTGTCATTGTGCTAAAATGAATATAAATATTATATTATATATTAAAATATATTTGCTATCCTCCTGAGAACTGTATCATGTGATCATTTAACCCTAATTCCCTGGGCTCTGGTCAAAAATAGTGTACTATATAGGGAATAGGGAGCCATTTTGGAGGCAGACTATGGTTTCATCATCCACCATTACTATCATCCACACCAGGGATACAAGTACAAGTTAGCCTACACCGATGTGAGTAAAGATGATCTTTAGCGTCACATTAACATCCAGTATGTGTCCTATTCCTCATATAGAGCAAAGGGCTCTGGAAAAAAGGAGTGCACTGCAAGGGCGCAACCTTCACTGGGGACGGGAGGACATGACCCCCGCACATTCTGAAATTGCTTTTTTGTTGTAGTCCCCCTGTTTTATCATTGCACTGAGATGCAAAACAAGGCTCCGGTGTGCGTTAAGACCGTGCGGACACCTCAAAGCGATTGGGTAGGCTGTTTTCCGGTTTGGCTGTGTGAAGGCAAAGCTTCTGAAAGGCTGGCGTATAGGACCAGCACGGGAGAGATGAACAGAGGCAGCTGTTGTCTGTGTTGAACTTTTTCTCAGAGTTGTAAAAGCAAAGAGAGCAGAAACTGGCTACTGATCTAGCTGGCAAGGTAACTGCTGTTTGACAGAACAAATTATATTTTTTCCCAGTGCTGAGCTAGTAGTTTAACTAACATTTTACTTTAGCTAATGTTTGTGGAATTGTCTAGTCAGCTCAGTACAATATATACAGTGGGGCAAAAAAGTATTTAGTCAGCCACCAATTGTGCAAGTTCTCCAACTTAAAAAGATGAGAGGCCTGTAATTTTCATCATAGGTACACTTCAACTATGACAGACGAAATGAGAAAAAGAAATCCAGAAAATCACATTGTAGGATTTTTTATTTATTTATTTGCAAATTATGGTGGAAAATAAGTATTTGGTCAATAACAAAAGTTTATCTCAATACTTTGTTATATACCCTTTGTTGGCAATGACAGAGGTCAAAGTTTTATGTAAGTTTTCACAAGGTTTTCACACACTGTTGCTGGTATTTTGGCCCATTCCTCCATGCAGATCTCCTTTAGAGCAGTGATGTTTTGGGGCTGTCGCTGGGCAACACGGACTTTCAACTCCCTCCAAAGATTTTCTATGGGGTTGAGATCTGGAGACTGGCTAGGCCACTCCAGGACCTTGAAATGCTTCTTACGAAGCCACTCCTTCGTTCGGCGGTGTGTTTGGGATCATTGTCATGCTGAAAGACCCAGCCACGCTTTCATCTTCAATTCCTTGCTGATGGAAGGAGGTTTTCACTCAAAATCTCATGATACATGGCCCCATTCATTCTTTCCTTTACACGGATCAGTCGTCCTGGTCCCTTTGCAGAAAAACAGCCCCAAAGCATGATGTTTCCACCCCCATGCTTCACAGTAGGTATGGTGTTCTTTGGATGCAACTCAGCATTCTTTGTCCTCCAAACACGACGAGTTGAGTTTTTACCAAAAAGTTC
Source organism: Brachymystax lenok tsinlingensis (assembly GCA_030435695.1). Classification (NCBI taxonomy): domain Eukaryota; kingdom Metazoa; phylum Chordata; class Actinopteri; order Salmoniformes; family Salmonidae; genus Brachymystax; species Brachymystax lenok. The sequence goes on along the minus strand of CM059811.1, from coordinate 12,897,811 downwards.
TATTTTGGTTTCATCTGACCATATGACATTCTCCCAATCCTCATCTGATCATCCAAATGCTCTCTAGCAAACTTCAGATGGGCCTGAACATGTACTGGCTTAAGCAGGGGGACACGTCTGGCACTGCAGGATTTGAGTCCTGGCGGCGAGTGTGTTACTGATGGTAGGCTTTGTTATTTTGGTCCCAGCTCTCTGCAGGTCATTCACTAGGTCCCCGTGTGGTTCTGGGATTTTTGCTCACCGCTCTTGTGATCATTTTGACCCCACGGGTGAGATCTTGCGTGGAGCCCCAGATCGAGGAAGATTATCAGTGGTCTTGTATGTCTTCCATTTCCTAATAATTGCTCTCGCAGTTGATTTCTTCAAACCAAGCTGCTTACCTATTGCAGATTCAGTCTTCCCAACCTGGTGCAGGTCTACAATTTTGTTTCTGGTGTCCTTTGACAGCTCTTTGGTCTTGGTCATAGTGGAGTTTGGAGTGTGACTGTTTGAGGTTGTGGACAGGTGTCTTTTATACTGATAACAAGTTCAAACAGGTGCCATTAATACAGGTAACGAGTGGAGGACAGAGGAGCCTCTTAAAGAAGAAGTTACAGGTCTGTGAGAGCCAGAAATCTTGCTTGTTTGTATGTGACCAAATACTTATTTTCCACCATAATTTGCAAATAAATTCATTACAAAATCCTACAATGTGATTGTCTGGATTTTTTTTCCTCATTTTGTCTGTCATAGTTGAAGTGTACCTATGATGACAATTACAGGCCTCTCTCATCTTTTTAAGTGAGAGAACTTGCACAATTGGTGGCTGACTAAATACTTTTTTGCCCCACTGTATATATATATATATATATATATATACAGTTTAAGTGGGGATCAAATACTTTTTTCCCTCACTGTGTATATATATATATATATATATAGTAGTTTAATAGTAATTTAACTGACATTTTACATTAGCTAATGTTTGTGGAATTGTCTAGTCAGCTCAGTGAAATAAATATATATATACATACCTACTTAAATATACACATAGTACCAGTCAAAGGTTTGGACACACCTACTCAATACAAACTGAAGGAACTTTATATATCAAAGGTAGTCATGAAATATGAGATTGAGTAACTCCCACAAAAACCCATGGTACAATACGGCCGTGCCCTTCTGGGAGGAGACTGAACTAAATAGCTGCTGCTTACCTTGGCTAACTTTCCAGTTTGCTAGTCTACACTCGACAATATGTATTTTGATGGTCTAGATTATTTGCTTGATTACCTGATCTGTAAATAATATTAGCCATACAATCTGGATATGGGGAGACACCATGGAGGGAAGTAGTATGAAGACACTGTGAGTACTGTAACCTAATATTCTGTGAAAACAATGTCTCTGTTCCCTGCAGTGAGTAAGCTAACATCAATCATGTTAAATGTATTTAAATGTATCAGTAGTAGTTTTTTTTATTTTTATTTTTTTAACACATGAACCCTACATTATTAATTTTAAACTGTAAGTTTTTGAGGCTGGTTACTGTTATGTTCATGTTATATAGGTGTGTGTCCCTTTAAGAGTACACAAGTTGTTGGCTAAGGGCTAGAGAAACAGGATATAAAATGTAAAATTAGCCTACGAGACAGAATGTCAATAAACGAGCCCAGGATAAAAATATTCCTCACACTGGATTCCCCTCATCACTAACAGCTAGACAACAGGTACCATTATGTTTGTGCTAACATTCCACTCTGCTGCTCATTGTCATGACAAATAAGTTTTGCATATGACACGAACTACAAGGAGTAGAATGCCAGCACAAAACAGGTCTGGATTTCATGCTAACTCAGATATTGTCAGTCAAGGATGTATGCCTATTTACAGGTTTTTGTCAATCATAGTAGCCAAGTTAGCTTTGACAATATTGCACAATCTAGGTGTGTAAAGCTCATAGAGATTTGCCCATGAAGACTCACAGCCTTAATGCATCCCAAAGGTGTTTCTAACATGTAATAAAATGTGAAGAAATCCACGTGGTATGAGTACTTTTACAAGGCACTGTCATTAGCATCAGTGACACCATAGATACTAGTGCAATAACTATTGATCAAGTGGACTGTTAGATTAAAAGTAGGAAGGCGAACAGTGTGAAATATTGTGATTAGTATAGCTGTACAATCACATATTGTTGATGGTAGTGAAAAGTGGATATTGTATTTGTGTAAAATGAGAAACCGGAAGTCCTGCCACTTGCTCCGTCAGAGTATTACAGCTGTAAGATTGTATTGAAGTATTTTGGAACGCTAACGTGGAGTACCAACTGAAATTTAAATCAACATGGTCATGGATTCGCTGATTGGACATAAAGTAATATAGTTCCTACATGGTAGAGTACTTCCTTTGTTATCAAACTGATATTTTGTCGTTTCTGTCATCCTGTGAACCTTGTTCATTGCTGCTCGCAGCTATGTTTGGTATAGTTAAAACCTTCACAAACTTTGACTTTTTCCACATTTTGATTAAATGTAAATTTTGTTGTCACTAGCCTACACACAATACCCCATGATGTCAGAGTGGAATTATGTTTTTAGACATTTTAGCAAATTAATTAAATTTGAAAAGCAAATGTATTAAATTTGAAAAGCAAATGTATTAAATTTGAAAAGCAAATGTATTAAATTTGACAAGCAAATGTATTCAATTTGAAAAGCAAATGTATTCAATTTGAAAAGCTGAATTCCCCTTTGATCAGGACAATAAACTAAAAAACAAGGCCAGATCTACACTGGAGTTGCTTACCAAGAAGACAGTAAATGTTCCTGAGTGGCCGAGTTACAGTTTTGACTTAAATCTACTTGAAAATCTATGGCAACACCTGAAAATGACCAACAACCAATTTGACAGACCTTGAAGAATTTTTTAAATAATAATGGGCAAATGTTGCACAATTCAGGTGTGGAAAGCTCTTAGAGACGCACAGCTGTAATCACTTCCAAAGGTGCTTCTACAAAGTATTGATTCAGCGTTGTGCATACATTAATTAGATATCTGTTTTTTATTTTCAATAAGTTTGCAAACATTTCTAAAAATATGTTTTCACTTTGTCATTATGGGCTATTGTGTGTATATGGGTGAGGGGGAAAATATATTTAATCCATTCTGAATTCAGGCTCTAACATGTTGAATAAGTCAAGGGGTATGAATACTTTCTGATGGCACAGTACTTGTGAAAATTGCAACAAAGGTATTGAAAAAAAAAACGGTATCAGAGAGGGTCGCAACAAGAAGCAAAACACACACAGTCTGCTATTATCAGCGGCATGTATTGTCAGTAGATAAATCCAACAAAGTCAAAGATACAGCCTTTTACTGTTTACAGCCTTTTGTTTATAACCGTTAATGTCCTTCGACATTCTTACTTAAATATTATTGTCTCCTCTTTCAGAGTCCATGCCACCACATGAAGAACAACTAATATTCAGAACACTGGTTAAGCTTGGGACGGGAGACAACAAAGATGGCACACAACAAGGGGTTGTCCCTGTCCAACGCCCGGAGTCATGAAAATTATGTTGGAAGTCAAATCAGGGATTCCATTTCACTTCTGGATGTTTTGTACTCAAATGCATTTGATGAAGAGGACATAGACTCGGCGGTAGCTAAGAAGACCGAGGCAGATTTTTACAGAGGAGCCCCACCTCAATGGCTTAACTTCTGCTGGGCTGAAAGGACAACGTCAGCTGATAAAACAACCCCCTTTATCAAAAGAGACGGGTACACTGAGCTGATAAAAAATATTAAGAAACAGTGTAAGGGTGACCTGACATCTACCATCAAGCTGCTGCATCAGCCAGGCAGCGGGGGAACCACTCTGGCCAAGCAGGTGCTCTGGGATATGAGGAAAACACTCAGATGTGCTGTTCTAACAGGCCCTACTTCAGATATCACCACTATCGCCAAGCAGGTGACTCACCTTTTCACTGCAGGCAGTCAAGGCCACCAGAACACTGTGCTCTTAATGCTGGAAGATGAGCGTATTCTGGAGAATCTGCAGGATGCCATCATCAAAGAGATTGCAGAGAGAAACATCACGACCCACATGCCTGTGGTCATCATTTTAAACTGTGTGCGTAAGGCAGTTATCAAACAAGCGGACCATAACAACTCAAGACATGTTATTCTCAGGACAGAACTTTCTGAAGCAGAGAAACATCAGTTTGAGGAGAAACAGATTGAGATCAGTCGAAGCTACAGCAATGAACACAAACAGTTTCATGGCTTTAACATAATGCAATCCAATTTTTGTGGAGATTATGTTAAAGAAACGTGTGCCCTTTCAGGAGATGTCAGGAAAAATAGAAGACCTAAAAATTCCCAGCTTCTTGCTTTCTTATCACTGGTGAATGCCTATGTCCCTGGCTCCCACCTACTGCAGTCTCAGTGTCAGGCATTCCTTGGGCCTCCAGATCCCATATATGGAGGTCCTTCCTTTGAGCAGCGAATTGAGCCTTTCACTCATCTGATAGTGACATTCCCTGCACGACAGGGACAAGACAAACATGTCCGCATGGCTCACCCACTGATTGCAGAGCAGTGTGTTGAGTTACTGGCTAAAGCAGGTGTGACCCGGAGTGATACAGCAAGGAACTTTCTGACTGAATTTTGTAGAGAAGAGGTACACCATTTTTTAGTTCAAGACATGTTAACGAAAAGGGAAATGGGAGAAGAGAGAAAAGACACGTTTTCCAGGTTGATTCAAGATATTGAAGGCGAAGAATCCAAAAGCAATAGTGTATCTGTTTTACAATTAGCTTCAGAGAAATTCAAGCAAAACCCATTTTTTCCTCAAAATCTTGCTCGTTTTCTTTACATAGAGACAAGATCCTATTGTAAAGCGGAGAAGTGGGCAAAAATTGCAAAAGACAGAGATCCTAAAAGTTCATTTGTTGCTGATACACTGGGGCAAGTATACAAAAACCATTTAAAGAGCAGGGTCCATGATCCTTCCATCTCTGCACATGAAATTTTGCAACTGTCAGAAAAGGCCTTTGAGGCTTTCAGAGATGAGGAAAGGGCTGCTGAAAATGAGCAAGGAGCAGACATGCAAGATGATGGTATGACCAAAGTCTCTCGGATCTTTAACAACAGAGGACTATTTGGATATCTACAAGTTGCCAACATTGTTTTTGACTCGCTTGTCTCTCTTGACAATAACTGGCAAAAGGTCCTTACCATGGAAATATCAGCTGACTCCTTCTTCATAAAAATTGGACAGAAAAAGCTCTTCAAGTACAAGCCACTCATCAGCAGCCTCAGAGATGAGGTGGAGAGGAAATGTGAGTTTTTTGATGGTTACCTGACTTACTCCAAGCCCAGCATAGAGAAAAATGAACCGCATTACTTTCAGACTGATGTCAAGAACTGCTACCACAAATACGTGGGGACATGCACACCTATACACTCAGAGTCTGCAATAGGTGTACCCCTCCAGAAGCTTAAAGAAGAAATGGCCATTGCCTTCCCTGGACTGCTTTCTTGTCTTGATAAGGGCTATGATAAAACTCACTTGCGCCGAATAACAATATTGTGGGAGGAAATAAAAAAAGAATGGGAAAAAAATAAAGATGATGATGAGAATAAAGCTACCCAAAACTTCATCCTTGCCAACATCATCTTAAGCAAAGTGGAAGCAGCATCTCCAATGCTTACCCCTTTGCCAATCCTAAGAGGTATTCTGGAGATAAATCTGTTGGCCAATTTCGGTAACCAAACCCCAGAGTTTTACTTCTTAGTCCTTTTGCTGTTTTGGCCCGAGGAATATAATAAAATGGGATTCAATGTTGACCTCAACAAATGTGTTCTAGAGATGCAAGACTCCTACAACAACACATACAAGAAGCATCTTCGCTCAAGGTACCTTTGCCCCCTTATTTTCCTGGGAAAGGGTGGGGGTTTGAGCAGATTGGTTCATAGATCAAAAATAGACAACCTATTGGCAAGGGAGAATCCAATGGCAGGGCCAGAGGCAAGGCCAGACTTTATCGCTCAAAAGTGGAGCAGTGGTGAAGTGTGGAGAGAACCCAGTGTCCAGGATCTTCTTCTTCCAGTCAATGGAGTTGTTAGACAGCACAGGGTGTTTGTGTGTGTTGATGGCAAGGAGATTGAAGTCTGTGCTGACCAACGAAGCAAAGTGTGGAAGTCTGAAGATGTCTGCTTCCACCTAGGCTTCACCATTAGAGGTCCTGTGGCCTATGGCATACAGTACTCATCCCATCATGGACAAGACTTCAATTCAGGTATGATGACAGGGGGGGAGCCTCGTACATTTTTGGAAGTAACTGACATCAAATTGATAAAAAACGGTAAAACCGTTCTAATCCTCATTTTCTAATTTTCATCTCTATATTCTCTCACTCATGTTCAAGTTCTTGATATTTTCATGCTAAGTTATCCACAATACAGTAACGTCCAAACCCACAAATCTACAAAGGGAAACATTGACGCTGGGAGCATTTGTCACTCATCTCATAGAGATCATTGTTAGCACTAAAAATCTTGTGATATCATTGATTTTAAAATGCTTTGTGTACCAGGAAATTAAGACTTAATGCTTGGTGTGGTTCATTTTCTGATTGATGTGTCTGTCCCCAGGGGCTGTGAGAAGTTGTACAACATGTGCCAATGTGATGGTGAGCTAATGTTTGTTACAGTATTCATAGAGCGTACAATAGTAGTCGATAAATGTTTGACAAATGCAACTTCTTTACCACCACCTATGTTGACTGTGCTCTGTATTCATGAAAAAAAAATATTCTCATGAAATCCTACATTTTCCTACATTTTGCTCCAGTTTCACACAGCTGGCAGCTGCATTCTTAGAAAAAAGCAGTGCTTCATTTGTAAATTCGAGGGGTGCCGGAACAAAAAGTGAGTGTGAGAGTGGGGTGACTTGGGTTGCTCTCAGGTACCAGAATGCATTAAAAAAAATCCCCTTCATAATAAACCATTGCATGCATTAACATCGTATTTGCGTTCTGGCATACAGCAGTAGAGTAGAGCTTCTTGAAGAAGCGAGAAAAAAACAGGTTTGAGAAAAATGTGGCCTTTTATAAACTCATTTCAAAAAATTTTACATCATTTTAGATGACTGGAGACTTGAGCAGAATCTTTTTTAGTAACTCACAAGTTATCGAATTGACAGGCTACTTTGACAATGACAAACTCAGAATCTGAGATCAATAAAAATGACCCTGTCTCGAATCCATCAATAGCTTAGGCCTAGGTGTGTGGAGACACACACATTGTACAATATAAGGAGGAAATTATAGCCCTAAAAAAGCTTTCCAGTTTTACTCACTCACCAAATGATGCTCAGTTCTCAGTTCACTCACCCAATGATGCTCAGTTCTCAGTTCACTCACCCAATGATGCTCAGTTCTCAGTGTTCACCTGCGATGGCCGATGCGCTCATTCTTAAAGCCATCTCTTTCTTGTTTTACTTTGTAAAACAATGCTGTTTGCTCAATAGGCCTATTTGGAAGTTGATAACATTGGTAGCCTACAGACAGATTTGTCTTCTCTTTTCAGTATAATCATTTGCTTTCGAACCTGTGCTTTCCCCCAATTGTATACTGAACGAAAATATAAACGCGACATGCAACAATTTCAAAGGTTTATTTGAGTTACAGTTCATACGTATAAGGAAATCAGTCCATTTAAATACATTCATTACGCCCTAATCTATAGACTTCACATGACTGGGTATACGGATATACATCTGTTGGTCACAGAAATCTTTAAAAAAAGGTAGGGGTGTGGATCAGAAAACAAGTCAGTATCTGGTGTGACCACCATTTGCCTCATGCAGCCAACACATCTCCTTTGCAGTTGATCAGGCTGTTGATTGGCTGTTCAAATTTGCTGGATATTGAACTGGACCATGCTGTCGTACACGTCGATCCAGAGAATCCCAAACATGCGCAATTGGTGATATGTTTGGTGAGTATGCAGTCCATTGGAAGAACTGAGACATTTTCAGCTTCCAGGAATTGTGTACAGATCCTTGCGACATCGGGTAGTGCATTATAACGCTGAAACATGAGGTGATGGAGGCAGATGAATAGCACGACAATGGGCCTCAGGATCTCATCACAGTATCTCTGTACATTCAAATTGCCATCAATAAAATGCAATTGTGTTTGTTTTCCGTAGATTGTGTGTGCCTCTACCATAACCCCACCGCCACCATGCGGCACTCTGTTCACAACTTTGACATCAGCAAACCGCTCGCCTTACAGGTGGACTGCGGTTGTGAGGCTGATTGGACTTACTGCTAAATGTCTGGGATATTTTATTTCAGCTCATGAAACATGGGACCAACACTTTTTGTTCAGTATATCAGAAATATTGCGACATGCCTGTCTTGGCTACATGCTGTTCACTGACAGATTTGCCACACTGTAGGCTTGGTTTGTGAAGGGGCTCCACACAATCTCAACTAGGCTATTATTTATTATTGATCCTCTGTGGCTGAATTATAGGCCTACTCCTGGTGTAGTATTCTGAATTATTACATGTATTTATCAGGGGTGCTGCGGAAACTAGGTTGGCAAATAGGTTACGGAACGAAACAGTGCACAACTGAAAGTTGCAGGATCCTGTTCCGGCAGGATCCGGCTCAAATTAAGCACTGGAAAAAATATTATAAAAGGTTTCATTGCAGAGGGATAGGGTTCTACCAATAACCGTTTTAATCTGAAGAACTCTCTTTGGGAGACAATGGTTCTTTGTAAGGCAAATTGTTTTCTACCTAGAACCTTTAACATGCTAAGAACGATTTTTGGAAGAAAGGGTTCTTTGACAATTTTTTGGGAAGCCAAGAAGGATTCTTTGCAAGGTAAGAAGGGTTGTACACAGAACCCTTCAGAATCTGAATAAGTTTATTTATTGTAATTTCATTATTTTACATAGTGCTTGGGCTTTTGTGCTTACCTCAGTGTTTAAACTTTAACATCCGGAGTTTTAAAAGATTGGTGTGAGATTGTGAGAGTAAACCCCAAGAAGTGTGAGTAAACCCCAAGAAGTTCTGGAACACGGTTAAAGACCTGCAGAACAAACCCTCCTCCTCACAACTGCCCATGTCCCTTGATGTTGATGATGTGGTTGTTACTGACAAGAAGCACATGGCTGAGCTCTTTAATCACTACTTCATTAACTTCTTTGGGAGCTGCGCACGAGGTGACCATTTTGGAGAGCCTGGCGTGCCCAAAGTAAAAAGCCTCCCATTCAGGCCCAGAAAATAGGATATGCACATATTTAGTACCATTGGATAAGAAACACTCTGAATTTTCTAAAAGTGTTAACATTTTGTCTGTGAGTATAACAGAACGGATATGGCAGGCGAAAACCCGAGGAATTTCTGTCCTGGAAAAAGTGGTTTTGACACATTGCCTCATTTGGAACCCCTCCCTTATGAAAATGCTCATATAAGGGTATATGAATGCAGTACCTATCGCTTCCTCTGGATGTCAACAGTCTCGAGAAAGTGTTCTGATTCTTTTTAGATGCTTTTAGAGCATAGAAGAAGACTAATAAGGAAGTGACCACACAGATGTCAATAGAAGTAACTGCGCGTTCCCGACTGACGCGCTTTGTGTTTTTTTCCTTTCTTATCGCCCAGTTTATATTCCGGTTGAAATATTATACTATTTAAACATAAAAGTTTTCCTAAGGATACATTTACAATTATGTTTGATTGTTCTTGGACAAGTTTATAGGTATAAGTTGAAGGAGTTCTCTTCACGTTTCAATGGACGAGTCAACGCTGTATTTTCTTATTATAACGCGCCAACCAAACTGAGATTTATGGATATAATACATTACTTTTTCTAACAAAAGAACCATGGATTGTCTTCGTTGGACACTTGGGAAGCCCTCAGCAGAAGTTCTTCAAAAGGTAATTGATTTGTTTTCGCTGTGAAATGTGTTTTCTGTGAACCGTGAAGGCTTATGAATTTATGGTAATGGGAAAAATATGTTAGGTGCTACCCTCAAAGAATCAAATGTGGTGCTTTCGCCGTAAAGCCTTTTTGAAATCTGACAATGCTGTGATATTGCCAAGAAGTTAAGTGAGGATTCCTATTTGACTCAGTCATTCCCCGCCTTTATCATCGCCAAGCCTATCTCCAACCTTTTTAACCCGTCTCTCCTTTCTGGGGAGGTTCCCATTGCTTGGAAGGCAGCCGCAGTTCATCCTTTATTTAAAAGGGGAGATCAAGCTGATCCTAAATGTTAAAGGCCTATTTCTATTTTTCCCTGTTATTATCAAAAGTGTTGTAAAAACTTGTCAATAATCAACTGACTGCCTGAAGTCTATAGTATTCTCTTGGGTATGCAATCTGGTTTCCGCTCAGGTTATGAATGTGTCACTGCAACCTTAAAGGTCCTCAATGATGTCACCATTGCCCTTGATTCTAAGCAATATTGTGCTGCTATGTTTATTGACTTGGCCAAATATTTTGAGCTTTAGAGCTTGAGGTAGTCACCTCACACAAGTACTTGGGAGTATGGCTAGGCGGTGCACTGTCCTTCTCTCAGCACAAATGAAAGCTGCAGGGTAAAGTTACATCTATACTTGGTTTCCTCTATCGTAACCGCTCCTCTTTCACCCCAGCTGCCAAACTAACCCTGATTAAGATGACCATCCTACCCATGCTAGATTACGGAGACATCATTTATAGATCGGCAGGTAAGGGTGCACTTGAGCGGCTTGATGTCCTTTACCATTCAGCCATCAGATTAGACACCAATTCTCCTTATAGGACACATCACTACACTCTATACTCCTCTGTAAATTGGTCATTTCTGTATACCCGTCGCAAGACCCACTGGTTGATGCTTATTAATAAAACCCTCTTAGGCCTCACTCCCCCCTATCTGAGATATCTACTGCAGCCCTCATCCTCCACATACAACACCCATCCTAAATGTCCCCAAAACACACACATCCCTGGGTCGCTCCTCTTTTCAGTTCGCTGCAGCTAGCGACTGGAACGAGCTGCAACAAACACTCAAACTGGACGGTTTAGCTCAATCTCTTCATTCAAATACTCAATCATGGCCACTCTTACTGACAGTTGTGGCTGCTTTGTGTGATGTAATGTTGTCTCCACCTTCTTGACCTTTGTGCTGTTGAATGTGCCCAATAATGTTTGTACCATGTTTTGTGCTGCTACCAAGTTGTGTTGCTACCATGTTGTTGTTATGTTGTATAGCTACCATGCTGTGTTGTCATGTGTTGCTGCCTTGCTATGTTGTTGTCTAAGGTCTCTCTTTATGTAGTGTTGTGTTGTCTCTCTTGTTGTGATGTGTGTTTTAGTCCTATATTGACATTTTATTTATTATTGTTTTTTAAATCCCAGGCCCCCGTCCCCGCAGGAGGCCTTTTACCTTTTGGTAGGCCATCATTGTCAATACAAATTTGTTCTTAACTGACTTGTCTAGTTAAATAAAGGTTAAATAAAAACAAATTAAATCAATAAAACAAATGATATGAGAATATTTGTGAATCTAGCTGACGTGGTGGTGTAAAACATATACAGTGGGGAAAAAAAGTATTTAGTCAGCCACCAATTGTGCAAGTTCTCTCACTTACAAAGATGAGAGAGGCCTGTAATTTTCATCATAGGTACACTTCAACTATGACAGAAAAAATGAGGAAAAAAAATCCAGAAAATCACATTGTAGGATTTTCTATGAATTTATTTGCAAATTATGGTGGAAAATAAGTATTTGGTCACATACAAAGAAGCAAGATTTCTGGCTCTCACAGACCTGTAACTTCTTCTTTAAGAGGCTCCTCCACTCATTACCTGTATTAATGGCACCTGTTTGAACTTGTTATCAGTATAAAAGACACCTGTCCACAACCTCAAACAGTCACACTCCAAACTCCACTATGGCCAAGACCAAAGAGCTGTCAAAGGACACCAGAAACAAAATTGTAGACCTGCACCAGGTTGGGAAGACTGAATCTGCAATAGGTAAGCAGCTTGGTTTGAAGAAATCAACTGTGAGAGCAATTATTAGGAAATGGAAGACATACAAGACCACTGATAATCTTCCTCGATCTGGGGCTCCACGCAAGATCTCACCCCGTGGGGTCAAAATGATCACAAGAACCTGCAGAGAGCTGGGACCAAAGTAACAAAGCCTACCATCAGTAACACACTACGCCGCCAGGGACTCAAATCCTGCAGTGCCAGACGTGTCCCCCTGCTTAAGCCAGTACATGTTCAGGCCCGTCTAAAGTTTGCTAGAGAGCATTTGGATGATCCAGATGAGGATTGGGAGAATGTCAGATGAAACCAAAATAGAACTTTTTGGTAAAAACTCAACTCGTCGTGTTTGGAGGACAAAGAATGCTGAGTTGCATCCAAAGAACACCATACCTACTGTGAAGCATGGGGTGGGAAACATCATGCTTTGGGGCTGTTTTTCTGCAAAGGGACCAGGACGACTGATCCGTGTAAAGGAAAGAATGAATGGGGCCATGTATCGTGAGATTTTGAGTGAAAACCTCCTTCCATCAGCAAGGGCATTGAAGATGAAACGTGGCTGGGTCTTTCAGCATGACAATGATCCCAAACACACCGCCTGGGCAACGAAGGAGTGGCTTCAGAAGAAGCATTTCAAGGTCCTGCAGTGGCCTAGCCAGTCTCCAGATCTCAACCCCATAGAAAATCTTTGGAGGGAGTTGAAAGTCCGTGTTGCCCAGCGACAGCCCCAAAACATCACTGCTCTAGAGGAGATCTGCATGGAGGAATGGGCCAAAATACCAGCAACAGTGTGTGAAAACCTTGTGAAGACTTACAGAAAACGTTTGACCTCTGTCATTGCCAACAAAGGGTATATAACAAAGTATTGAGATAAACTTTTGTTATTGACCAAATACTTATTTTCCACCATAATTTGCAAATAAATTCATAAAAATCCTACAATGTGATTTTCTGGATTTTTTCCTCATTTTGTCTGTCATAGTTGAAGTGTACCTATGATGAAAATTACAGGCCTCTCTCATCTTTTTAAGTGAGAGAACTTGCACAATTGGTGGCTGACTAAATACTTTTTTTCCCCACTGTATACAGTTGATGTCGGAAGTTTACATACACTTAGGTTGGAGTCATTAAAACTCGTTTTTCAACTACTCCACAAATTTATTTTGTCGGTTAGGACATCTACTGTGTGCATGACACAGAAGCTTCTCATGGGCTAATTGGCATTATTTTAGTCATTTGGGAGTGTACTTGTGGATGTATTTCAAGGCCTACCTTCAAACTCAGTGCCTCTTTGCTTGACATCATGGGAAAATCAAAAGAAATCAGCCAAGACCTAAAAAACAAATTTGAGAACTTCACAAGTCTGGTTCATCCTTGGGAGGAATTTCCAAATGCCTGAAGGTACCAAGTTCATCTGTACAAACAATAGTACGCAAGTATAAACACCATGGGACCACGCAGCCGTCATACCGCTCAGGAAGGAGACTCGTTCTGTCTGCTAGAGATGAATGTACTTTGGTGAAACAAGTGCAAATCTATCCCAGAACAACAGCAAAGGACCTTGTGAAGATGCTGGAGGAAACAGGTACAAAAGTATCTATATCCACAGTAAAATGAGTCCTATATCAACTTAACCTGAGCCACTGCTCCAAAACTGCCCTTAAAAAATCCAGACTATCGTTTGCAACTGCACATGGGGACAAAGATTGTACTTTTTGGAGAAATATCCTCTGGTCTGAAGAAACAAAATAGAACTGTTTCGCCATAATGACCATCGTTATGTTTGGAGGAAAAAGGAGGATGCTTGCTGGCCAAAGAACACCATCCCAACCGTAAAGCACGGGGTGGCAGCATCATGTTGTGGGGGTGTTTGCTGCAGGAGGGACTGGTGCACTTCACAAAATAGATGGCATCATGAGGCAGGAAAATTATGTGGATATATTGAAGCAACATCTCAAGACATCAGTCAGGAAATTTAAGCTTGGTCGCAAAAGGGTCTCCAAAAAGACACTGACAGAGTTTGGGAGGAATAATTAACTTCTTAAGGAGCAGCAAGGTGCGCTGGGGCACTAGCGCCCCACTCCCGACACTACCAGGTGAAATGCAAGGCGCCAAATTCAAAATCCAAAAGTTGAATTATTAAACATGCATCAATATACAAATGTTTCAGTCATCAAAAGCTCTGCTTCTTGGCAATATCACAGCGTTGTCAGATTTCAAAAAGGCTTTACAGCGAAAGCACCACATTTGATTGATGATAGCACCCCACATATTTTTCCATTAGCATGAATTCATAAGCCATCACGGTTCACAGAAAACACATTTCACAGCAAAAACAAATCAATTACCTTTTGAAGAACTTCTGCTGAGGGCTTCCCAAGTGTCCAACGAAGACAATCCATGGTTCTTTTGTTAGAAAAAGTAATGTATTATATCCATAAATCTCAGTTTGATTGGCGCGTTATAATGAGAAAATACAGCCTCCAATCGTCCATTGAAACGTGAAGAGAACTCGTTCAACTTATGTGTCAAAACCACTTTTTCCAGGACAGAAATTCCTCTGGTTTTCGCCTGCCATATCCGTTCTCCTACACTCACAGACAAAATGTTAACACCTTTAGAAAAATCAGAGTGTTTCCTATCCAATGGTACTAAATGTGTGCATATCCTATTTTCTGGGCCTGAATGGGAGGCATTTTACTTTGGGCACGCCAGGTTCTCCAAAACCGTCACCTCATGCGCTGCTCCCTAAGAAGTGAACTAAATTGCTAAAGTGTTACGTCTAGTCTGTGAGACCAGGCTGCCTTTACAATATGATGTTTAATATTTATCTAATAAATTCAGTGTATCTGTGATAATCTGAGATCAATGTTCTCTTATTCAGGAGTCTACCAACTGGGTTCAGGTTGAGCCTGTGGCCATCACTAAAGAAGCCCCAATGTTCAGGTACACTCCTGGAATGTATTAATCCCTCACCATAACACCATAGAATAAAAGCTTTAAGTTTTATTAACCAACAATTCTGTTTTAAGATACTAATAATAATGACTAGATTGAATATATCTGATAACACTTATTTAACGAAGACAGTCTGACATCATAGCATGTGTTTAATTAATTGTAAAAGAAAAGATGGGGTCTATGAAGTTTTACAGAAAATGTTAACTAAGTAAAGTAACCATTATTATGATGGTCAACTGCTGATAAACAACTAAATACATGACTTACTTACACTAAACCCATTCTGTCTTATTTTCATGCCGTCCCTAGCACGTCTCCCCCGCCGGGGCGTTACGAGTGCAGAGTATCAGGGCTCCGATGGGTGTGTAAAACCTATGTCAGTCTGCAGTATCTATTCAGCTCCTGGGAGCCTCACAGGGAAATGATGAAAAGCTTGGGGTACAAGCAAGGAGGCCCCCTATTGGACGTCACAATCATTGCAGGAAAACTGGAAGAAGTGCATCTGCCACATTTTGCCTGTTTCGGTATGGGCGTAGATTTTTTTTAAACTAAAATATAACTGATGAAAATTACTCTTAAAAAGCCTTGTTGTTGATGTCAACCTGATGTTTATGCAAATGTACCTGTTTTTGCCGCTGTAGGCGATGATCCCTCCTTTAAAGAGAAAGTGAGAGTTCTACATGTAGAAGACTGTGGTGTGTTCGTAGAACAAGTGGATGAAGTCACCCGCTTCCACGTCAAGATCGTCCATCCATCCTTCTCTCCAAAAGGAGTTCTCGTGAGATCTGGCTTTCCGGTGAAAGCCCACTGTGATTTTCTGCTCTACCAGGCCAAGACAGCATTCCTCACGCTACATGCATATCTGGTCCCCTGTGATTCTTCTGTAGAACAGGTTATTTCCACTTATTGTTCTCCTCTGTGGTTAATTCATCTCTCAATGTTATCAATGCAGATAATACCAGTGGATAAAACAAATAAGACATTTAATATACAGTGTATAATTGTCTAGACGTAGCCAAGCTCACATTCAGTGTTTGACTTGAGCAGGAGCTCACTGCTTGAGCTCCTGTTCCTCATATAGAATATTAGCTCTGTCACAATCCTCGGAACGGACAGACCAAGGCGCAGCGAGGCATCCAGTATACAGATTTTATTTATGAACGATACTGGGAAAAACAAACCAAACTAACGAAGATCGTAACGTAAACATAACTTGAAAAACCACAATGCCATGTTCAAACAATTACCCACAAACCCCAAGTGAAAACTACAAACATATATATGGTTCCCAATTAGAGACAACGACACTCAGCTGCCTCTAATTGGGAACCATTACCCCAACATAGAAGTATATAACCTAGAACAGAAAAACCCTACACCAAAAACAAAACAAAAACACTCCAGCCTGTCTCTCAGGCCTGGACGTGACAGTACCCCCCCCAAAGGCGCGGACTCCGACCGCGCCAAAAGTCCATTGGGGGTCTTCGGTGTTTTTTTTTGGTCCCAGGTGGCGGCTCCGGCCCTGGGCCATATGCAGGACTGGGGACCCTCTCTGGCGGCCCCGGACTGGGGACCCTCACTGGCGGCTCCGGACTGGGGACCCTCACTGGCGGACCTGGACAGGGGAAGCACACTGGCGGACCTGGACAGGGGAAGCACACTGGCCCTCTGGTGCATGGAGCAGGAACCGGCCGTACTGGGCTCATAACGCGCACTCTGGTGCGGGCAGCAGGAACTGGCCGCACTGGGCGCATAACGCGCACACTGGTGCGGGGAGCAGGAACCGGCCTTACTGGGCTCATAACGCGCACTCTGGTGCGGGGAGCAGGAACCGGCCGAACTGGGCTCATAACGCGCACTCTGGTGCGGGGAGCAGGAACAGGACGTGCTGGGTTCCCGACGGGCACAGGAATCCTGGAGCGTGGAACCGGGACAGGACGTGCTGAGTCCACGCCGGGTGCAGGGATCCTGGAGCGTGGAACAGGGATCCTGGAGCGTGGAGCAGGGATCCTGGAGCGTGGAGCAGGGACAGGACGTACTGGGCTGTGGATGCGAACCAGAGATTCTACCCGTAGGACCAGTGCAGGATATCTAGGTCCGAGGAGACGCACTGGAGACCTGGCGCGCAGAGCTGGCACCACTCTTCCAGGTAGCACACTGACCTTGGCCTGACAGACGAGTGGCGCTGGGATCTCTCGCACTGGGCTGTGGACACGTACCGGAGACACTGCACGCAGAACCGGTGCAGGATATCTTGGTCCTAGGAGGCGCACTGGAGACCTGGCGCGCAGAGCTGGCACCACTCTTCCTGGCTGCACACTCAGTCTAGCCCGACTGATGAGTGGAGCTGGAATTTTTGTCCTTTCCGTGCGACGCTCTCCCCAACGCTCTCTCCACAAAGCACGAGGAGTTGGCTCAGGAGTCCCTCCTGAACCGGCCAACCTCCTCGTGTGCCCCCCCAAAAAAAGTTTTTGGGGGCTGCCTTTCGGGCTTCCGTGCCAGGCGAGTTCCAATGAACTTTTCTCTCTCCGGATCCCATGCTCCGTATAGCTCCTCATAGTATCGCCTCTCCGCCGCTGCTTCCAGCTCCTCTCTAGGACGGCGATACTCTCCAGGTTGGGCCCAGGGTCCGTCCCTAAATAATTCCTCCTCCCAGGTCCAGTACTCCCGGGTCTCTCGCTGCTTGGTCTTTATCTGGTGGGTAATTCTGTCACGATCTTCGGGACAGACAGACCAAGGCGCAGCGAGGCATCCAGTATACATATTTTATTTATGAACGATACTGGGAAAAACAACAAACCAAACTAACGAAGATCGTAACGTTAACATAACTTGAAAAACCACAATGCCATGTTCAAACAATTACCCACAAACCCCAAGTGAAAACTACAAACATATATATGGTTCCCAATTAGAGACAACGACACTCAGCTGCCTCTAATTGGGAACCATTACCCCTACATAGAAATATATAACCTAGAACAGAAAAACCCTACACCAAAAACAAAACAAAAACACTCCAGCCTGTCTCTCAGGCCTGGACGTGACAAGCTCAAAAGTATTGTGGAGCTCCTAAATATATACCGGCACCCAAAATGAGTAAATACGGTTCCTACAGACTGAAAAACAGCTGTTTATTTTCCATCCAAAACCAGGGGAATTTGGTGGACTTCTGTTGTTGGGAAACTGTGGGGGTAAGAGTCTGATTATTATGGTGAGAGAATATAATACCGTTTTAAGTACCTCAATGGACCGTAAATCATAAAGGAAATCACACTACAAACTATCACCTTCATGCACTTAGGGAAATGACAAATATCATGGACACATTAGAACTAGAGGACATACGAGGCTTAAAAATCCAGACTCAGTGAGTTATACATGGAGGAGGCTTAATCAAGCTAACCGTCATAATTACTTTCATGTACCCTTTTTGCTGGCACCAAAAGTGTTGATAGGGGGCAGAATGCAGTCAGACCATCAAATAATTGGCATCCACATTACTCTTACAGAATGTTCACGTGGGCGAGGATATTGTAAATTGAATAAAATCCTATTGTATGACAATCTGTTTTTAACCAAGACAAAGGATTTTATAACTGACTTTTTCCTACATAACATAGGTACAGCAGATCCACTTATTGTATGGGACACTTTTAAATGTGCCTTCAGAGGTCATGCAATTCAATACATCTTTAAAACAAAAACTATTTCTGTCAAAAGAGTTCACATTAACAAAGAAATAATAAGAAATAACAGTACAGATGGATAGCAATAATAACTGTACCATAGAGGCACAGAATAAGTTAGAGGAAAAACAAATAAATGGAGGAAATTATTAGAGAATGATCAAGTATAATGTATTATAAAAATAAAGTGAATTGGATGGAACATTTTGAAAAATGCACCAAATTCTTTTGGAATATTTAACATAGAAATCCAGGATTCAACAAATTATATTTTGAAAGAGAAAAAATAAACGATAAAGTCAAATTAACAGCTGTACAGAAAGACTTGTGTGAGGGCCAAATTGCAGAGGATGAACTTCTTGATGCAATTAAAGCCTTCAGGCCAGGGAAAACTCCAGGTCTGGATGGCGTACCAATTGAGGTACAGTGCATTCGGAAAGTATTCAGACCCCTTCCCTTTCTCCACATTTTGTTACGTGAAAGCCTTATTCTAAAATGGATTAAATATTTTTAAAAAACTCATCAATCTACACACAATACCCCATATTGACAAAGAAATTTTAGCAAATTTATAAAAAATGAAAAACAGAAATACCTTATTTACATAAATATTCAGACCCTTTGCTATGAGACTCGAAATTGAGCAAGGGGGCATCCTGTTTCCACTGATCATTCTTGAGATGTTTCTACAACTGCAGCACTCCACCAATCGGCCAGATGGAAGCCACACCTCAGTAAAAGGCACATCTAAACGACTCTGACCATGAGGAACAAGATTATCTGGTCTGATGAAACCAAGATTGAACTCTTTGGCCTGAATGCCAAGCATCACATCTGGAGGAAACCTGGCACCCTCCCAATGGGGAAGCATGGTGGTGGTAGCATCATTCTGTGGGGATAATTTTCAGCAGCAGGGACTGGGAGACTAGTCAGGATCGAGGGAAAGATGAATGGAGCAAAGTACAGAGAGATTTTTGATGAAAACCTGCTCCAGAGCGCTCAGGACCTAAGACTGGGGTGAAGGTTCACCTTCCAACAGGATAATGACCCTAAGCGCACAGCCAAGACAACACAGGAGTGGCTTTGGGACAAGTCTATGAATGTTCTTGTGTGGCCCAGCCAGAGCCCAGACTTGAACCCGATCAAACATCTCAGGAAAGACCTGAAAATAGCTGGGCAGCTATGCTCCCCATCCAACCGGACAGAGCTTAAGAGAAACTCCCCAAATACCGATGTGCCAAGATTGTAGCGTCATACCCAAGAAGACTCGAGAATGTAATCACTGCCAAAGCTGCTTCAACAAAGTACTGAGTAAAGGGTCTGAATACCTATGTAAATATGATATTTCATTTTTTTTGTATATATATATATATATATATACAGTGGGGAAAAAAAGTATTTAGTCAGCCACCAATTGTGCAAGTTCTCTCACTTAAAAAGATGAGAGGCCTGTAATTTTCATCATAGGTACACTTCAACTATGACAGACAAAACGAGATGAGGAAAAAAAATCCAGAAAATCACATTGTAGGATTTTTTTATGAATTTATTTGCAAATTATGGTGGAAAATAAGTATTTGGTCAATAACAAAAGTTTATCTCAATACTTTGTTATATACCCTTTGTTGGCAATGACAGAGGTCAAACGTTTTCTGTAAGTCTTCACAAGGTTTTCACACACTGTTGCTGGTATTTTGGCCCATTCCTCCATGCAGATCTCCTCTAGAGCAGTGATGTTTTGGGGCTGTCGCTGGGCAACACGGACTTTCAACTCCCTCCAAAGATTTTCTATGGGGTTGAGATCTGGAGACTGGCTAGGCCACTGCAGGACCTTGAAATGCTTCTTCTGAAGCCACTCCTTCGTTGCCGGGCGGTGTGTTTGGGATCATTGTCATGCTGAAAGACCCAGCCACGCTTTCATCTTCAATGCCCTTGCTGATGGAAGGAGGTTTTCACTCAAAATCTCACGATACATGGCCCCATTCATTCTTTCCTTTACACGGATCAGTCGTCCTGGTCCCTTTGCAGAAAAACAGCCCCAAAGCATGATGTTTCCACCCCCATGCTTCACAGTAGGTATGGTGTTCTTTGGATGCAACTCAGCATTCTTTGTCCTCCAAACACGACGAGTTGAGTTTTTACCAAAAAGTTCTGTTTTGGTTTCATCTGACCATATGACATTCTCCCAATCCTCATCTGGATCATCCAAATGCTCTCTAGCAAACTTCAGACGGGCCTGAACATGTACTGGCTTAAGCAGGGGACACGTCTGGCACTGCAGGATTTGAGTCCCTGGCGGCGAGTGTGTTACTGATGGTAGGCTTTGTTACTTTGGTCCCAGCTCTCTGCAGGTCATTCACTAGGTCCCCGTGTGGTTCTGGGATTTTTGCTCACCGTTCTTGTGATCATTTTGACCCCACGGGGTGAGATCTTGCGTGGAGCCCCAGATCGAGGAAGATTATCAGTGGTCTTGTATGTCTTCCATTTCCTAATAATTGCTCCCACAGTTGATTTCTTCAAACCAAGCTGCTTACCTATTGCAGATTCAGTCTTCCCAACCTGGTGCAGGTCTACAATTTTGTTTCTGGTGTCCTTTGACAGCTCTTTGGTCTTGGCAATAGTGGAGTTTGGAGTGTGACTGTTTGAGGTTGTGGACAGGTGTCTTTTATACTGATAACAAGTTCAAACAGGTGCCATTAATACAGGTAACGAGTGGAGGACAGAGGAGCCTCTTAAAGAATAAGTTACAGGTCTGTGAGAGCCAGAAATCTTGCTTGTTTGTATGTGACCAAATACTTATTTTCCACCATAATTTGCAAATAAATTCATTAAAAATCCTACAATGGGATTTTCTGGATTTTTTTTCCTAATTTTGTCTGTCATAGTTGGCGTGTACCTATGATGAAAATTACAGGCCTCTCTCATCTTTTTAAGTGAGAGAACTTGCACAATTGGTGGCTGACTAAATACTTTTTTGCCCCACTGTACTCTTCAGGAAAGTCTGATTTCACTTTCACTGAAACAGGACCCAGGTGGTCAGTAGAAAGTTAATTAAAACAATTTTAAGCCCATTACACCAGTGTCGTGATGCAAACATCCTATCAAAATGAATAGCACATAGAATTAAAAAGTTGTTGTCGGATATAATTCATCTTGATGAGACAGGTTTTTTACATGGAAGATACATTGGAGATTACATAAGACAAGTTCTTATGTAATCTAGGAAACCAGGTTTGTTTTTCATAGCAGATTTTGAAAAGGCTTTTGATAAAGTACGACTGGAATTTAAATATAGATGCCTGGACTTGGAGAATCTCTTATACAATGGGTTAAAGTTATGTATAGTAACCATAGGTATAAAATGGTAAATAATGTCACCTTCTCAGAAATTATTACTGTAAACTGTCAAGAGGAGTAAAGCAAGGTTGTCCACTGTCATCGGTATATCTATTTATTATGACAAACAAAATATTTGGAAATAAAATTAGATCCAACAATAATATAGAGGGGCTATAAATCCTTAAAAACAAATGTGTCATTGTACTCTGACAATTCAAATGTTCTCCTAAATCCGCAATCTGGATCCCTGATCAGCCTCAGAGGATCTAGATGATTTTTCTAACCTCTCTGGATTACAACCAAACTATGATAAATGTACCATGCGAGGTATATTAGATGAAAAATTTTTTTTTTTACTTTTTACTTTTACATTAAAGTATAGTTTACCAATAAAATGGTCAGACGGTGAAGTGGACAGGTGGTATTCATAACCCTAAAGAAATAAAAGAACTTAGTACAACAAATTTTAACAGAAAGTTATATAATATATAAGATCTTGCTACCATGGAAAGGTAAATACCTGTCAATTTGTGGAAAAATCACCCTGATTTATTATTTAGTCATATCCAAGTATACCTATTTACTCATGGCCCTGCTTAGACCAAACGATTTGTCTTTTAAGTGATTTGAGCAAAATACATTTCAATTTATTTGGAATAGCAAGCAGACAAAATAAAACATGCTTATTTATATAATGAATATCAGTTCGGGGGCTAAAATGATTAAATGTTAAAGCATTAAACCTCTCACTAAAATAAAAATACTAATATAATATGGTTAAATTCAAATATACTAATTGACATGTACATCTAGATGTAATGTATATCAAATTACTTTATTCTTGCTTTGTAACTACTGACAAAATATATATGTGACATATGTAAAATGTGTGTAGAATGTACATGTAACAATAAAAGAAAAAGCTGTAAAACCAAAGTTTATTTTTGTCCTCCAAAGGGGGTGGACGGGCCATAAAAAAGTCAGATATGTTGTTACTCTGTCAAAACATCATGTGGCAGTTTTTTCTCTGGGTTTCCGGGTACATCAGTTTAGAATATATTATATAATTCATTCATTGAAATCAGTTTCACACCACATAATCCAACTAAATGTAATGTGAGAATGGTGTTGATAACGACATGTTGGCTTATGCTTCTTCAGGCAATGAAGAAAAAGGAGCAGTCTTATGGATACAGGAGTATCAGAAAGCCGCAACCAGTGAAGTCCCTTCGGATGAAGGATTGGTTCAGCCTCACAACGTCGTCTCCCTCTGCTGAAGTTAAACCTCCTGTATGGTTTGAGCTCCCACAGAATATCAATCTAATCCAAAAAACAATAGCAATTTTAAAATCCCCCCCCAAAATATATTTTTTTAAAACACCCTCTCTCATCTAATGCCTCCACAGAAAATGAAGCTGAGATATGACAACACTACACCAAACTTCTTTGAGGTGTTCATAGAAGATGCAGATGTTGACTTCGGTATGAAGCTAATCAGTGATATGGAGGGGGAAATCGTATGGGATCACACAATACGAAAAGGTCAGATATGATGTGAAAAAGATCAGTGTCTCAACAGGCACCATGTCAGTTAAAGTCAAAGATGATAATAATTTTAATAATTCAATTTTGTGTGTGTTTTTCCCCCAGCTGACTACAGACACAAAACCACTCCTAATTCACAAAGTAAGTGCTGTAACATTCCTGTAAACATTAGAATATCCAAAACTAAAATATTTTTAATTCAGCTTGGATCCCATCTGCATTCTATGCATGCCTATTAGGGACAAGTGAAGACAAAAAAAATAATTAACAGTGTTGGGTGGTACTTGGATTATTCTTTTTTTGCATAAAACACCTTTAAAAATAAGTGGAAATATTTGGTTAAGAAAGTGGCAACATCTTCAGATTTACATTTTGTGAATAAAGCGGCAATGTGTTGAGAATAAAAAGGCAATATGTATAGAGTAAGTGGTAATATTTAGACACCCTTGGTGTGTGTGTGCTTGCCTGTGCGTGCGATCTATTAGATCATTAGATTGATAAGCGTGAATGCGCGGTGATGCCTGTTTGAACAACTGTATTAGGTCATTAGATTGATGGCCATTTGGCTGCATACACACATGCATACACATACAACCCTATGTATGTAACCACGGTTCCTCCTGCTGAAATATTCCAAGGAAAGAAGATGGTGGACTGAACACAGCAGTGCAGATCACCTCAACATAAAAACAACATTTTCAATATATGTAAGTTAGACTAAATATTAGCACTTCACATACTGGTGTGTAAAACTCCATCTGGATAACAACACAAAAACATCACAAAACAAATCATAAGGCTAGAGAAATATATCAACAAGTATTATGAAAACAAGCAACATCCAAACATGATGGAGAGTAAACAAGGAGAACCAATCTCCAAAAGAAAACGCGACTCCTCGACGGACACAGCCGATTTAAGCTTTTCACCACTGGGAATGGTAAGGGTGGAAACCGATCTGTTAAAATCGATAAATGACGAACTGGGCATTGAATTAGTCATAAAAGATTTAAAGGAGTTGAAGGCGAGTCTCGAGATAAGTGACAAAAAAGCTGCGACAATGGAGAAAGAAACAAACAAGCTAAATGTGACTTTGAAACAGATTGAAACGTACGTTAATGAACTTAAAAAGGAGAACATCTTTCTGAGAGAAGCCTTACTTGACATAGAGACTAGATCCATGAGATATAATCTGATACTTACTGGTATCCAAGAGAAAGAAGAAGTTCCTGAGGGTGTAGTGAGGGAGTTCCTCTTACAGCGCTTCAGATCCCACTCGAAGCTGTCGACAAAATCCAACTCAAACGTGTACACTGTTTCGGACAGAGAGTACAGAGATATAAGCACCCAATTTGCTTTCTTTAAATATAAAATAATGGTTAAAAGCCTGGGTAAAGGACTTGCGGACACTAAACTAGGCATGAATGATCAGTTCCCGAAGGAAATTGAACAACGGTTCTGTATCCAATTTTCATGGAGAAGAGATTAAAAGTGAAACATGTAGCTCTCGTAGTCGATAAACTGTCTATTGATAACCAATTGTTCCGAGACACAAAGACTACTCCATGGTTATTTTAAATATTACAAAGTTCCCATAGTGCAGTTAATAATGGAATACTCAATTCTATCCATATAAAAAAGCTATGAAATACAACAATTGTTAAAGAAATAAATTACAACTACACTATACCACTATACCATTCTAGATAGGGAATGTTGGAAAATAATTAGTATTAGACTTTCCATTTTATAGTATTTCATAAATTGATAAGACAGCATTAGAAGAAAATATAATTAGCTAAATAAAACATCTTCAAATATAAGGAACTGGAACACAAAAGTATTCAATCAACATGGTAGAGATAAAACACAGAGGACATAGAAGGCACAGTATGTGGATATGTACAAATGTTTTGTGATGGAAGGTGGGGTGTGTTTTTGTGTTTGGAAAAAAAGTGCCTGCAACAAACGCTGACACTACACATCCAAGTATATCGGACCAAATTATGAAAGACAATAATTGTACTTTTGAATTCCATAAAGTCAGTGTGGAAGAGGTGAAAAAAAATATTGTTGTCTATCAACAATGACAAGCCACCGGGGTCTGACAATCTGGATGGAAAATTACTGAGGATAATAGCAGATAATATTGCCACTCATATTTGCCACATCTTCAATTTAAGCCTATTAGAGAGTGTGTGCCCACTGGCCTGGAGGGAAGCTAAAGTCATTCCGCTATCCAAGAATAGTTAAGTCCCCTTTACTGGTTCAAATAGCTGACCAATCAGTCTGTTACCAACTCTTAGTAAACTTCTGGAAACAATTGTGTTTGACCAGATAAAATGCTATTTCACAGTAAAAAAAAAAATGGTAACAGAATTTCAGCATGCTTGTAGGGAAGGATACTCAACAAGCACAGCACTTACACAAATGACTGATGAATGGCTGAGAGAAATGATACTATGATTGTGGGGGCTGTCTTGTTAGACTTCAGTGCAGCTTTTGACATTATCAATCATAGTCTGCTGCTGGAAAAACATATGTGCTATGGCTTTACACCCCCTGCTATAATGTGGATAAAGAGTTACTTGTCTAACAGAACACAGAGGGTGTTCTTTAATGGAAGCCTCTAAAATATAATCCAGTTAGAATCAGGAATTCCCCAGGGTAGCTGTTTAGGCCCCTTGCTTTTTTACATTTTTACTAACGACTTTGAGTAAAGCCAGAGTGTCTATGTATGTGGATGACTCAACACTATACACGTCAGCTACTACAGCAGCTGAAATGATTGCAACACTCAACAAAGAGCTGCAGTTAGTTTCAGAGTGGGTGGAAATGAATAAGTTAGCCCTAAATATTTCTAAAACTAAAAGCATTGTATTTGGAACAAAACACTCACTAAACCCTAAACCTCAACTAAATCTTGCAATAAATAATGTGGAAATTGAACAAAGTTGAGATGATTAAACTGCTTGGAGTAACCCTAGATTGTAAACTGTCATGGTCAAAACATATTGATGCAGTAGTAGCTAAGATGGGGAGAACACTATCTACAAATCAAATCAAACTTTAATTGTCACATGCGCTGAATACAACAAGTAGTAATAATATTAATAATAAATAATATGCAAGGCAGGTCCTACAGGCCCTAGTTTTGTCACACCTTGACTACTGTTCAGTCGTGTGGTCAGGTGCCACAAAAAAGTACTTAAGAAAATTGCAATTGGCTCAGAACAGGGCAGCACGGCTGGCCCTTGGATGTACACAGAGAGCTAATATTAATAACATGCATGTCAATGTCTCTTGGCTGAAAGTGGAGGAGAGATTGACTTCATCACTACTTTTATTTATGAGAGATATTGACATTTTCAATGCACCGAGATGTCTGTCTAAACTACTGGCACACAGCTCGGACACCCATGCATACCCCACTAGACATGCCACAAGAGGTCTCTTCACAGTCCCTAAATCCAGAACATTCTATGGGAGGCACACAGTACTACATAGAGCCATGACTACATGGAACTTTATTACACATCAAGTAACTGACGCAAGCAGTAAAATTAGATTTAAAAAAACAGATAAAAAAACACCTTATGGAACAGTGGGGACTGTGAAGCAACACAAACATTGGCACAGACACATGCATACAGACACACACACGATAACATACGCACTATACATACACATGGATTTAGTACTGTAGATATGTGGTAGTGGTGGAGTAGGGGCCTGAGGGCACACAGTGTGTTATGAAATCTGTGAATGTATTGTAATGTTTTAAAATGTGTATAAACTGCCTTAATTTCGCTGGACCCCAGGAAGAGTGGAAATCCATAATAAATACAAATACAAACACAAATGGGACAGCATAATATACAAGGAAATTCTCAAAGTTACTAATGAGAACCTTGACGACCGTGTACCTAACCGGTGGGGATTCTGGTGGGGTGCCCCCACCCAGGGAGTGGCAGTGCTGGCAACAGTAGCTGCAGTAACATCAAAACTATGAAATAATACATATGGAATCATGTAGTACACAAAAAAGTGTGAAACAAATTCTTAAAGTAGCCACCCTTTGCCTTGATGAAAGCTTTACACACTCCTGGCATTCTTTCAACCAGCTTCACCTTGAATGATTTTACAACAGTCTTGAAGGAGTTCCCACATGTGCTGAGCACTTGTTGACTGCTTTTCCTTCACCCTGCGGTCCAACTCATCCCAAACCATCTCAATTGGACTGAGGTCGGGTGATTGTGGAGGCCAGGTCATCAAAGCACCAGCACACCTCCTCCTCCATTCATCACGGTGGGAACCACACATGCGGACATCACACGTTAATCAAAATTGGACTCATCAGACCAAAGGACAGATTTCCACCGGTCTAATGTCCATTGCTTGTGTTTCTTGGCCCAAGCAAGTCTCTTCTTATTAATGGTGTCCTTTAGTAGTGGTTTCTTTTAATTAGACCATGAAGGCCTGATTCGCAGACCTGATTCGTCTGCTCTCAACAATTGTTGTTAAGATGTGTCTGTTGAACTCTGTGAAGCATTTATTTGGGCTGAAATCTGAGGTGCAGTTACCTCTAATGAACTTATCCTGTGCAGCAGAGGTAACTCTGGGTCTTCCTTTCCTGTGGCGGTCCTCATGAGAGACAGTTTCATCATAGCGCTTGATGGTTTTTGCGACTGCACAAATTTTCCGGATTGACTGACCTACAGTTGAAGTCGGAAGTTTACGTACACTTAGGTTGGAATCATTAAAACTCGTTTTTCAACCACTCCACAAATTTCTTATTAACAAACTATAGTTTGGCAAGTCGGTTAGGACATCTACTTTGTGCATGACACAAGTAATTTTTCCAACAATTGTTTACAATTGACTTATAATTCCCTGTATCACAATTCCAGTCGGTCAGAAGTTTACAGACACTAAGTTGACTGTGCCTTTAAACAGCTTGGAAAATTCCAGAAAATAATGTCATGGCTTTAGAAGCTTCGGACAGGCTAATTGACATAATTTGAGTCAATTGGAGCTGTACCTGTGGATGTATTTCAAGGCCTACCTTCAAGGCACTTTGCTTGACATCATGGGAAAATCAAAAGAAATCAGTAAAGACCTCAGAAAAAATTGTAGACCTCCACAAGTCTGGTTCATTCTTGGGAGAAATTTCCCCACGTTCATCTGTACAAACAATAGTACGCAGGTATAAACACCAGCCGTCATACCGCTCAGGAAGGAGACGTGTTCTGTCTCCTAGAGATTAACGTACTTTGTTGCGAAAAGTGCAAATCAATCCCAGAACAACAGCAAAGGACCTTGTGAAGATGCTGGAGGAAACAGCTACAAAAGTATCTATATCCACAGTAAAACAAGTCCTATATCGACATATATCGACATATAACAAGTCCTATATCGCTTAGCAAGGAAGAAGCCACTGCTCCAAAACTGCCATAAAAAAGCCAGACTACAGTTTGCAACTGCACATTGGGACAAAGATTGTACTTTTTGGAGAAAGGTCCTCTGATCTGATTAAACAAAAATAGAACTGTTTCGCCATAATAACCGTTGTTATGTTTGGAGAAAAAAGGGGGAGGCTTGCAAGCCAAAGAACACCATCCCAACCGTGAAGCACGGGGGTGGCATTATCATGTTGTAGGGGTGCTTTGCTGCAGGAGGGACTGGTGCTCTTCACAAAATAGATGGCATCATGAGGCAGGAAAATTATTGTGGATATATTGAAGCAACATCTCAAGACATCAGTCAGGAAGTTTAAGCTTCGTCACAAATGGGTCTTCCAAATGGACAATGACCCCAAGCATACTTCCACAGTTGTGGCAAAATGGCTTAAGGACAACAAAGTCAAAGCATTGGAGTGGCCATCACAAAGCCCTGACCTCAATCCTATAGAAAATTTGTGGGCAGAACTGAAAAAGCATGTGCGAGCAAGGAGGCTTACAAACCTGACTCAGTTACACCAGCTCTGTCAGGAGGAATGGGCCAAGATTCACCCAACTTATTGTGGGAAGCTTGTAGAAGGCTACCCGAAACGTTTGACCCAAGTTAAACAATTTAAAGGCAATGCTACCAAATACTAATTGAGTGTATGTCAACTTCTGACCCACTGGGATTGTGATGAAAGAAACAAATGCTGAAATAAATCATTCTCTCTACTATTATTCTGACATTACACATTCTTAAAATAAAGTGGTGACCCTAACTGACCTAAGACAGGGAATTTTTACTAGGATTTTACTAGGATTAAACTGAGTTTATATGTATTTGGCTAAGGTGTTGGTAAACTTCTGATTTCAACTGTATACGTCTTAAAGTAATGATGGCCTGTCGTTTCTCTTTGTTTATTTGTGCAGTTCTTGCCATAACACGGTCTTTGTCTTTTACCAAATACCATCCCTATCTTGTCACAACACAACTGATTGGCAAAGTATACCTGTTAATTGAAATGCATTCCAGGTGACTACAGTACCTCATGATGGTTGAGAGAATGCCAAAAGTGTGCAAAGCTGTGTCATCAATGCAAAGGGTGGCTACTTTCAACAATAAAATATATTTTAATTTGTTTAACACTTTTTTGGTTACTACATGATTCCATATGTGTTATTTCATATTTTCAATGTATTCACTATTATTCTACAATGTAGAAAATAGTAAAAATAAAGAAAAACCCTGTAATTAGTAGTTTTGTCCAAACTTTTGACCGGTACAGTATATAAATATATTTTCAAAAAATATATATGGGTGATTGAAAATGATGCAGACAATTACATTGATGGAATCTACAATCTATCTACAACATAAAAAGCTGATCTACCTGATCTACCAACCCCCAAAAGAGAATCTGTTGGACAGCATTTTCCACGTTCTAATAATCATAATCATTTGGTTATTATGTGCTAAAAGAGGAAGGATTTCCTTGTTACTGAAGCCAATTGTAAAGTATAGCTTCACCAGGTCATCAAACTGCAGGCATTTCAACGGTTGCGTGGACAGCAACAGGGAGCCAGAGAGACATGTGGTTAACCAGATTCACTAGTTTAATCTTAAAATAATAACTGTGACTTTATTCTCAAAATAAAATGTCTAGTTCATTCTTGAAGTATAGACACTTTTTTAAAGTACCATCACCGTTTGCTGTGTATTTTTTTTATCTTCACTTGGCCCTAATATCCTTCCGTAGCATCAAAGCTTCAGCACAATTTATTATGGTTTTAATTTAGTTTTTTGTGTATTACATGTGTGAATTTAATTGTGTTTAAATGCAATTGTCCTGCAACTAATCTTTACCTCAGACCTGCACTTTGTGGACTTCCACCGGACAGACCTTATCCAGAGAGTGTGCCAGGTGAAGCCCATATTGGATAAAATCCTGGCCAAGAGAGTTATTACTGATGAGGGCTACAGTACAGTAATGGCCAAATGCACCACACAGGACCAGATGAGGGAGTTCTACATGGGACCTCTGAGGGCAAGTGGCATCAGAGCAAAAAATATTTTCTATGAGATCCTGAAGGAGTTGGAGCCACTGCTAATCAAAGACCTGAAGGGTGAATGAGGAGCTAGAATGGTGAATGGGGGGCATTTTAAGTTTGGTTTATGGGAAAAGGGCATAAATGATGGCAGTTATGCTTTGTTTTATTACTTTGTGTTTACAAGAAAACACAACATAAGAGGAGTATAACATCATTCTTTTATCATTCTTATTTTTCTACATGTAAAGATTAGTAGCCAGCAGAACAGCATCCGTGTTTTAGCCTAGAGGCTTTGTCAGAGATATAACATTTGATAACAGTTGGGTTGGAATTGACTTTCCTCTGAAATAAAATTTGCTCAACCGTGTCACCTAGATATTCTGGATTATTTACAGACAAGAAAATATATAAAGGAAATATATTACGAACATAGAAAAATATATAATATAACGATGATGCAAAGAACAATGAAATTATTTCATTTTGGCTATTTTATGAAAGTCAGTGAGGGTAAGGAATACCAGTGATGTAAATTAATATATGAATATATAACTTTGTAAAGCTTAATGTACCAGCCTAATGAAATGTTTTACAGTAATGAATGATTTGTGACGTAATTTTCACAACACGGGTATTGGAATATGTATTGAAATAAATACCTACCAACAGATGTGCCTTTTGTACTGATTTAAAAGATTTTGTCATTTTGCTAAAATAAATATAAATTCTAGCCCATGTGGCTCAGTTGGTTGAGCATGGTGCTTGCAACAGCAAGCTTGTGGGTTCAATTCCTACGGGGGTACAGTACAAACAAATTGTGCACTCACTGTAAGTCACTCTGGATAAGAGTGTCTGCTGAAAGATTAAAATGTATATATATATATTTGCTAAAGTATTGGTTGTTTTGAGTGATGGGCAAAAATTTCAAGCATCCAATATAGATAAAAACCTCAGTTACTTCTCAATAAGATATACACTACATGTTTGTGGACACCAGCTTGTCGAACATCTCATTCCAAAATCATGGGCATTAATATGGAGTTGGTCCCCCCTTTGCTGCTATAACAGCTTCCACTCTTCTGGCAAGGCTTTCTACTAGATGTTGGAACATTACTGTGGGGACATGGCAGCGATTACAGCCTTGAGTCTTCTTGGGTATGATGCTACAAGCTTGGCACACCTGCGTTTTGGGAGTTTCTCACAATTATCTCTGCAGATCCCCTCAAGCTCTGTCAGGTTGGATCTGGATCATTGCTACACTGGTATTTTCTAGTCTCTCCATAGATGTTAAATCGGGTTCAAGTCTGGGCTATGGCTGGGCCACTCAAGGACATTCAGAGACTTGTCCTGAAGCCACTCCTGTGTTGTCTTGGTTGTGTGCTTAGGGTTGTTGTCCTGTTGGAAGGTGAACCTTCGCCCCAGTCTGAGGTCCTGAGCACTCTGGAGCAGGTTTTCATCAAGGATCCCTCTGTACTTTGCGCCGTTCATCTAGCATTGATGCTGACTATTCTCGCAGTCCCTGCCACTAAAAAACATCCCACAGCATGATGCTGTCACCACCATGCTTCACTGTAGGGATTGTGCCAGGTTTCCTCCAGACGTGACACTTGTCATTCAGGCCAAAGAGTTCAATATTGGTTTCATCAGACCAGAGAATCTTGTTTCTCATGGTCTGAGAGTCTTTAGGTGGCTTTTGGCAAACCAAGCTGGCTGTCGTGGTGGCTTTTACTGAGGAATGGCTTCCATCTGGCCCCTCTACCATAAAGGCCTTATTGGTGGAGTGCTGCAAAGATGGTTGTCCTTCTGGAAGGTTCTCTCATCTCCACAGAGGAACTCTGGAGTTCTGTCAGAGTGACCATCAGGTTCTTGGTCACCTCCCTGACAAAGGCCCTTCTCCCCCGATTGCTTAGTTTGTCCGGTGGCCATCTCTAGTAGGTGTCTTGGTGGTTCCAAACTTCTTCCATTTAAGAATGGTGGAGGCCACTGTGTTCTTGGGGACATTCAATATTGCAGAAATGTTTTGGTACCCTTCCCCAGATCTGTGCCTCGTCAACATCCTGTCTCGGAGCTCTACGGACAATTCCTTCAACCTCATGGCTTGGTTTTTGCTCTGATATATTCACTGTCAACTGTAGAACCTTATACAGACAGGTGTGTGCCTTTCCAAATCATGTCCATTCAATTGAATTTACCACAGGTGGACTCCAATCAAGTTGTAGAAACATCTCAAGGATGATCAATGGAAACAGGATGCACCTGAGCTCAATTCCGAGTATCATAGCAAAGGGTCTTAATACTTATGTAAATAAGACATTCCTGTATTTATTTTTGATAAATTTGCAAAGATTTCTAAAAAACTGTTTCTGATTCTGACACAAGTTAAACGTGCGTCAATGGAACATTACTCCCTTTTTAGGCACTTTTCTCTCTATGAGTATTCGGACCTTGAACTTAAGCATGACAATAGTGTTCTATTCCCCCGCTATTCGTTACGGGTGAAGATCTAAGGAATGAAGGTGTGGAGGAGGTGTGTCTACAGATAAACCGTATTCTGACCTTGATTTAATTCCACCACCTTTACGTGGGAGGAAACCATGAATAAGGTCGAGCGACCCTGCCGGTTCCAAGTGGAAAAAGCAAATACTTTTTTTATTTCTAAATAAATAACACCATCCTCCAAGAACTGTAATTTATAAATGGATAAGATCTATTGGTAATAGCTAGGTAAATGAGTAATCCGTTTGGAGAAGGGATTGTAAATACACATAGAAATTGTTTTAGTTCATGTGAAACCAGCATTGGCAACGCGTCATTCAAGGCAGGTGGGGCAAAACCTGTGTATAAACCTCACCCCCCAAAAAACATATATATATTAATTTTTTTGCCTGGTTTGTTATTTTGGCATTAATATGTGTCACATATCTGTTTGCAAACAATGTAAATATATATATAATTTTGTTAATAAAGCCGCATACAAACATGGTCTCTTTTTTTGTTTTCTTGACTAAGGAAGCTTCAAAATGCAGGTGTTTCAGCCTAGCTCAGTGCTTTCTGTGTTGGTGGTGAAGCCAGCGGAAAATACGGAGTGTAGGGGTTGGTAATGTTCTCTAGTTGCGCCGTGATTGGCTCAGTGTTCTGTCACTCATGGGGACACTACGTCACAGCAAAATCTACGGGTAGAGCTTGAAAATTCAAGCCCCCTTGGGTGCTGCCTTAGACTTACATTAGAAGTTCCCATCTAAGAAGGTTCAAGGACATTGGCCACAGATAAAATGACATCAAATCATGTTATATCTACTGTAGTATGAAGTTGACATGGACTGATCATGTCAACATCATACAGTGGTTGCTCAACTAAAAGTTTTGAGATTATGCTGCAGGAGGTAATTTGTGGTTAGGTACGTTACCCTGTGTCACTGCTTCATTTCTCCAGACCACCGTAAAGGGGAGTTAGAGCACTGATAACGCTTTTGGGTCCCAAGGCGCTAATGTGTCTCTAACTGACAAGGAATGTGCAACATAAACCAAATAATTGTGCACAACTTCAAAATTGAATTTGAATGAACTGAATGATGGGGATGAAGAAGGTGATTGAATTTAGAACAATAGTGTAAGAATTGCTATTCATCTGTCCTGCTCACGCACACCCTGAAAAATACACTTATTTTTTTGTTTCTACTCGTCAGTATTACTTAGTAAAACTGTTGTTACACTAAGGTTTTTATTCTAAGAGAAACAAAAAATGTCATATACATTCCATGATATTCTTAATATATGTGTGTTGACTGAATATAAGAAGTGATGTCTGCTAAATAATCAGGTTGATGGTGCAGTCATAGAGCCTCAGCACCTACATAAAGCTGAGTGACTTACTCATTCATGGCTTTGGATCAAAATAATGGATCAAAATAAATAAGTAGCAACATTCTTTCTGATAGTCTTTAATAAAGAAATGTTTTGGTTATCCTGACCTGGGCACCAGATATTATAATAGTCTATAATGGGCTATTAGCAGGACAATAGACTCACCATGTATTAAAATAGTCCATTATGGGCTATTAGCAGGACAATAGACTTGCCATGTATTATAATAGACCATTATGGGCTACTAGCAGGACAATAGACTTGCCAACGCCTCTCTGTATTTTGATACTTTGTGCAAGGCTTTTGATCAGCATTAAAAACTTGTGAATGGACCCCAGTGCACTCAACAAAGCCTTACTGAGATCGCACTTCCTGATGCCCACAACAGAAAAGATTCTACCAGAGATATCCAATGCAAAGGTATTATCAGTACTCAATGCCAAAGATGGATATTTGCAAGCCAAACGAGAAGTGAGCAGCTATCTAACAACTATCTGTACAGCTGTAGGCAGGTATAGATGGCTGAGAATGCCATTTGGAAACAAGCCAGCAGCTGAAGAATACAAGTGCAGACAAGCCCTACAGGGACTAAAAGGAGTGAGTGTGATATCAGTTGACGTTCTACTCTATGGATGTGGTGGCACACACCTTACAGCTCTTTAATCTAGCAGATGAAACTCTCGAGATTCAGAACCATAGCGAGCACGTGCCTCCAGTCCTTTGTTTTCACCTGTGGTGGGGTCTGTGTCTTCCATAGCTGCTCCTGCAGTATATTTGCTAAACAGCCCTGCGCTGAATTGTGTATTCAGAGTGTCTTCGGAGTAGTTTAGTAAACATTCCAGGATAGCCCTATAAGGATAGGTGGCACTGCTTTGATTGATAAGGCGTTCACCCAAAGTCACATCCACTTGGGAGATGATGGTCGCCAAGGGGTAATTCATGAGACTCACTTTGGCATCATAGTCAATATTAGTACCATCTCTTTTGGTCACTTTGAGACGTAAATGTAATAAGGTGTTGTTGAGGTCCAGGTAGTTGTCACCATGGCCTGGGATGAAAAACTCTATAGGTCCATTGTCTGTAATGGCAAAGAGTGGGGCTATCTCCACATAGCAGGACCGATCTATTGGGAATAATTTATCTTTCACATATGTCCATTTATTGGAACATCCCCAACATAGGCTAAATTACCACTGGTCTTTATACCCCCCTCAGCATCCTCTGAGATTTGTACACGTTTATGAATAGGGTTGTAGTTCAAGAGTATTTCCATATTGTTCAGGGTTAGGAGGCCGTTCAACTCAAAGACGAGCCTCTCTACAGTTCTATAGAAACCTTTTTTAAGCTTTATAAGCTTTGGGTTTCCGATATCCTTCTGCAATAAAAATCGTGGTCCTTATCCTTGATATTATACCAACTATGGGAGTATGTTATCTCGCTGAGACCTACTTCCCAGGCCTCTGATAACTCTATAGGCTTTGGAAAATTGGTTGTATAATTTCAACTTTGGTTATTCGTATATATGTGTGCAGACGCATTACTGGGGAGAGTCAGGTAAATCCATTGAGCTCCATGATGCACTCGTGTGTACACTCGAATGATGTAGTTTTTATCCTGCCTGAGGGTTTAAGTTAACCCCCGCGGCCTCCACCACATCGTCCTCTAATACCCAACTGTTGAACCTTTGTGGCCAGTTTTTCCAACGGACCAATACCCATTTTTTACCCTTTTCTCTCTTTTGATCCAGAATCTCCTCCATGTGAAAGACTTTGTCTTTACCCAGCTTTACCTTCTGGAGTTCCTCCTCATAAATGGAACCCTCTATAAGATCTTTTATCTTGTAGACAGGGGGTATGAGTGGAAGACATTCGGTAACTGTGAACAGCTCCTCGCTGTAACCTTGCTCATCTTTTTTGTCAAAAACACCCCTCAACTTGGATATACGTACCAGGCACCCACACTATGAATTTCAATTCTTTTTTTTTCTTACGGCGAAGGGGGAACAAACAGTCTTTAAAAATACAGATTATAGGCGTTAGCATGTATAGATTTCCATCATTTTTATCTGCAAAGGCTTGCATGTCACATAGATCCGCCTGAAACTGGGACAAGGGATGAGTAGAAAAAAACTATATTTAGTGGAAATAGTTTTCGCACAGGTTTATGAAGAGTGTAAGCATCCTGCTCTGCTAGCCATTCATTCACTTGAGCATCGCCTAACCTGCTACCTGTTTCTTCAGCTATAGCTCTCTGGAACCTCTCCTTCCCCCCATAAGACCTGCTCATCTGCTCCACCATCCTTCTTGCCTCTCTGATGTACAATAACATTAATGAGCCCCTTTCAAATAACGAGAACATTTCATTTTCATTTTGCATTTTATTTTTGCAAACATTACGTATCCATACAATTCAGGATACGTAGCAGAAAATTTGTACCCGTTTTCTCAATGACCAATGCATGCAACACCTTGTATACTTGGTTAACATTTACAGGCTTATATTGCTGAAATTTAAGACACATGC
This sequence comes from Brachymystax lenok tsinlingensis, assembly GCA_030435695.1. Lineage (NCBI taxonomy): Eukaryota > Metazoa > Chordata > Actinopteri > Salmoniformes > Salmonidae > Brachymystax > Brachymystax lenok. The sequence continues at coordinate 12,860,356 of CM059811.1, read as the reverse complement.
ATCCGTTATTTAAGTATATAAACAACAAATATAAAGCATGTTACAATTAAATGATGTTTCAAACAAATAAACTAAAATCTTAGACAAGGATGTTTCTAGTTCTTAAGAATCATCCCCAAGGCATGATACCAGTTGTGACCATTGTAGAGTCTCTCCCGTATGTCTTACATGACTCATGATTTGCTCCATTTTTAGCACACGCTCTGCATGAACCCCTGTATTGTGGGTTGTGTAGAGCGATACATTGTTCACTTTATTTGAAATAATTTGCTGAATAACATTTGTAAATTCTCTCAAAAGACAAAATAATAATGTATTTATTCTCTCTAACATAGTATGCACATAGTTACCCATTGCTTTATATCTAAATAAAAACTCGTTCTACTCGTTCTCTTGGTTTTTTTTTAGCCAGAAAGTCACCACATCAGCCACCAAAGCTTCCTTGTATTTGTTGTTGTCCACCAGTGCGTGCCTGATTTCTTTGAGTTTCTCATGGATGAAGATAACCTCCTTCAGTTCATGTAGGAAAGCCTTGGTTACACCGTGAACCCTGGGAATAGACGGCTCAAGACCCATAGACTCCAGGGCTCTGACCATCGATGGTATAAAGCGGCAGGACCACAGTCTTTTCACCAGCTCCTCAAAGTGGTTGAAGAAGAAATACTTGGGTGGGTCATATAAACATGGATGTTGTCGTTGGCTGGGGTGATTGATCTCACAACCGTGGCATTTTTCTTTTACTCTTTCAAATGTTCAAACACATTCAACAGTTCAAAGAGGTCACTACCCATCAATCACCTTGACAGCTTTAACTTCTCAGGGAGCGGTGGGGCGCTAGCGCTACACGGTGAAATGCAAGGCGCCAAATTCAAAATCCAAAAGTTGAATCCAAAAGCGAAAGCGAAAGCACCACATTTGATTGTTTGAGGGTAGCACCCCACATATTTTTACCATTACCATAAATTCATAAGCCTTCACGGTTCACAGAAAACACATTTCACAGCAAAAACAAATCAATTACCTTTTGAAGAACTTCTGCTGAGGGCTTCCCAAGTGTCCAACGAAGACAATCCATGGTTCTTTTGTTCGAAAAAGTAATGTATTATATCCATAAATCTCCGTTTGGTTGGCGCGCGTTATAATGAGAAAATACAGCGTCGACTCGTCCATTGAAACGTGAAGAGAACACGTTCAACTTATACCTATAAACTTGTCCAAGAACAATCAAACATAATTGTAAATGTATCCTTAGGAACACTTTTATGTACAGTGGGGCAAAAAAGTATTTAGTCAGCCACCAATTGTGCAAGTTCTCTCACTTAAAAAGATGAGAGAGGCCTGTAATTTTCATCATAGGTACACTTCAACTATGACAGACAAAATGAGGGAAAAAAATCCAGAAAATCACATTGTAGGATTTTTAATGAATTTATTTGCAAATTATGGTGGAAAATAAGTATTTGGTCACATACAAACAAGCAAGATTTCTGGCTCTCACAGACCTGTAACTTCTTCTTTAAGAGGCTCCTCTGTCCTCCACTCGTTACCTGTATTAATGGCACCTGTTTGAACTTGTTATCAGTATAAAAGACACCTGTCCACAACCTCAAACAGTCACACTCCAAACTCCACTATGGCCAAGACCAAAAAGCTGTCAAAGGACACCAGAAACAAAATTGTAGACCTGCACCAGGTTGGGAAGACTGAATCTGCAATAGGTAAGCAGCTTGGTTTGAAGAAATCAACTGTGGGAGCAATTATTAGGAAATGGAAGACATACAAGACCACTGATAATCTTCCTCGATCTGGGGCTCCACGCAAGATCTCACCCGTGGGGTCAAAATGATCACAAGAACGGTGAGCAAAAATCCCAGAACCACACGGGGACCTAGTGAATGACCTGCAGAGAGCTGGGACCAAAGTAACAAAGCCTACCATCAGTAACACACTACGCCGCCAGGGACTCAAATCCTGCAGTGCCAGACGTGTCCCCTACTTAAGCCAGTACATGTTCAGGCCCGTCTGAAGTTTGCTAGAGAGCATTTGGATGATCCAGATGAGGATTGGGAGAATGTCATATGGTCAGATGAAACCAAAATAGAACTTTTTGGTAAAAACTCAACTACGTCGTGTTTGGAGGACAAAGAATGCTGAGTTGCATCCAAAGAACACCATACCTACTGTGAAGCATGGGGGTGGAAACATCATGCTTTGGGGCTGTTTTTCTGCAAAGGGACCAGGACTGACTGATCCGTGTAAAGGAAAGAATGAATGGGGCCATGTATCGTGAGATTTTGAGTGAAAACCTCCTTCCATCAGCAAGGGCATTGAAGATGAAACGTGGCTGGGTCTTTCAGCATGACAATGATCCCAAACACACCGCCCGGGCAACGAAGGAGTGGCTTCGTAAGAAGCATTTCAAGGTCCTGGAGTGGCCTAGCCAGTCTCCAGATCTCAACCCCATAGAAAATCTTTGAAAGTCCGTGTTGCCCAGTGACAGCCCCAAAACATCACTGCTCTAGAGGAGATCTGCATGGGCCAAAATACCAGCAACAGTGTGTGAAAACCTTGTGAAGACTTACAGAAAACGTTTGACCTCTGTCATTGCCAACAAAGGGTATATAACAAAGTATAGAGATAAACTCTTGTTATTGACCAAATACTTATTTTCCACCATAATTTGCAAATAAATTCATAAAAAAATCCTACAATGTGATTTTCTGGATTTTTTCCCCTCATTTTGTCTGTCATAGTTGAAGTGTACCTATGATGAAAATTACAGGCCTCTCTCATCTTTTTAAGTGAGAGAACTTGCACAATTGGTGGCTGACTAAATACTTTTTTCCCCCCACTGTAGGTACGTGGTTGCAAAGGGCATCAGTGTCTTAACAGCGTGATTTGCCAAGGCAGGATAGTCTGAGCACAGCCCAATCCAGAAATCTGGTAGTGGATTCTGATTAAATTAAATTTTCACTATTGTTCAGATATCAGTAAGTGGATGGAGGCAGAGCATAAAAGGGCTAACAAATCCAGTTGTTTGTTTCATCCGTTTCGGGAAAGTACCTGCGTAATTTCGCACCCAACTCATTCAGGTGCTTCACTATATCATTTGACATTGTCCATAAGCTTGAGTTCATTTGCACACAAAAAAATCTAACAATGATGGAAAGACCTATGTGTTGTCCTGCAGACAGAGAATAGCTCCAATTCATTTTATAATTTAACTAGGCAAGTCAGTTAATAACAAATTCTTATTTATAATGACAGCCTAGGAACAGTCTGTCATTATACAGATTGTTACAGATACAGATTTTTACCTTGTCGGGAATTCGATCTAGCAATCTATCAGTTACTGGCACAACGCTCTAACAACTAGGCTACCTGCCAACCCTTTCTTAATCATAGCCTCAATTTTGTCCCACACATTGACTATAGTTGTGGAGAGTCCATGTAATCCTAGATTCAGATCATTCAGGCGAGAAAAAACATCACCCAGATAGGCCAGTTGTGTGAGAAACACGTCATCATGCAAGCGGTCAGACAAGTGAAAATTATGGTCAGTAAAGAAAGCTTTAAGCTTGTCTCAATTTCTTTTTTTAAGTCAATACTTTCCCTTTGATAACCAGCGCACTTCTGTATGTTGTAAAAGCATTACATGGTCACTGCCCGTATCATTGCACAGCATAGAAAATCAATGAGAGTTCAGGGACCTTGCTTTAACAAAGTTAACCATTTTCACTGTAGTGTCCAAAACGTCTTTCAAGCTGTCAGGCATTCCCTTGGCAGCAAGAGCCTCTTGGTGGATGCTGCAGTGTACCCAAGTAGCGTAGGGATCAACTGCTTGCACGCGCGTTACCACTCCACTATGTCTCCCTGTCATGGCTTTCGATCCATCAGTACAGATACCAACGTGAGCAGCAGCTACGTTTGGCTACAGTTAATGTGGTTAATGTAACAGTTAATGTGATTGGATGTTAATTATTTGACTAGGCTACCTGTATTTGACATTGTGTTGTTATTTTTCTGAAAACTAGATGGGTTAATTGTATTTTTGCCAGTGAAACGAGGCTACTCAGGCGAGGAAAAAGCAAATGTTTGGCCCGTTGGAAAATATAAATGGACTGTGAAAATGTGAAGGAAAAAAATGATTTTCCATACCCCAGGCGGGGAATGCGTACCGCAGTTTGGGAATACCTGCTCTAGTGGGTTAAAATGCTAGAAGTAACAATTAACTATTCAAATGAGTAAAAGTGTGTGTTAAGGAAATAGACTCCTGGCTGAAATAGAAGCCGGTATCTACGAGTTTTGCATTGGTGTTTTTGAATAGGTGTTTTCATTGCATTGTGCAGTAACCATTCAAATGTGTGACAGGAAATGTATTACACATTGATGTACTCACCTGGGAAAACATTGAGAAAGAGCTGGGAAATAATGTAGGTTAATGAATGAACCGTTTACAGAATATTAATAAATGCAAAAACCTGAGAAATAACAAAGTGTATTGTCTGCTCTTGGAATGCACCTGCTGTATTACAATGGATATTCACTCATTCATTACTGTATTTCAACTGATATTCACTCATTCATAAGGGCCAGGGTAGACCATAACTACTCTATTTCAACTGATATTTAGTCATTCATTAGGACATTTTTTTATATATACATGTTTTATTAACCTTTATTTTGTCAGCGAGTCATACTGAGACCCAGGTCTCTTTACAGATGAGCCCTGAATTACATCAAGCATAGAAATACACACATCAAAATGGAAATACAAAATGGAAACAGAAAGAAAAACAGGGTCATAAAAAACAAACACATTAATCAGTTATAAGGTCCTGAATCAGCTTAATGAATGTTCCTAAAGGCACCAAAACATCAAATGTAAGAACATTTAGAAGATTGTTCCACAAATATGGTTCAAGAAAACGTAGCTGATTTACCTAGGTAACTCATCCAGAGTTAGACATCCCTGTGGTAACTCCTATGTCTAAAGTTAAGTATAGAGGTTAGTAGCCTACAGTGGGACTTGTTGTAAAAAGGTGTTATAAATGAAAACATAGCAATGTATCAACCTATATTACATCAAAGAAGTCCAACAAACTTTCTGGTAGAGAATACAATGATGAGTATTACAATTCTTGACCATAATGTTAAAATGCTCTTAACATTCCAATTCCCAAATAAATCAACCAGAATATCCTTCAAAAATACTTATTTATTGTTCAGCCAGTGTCTCAACTCTTCAAACAGCAGCCATGGACAAGTATGTCACACAAAGTATGCAATTTTAAATAAAATAACAAAATAAATAATTAGTAAGTGTACTGTCATGTAATAAAAACGGAAAACTAGGCAGCACTCCTTTTATTGATGGATTATAATGTAGCCAGGGGAAATCACGAAACCATTTATCTTGAAACGTCAACACTGTTGGCAAGAGTTTGCGGTTGTATAAATTGTGGGTGTGGCTGATATGGTTTTGTACCATCACTGAGGTAACTGGACAATGCTTTGCCACTGTCCCCTATACTGGTGCTGCTGGCAACAAGTTGACACTTGGCTGTGACACTGTCATCTGACAGTGGCTGTGACACTGTCCTCTGAAGTCTCTCTCCCTGGCTCTTTCCCTTCACCACCCTCTCTGACTCACAGTCTGTCTCCTAGACAATAAATAAGGTGTTTGCCATACTCCTAACTACCGGTACCCAAAACTACACAATTAATCACAACAGCAATACCACTGCCTTAAACAAATCTTGTTTAAGTTGAGAGTGGGGGTATCCATGGCATTATCCAATTATGTCCCAAGTCTAAAAAAAGAGAGAACCTTTCATAATGTTGCCAAACAAAGACTCAACAAACTTACCTGAGACTCCCTGTCTGCCAGTCTGTCCCTGCCTATCTTTCCCCAGCTCTGCTGTCTGTGTGCCATCTGTTGCCTGCTCTGCCTATTGACATCATTATGAAACATTGCCAATAGCATTTCACTTCTTTCTTATGAACATTTGATTAACTAGTCTGAGATATTAGGCTACTAAGGTTCTTACTTTGCGTTTTGGTGTACTGAAAAATACTCTGATGTCCGTCTTTTTTCTGCCATTTTCTACCTGGCTGGCTGGCTACACACACATACAGTGTGCAGGTTACTTACAGTAGGAGATGGGCTTCTATCAGCTTCTATCATTCTATAATAGGCTTTGATCTACAAGGTAGCTAGCTAGTCAGCTAGCAAATGTGAAACGGATTGCTGTGATAAGGGTTGACAGCTGTATGAGTTCACCATTTACACAACGTAAGCTGCAACCTTTTGTAGTTTTAATATAGTTTGTTTTATATTGGCTGGCTTCCAACAATAGCTGAATTTGCAGAACTAGTGAGCACCAATTCCATTTCTGTGGCGTTTACTATAATCTTTGCTATCGTCACTTTACTCCAAGCTCGGCACACAGGTGCTTCAAAGTCCCCTAGCAACAATTTAGCTTTTGCAACGAGACCATTTAAAGTTATTTAAGACAATGGTAGAAAAGAGTGTAGTTCTGTTCAGTTTGGAGTTCAGTTTATCACTTAACCTTATCACAGGGACTTCGAAGCACTACATCTGCATGCCGATCTTGGAATAAACTGACGATATCAAAGATTCCATCCTTGACGACGCCACATACATGGAATAGGTGCTAGCTAGCTAATGTTTGCTATAGTTTGCTCGCTAGCTCTGCAAATTCAGCTATTGTGTGTGAACCCTGCCAACATAAAACATCGCTATGGTGCGATTGACTGGATTAGCCTCACGTTAGTTACATGCATTGAGTGCCTTTCAGACAGTAGACATGAACCCTCTGTTACATTGGCAGCTAAGGAACACTACATTGCATTGCTAGCTTCTCTCATTGACTCAAATTCAAATAACTGCAAACAATGGTTGATGTTACTGTAGCTAGCTAGAAAACATCAGCTAACCGCTAGCTAACATAGAGAGTGACTTGTAATTTAATGCAGCGAAAATGAAGACTGGTGACGTTATAAATGTGTTTTCTTGTATTGAGTGGTAGAAGTAAAGACATGTCTAACATATCCTTTGTTTGAACTACTTACTGGTGGTCAGCCACCAGCGACAGACTCTGTCAGATTCCCACACATGCACAGTACCTGCATCATGTGCCACTGGCAGTGGATCAAACCATTGTGAGGCAAAGGGCAGGGGGTTGCAATCTTTTTAAACTTAAAAACGCACTATTAAGTGTCTATAATCAGCACTAGTGCTTTACTTGCATATTATTAATATTATTGAAATTACAGTTATGTTTTCAGTGATATATTGTGGGGGACAAATCATATTTTTCCCAGGATTGGGGAGTCGTGTCCCCTCCATCCCCCCTGGGATTTCCGCCTATGCTAAGCGCAAACCAAATGGGTTGGCGTATCCTACAGAATGCTGTGGTAGCCATGGTGGTTAAGTGTGCCTTGAATTCTAAATAAATCACATATATAAAATATATTTTGATTTGTTTAACACTTTTTTGGTTACTAAATGATTCCATATGTGTTATTTCATAGTTTTGATGTCTTCACTATTATTACACAATGAAGAAAATAGTAAAAATAAAGAAAAACACTTGAATGAGTAGGTAGGTCCAAACCTTTGACTGGTACTGTATGCTTGGCCATGTAGTTTAGTTTTAACCATATTTTAAGGCTATTTGTTTGTTTACATTTACTTAGTTGACAAACAGATTAAAACAAGCTTATATTTTGGGTTCTGAAGAAGTACGACAGCTGAACTAAACTCATACGGCATAAGGCACCTATATTCACCCACTCAAAAAAACAACCAACAGTTTGTTGAAAACCCAATGTGTTACAACTATGCTATCAACTATCTATGAACACAAATTCCAATGGGAAGACAATGTCAGATTTTTGCTCTAGCTAATTGTGTTATCACTGCACTTTATACCATGTAAAGGTGCAACAAAGTTCAAATGGGATTACAATGTTGATTGGGACACAGCCATTGTCAGATATTTTGTTTGTTTATACAACAACTAAAAGAAAGATTCAATCAGATCCGCTTTAGCCGACATCCACATAGCTGATGTTTTGATGGTGTTGGAGGTGGAACTGCTTTAGACCTATGTGAAGCTAGACACAATAAGGATTAGCCACAATTGTGGAATTTGTAGTTCGCCTTCTAAATAAAAGTCAGTCATTGAAAGTGATGCAAATGTTTACAAATAGTGTACTCATGCCATATTTTGACTAGTTGTCAGTTGAAATCAGTTGAAATCGAATTGTGGATGTATTAGACTTAAGAAATGCATTGGGGGCATACTTATATTTCACTGTACAGCCTTAACTATGTATAATGGATTAATGAAATGGGGTATCAATCAACTCAGTGTCACCCACAGAACACAGCTGTGAAGAAATAACACATATATTAGCTTCATAGCTCATATTGTGGGACTCTGAAGCCACTGTGAAATGAGCCACATAAAATTACCAGTCAACCTAATATGTGTATTGGACACTGATAATGCACTGTACAGCCTTAATACGAGCTATTGCACTAGTATTGTTGAAACTCTTCACAGTTGTGTCACTGAGTGGTCTGATACCACATTTCATTGATACATTATCCATAGGTGAGGATGTATGAGTATGCCCCCAATGCTATTCTGAAAGTCTAATACATCCACAGTGCGATTTCAACAGATTTTTAAGAACATTCCAACTTTGTTTAGCATTATCTAGTCCAAATATGGCATGATTCAATCCACTATTTGTATCCATGTGCCTCAATTTTAATGAGAGAGGCAGAGTTGGACCTTTTTTTGTGCCTAAAATTGACCTTTAAGATAAATAAATCCTCTTTATTTTGGTATTGATTTTCCCTTCGGGCATCATTATTTCTATATAGCCTACACTTTCTAATTTTGAACTTCTAACAGGAGTGGAACGGGTATGGCTTCGTGACAATGATCACAAGAGCAGCTACTCACTAATTTGACAGTTACAACGCAGTTCCAAACTCAACATAATACATACACTGCACATTACCCTTATCATACACATTGTACACTTCTCATATAGACACATGCATAATACTTTACACATTTGCTTATTCTGTCAATGGAGCTAACACAGCTTAGCTTTACTGATTGCTGTTTAGGTATTTGATGGAGAATGAGGGTGTGCTTATACCTGTTTAGCTTACACCTAGATCTCCACAGACCAGCGTCGACCTATAAATTCTATCTTGGACATGCACATTTTATAGAAATGTATAGTTACAGTAACCGGAATTTGGTCATGGATGTGTTACTCATTCTAAGGTTGAATGTTACATTAGTTTGTAAGATAGCCTTGGTAAGCAGAGGCTAAATGGCGGACTGAACACAGCAGTGTAGATCACCTCAATATCTGTAAGTTAGACTAAATATTAGCACTTCACAAACTGGTTGGTAATAACCTTCCATCTGAACTACAACACACAACAAATAAGGCTAGAGCAAGGTTTGTCAACTAGGTTTGGCCTCCGGACAATTTTTTTCTGAGACAATAGTTGGCAAGCCAGAACAGAAGTATATAATATTAGCACAATAAAATGGCCTACACTATAAATTGAACATGTTTAACACATCTGATTAGTACATAATAAATTCAGTGAAAATAAGATCATTTTTATCTGATTAGGCTCATAAAATCACCAATCACCAATTATTATTTCTCTGTACGTTGATTGGTGGGGAAAAACAGGTCTACGTAGCCTACTGTACGCTACACCACTTTAACGTCAACATTTGTTCAGAACAATTAAAATGTCGCTGTTAAAAAGTTAAAAAGTATCAAGAAGAAAGGTGGATAATGAAAATCGAAGTTACAGAGAATGTTCAGAGATATGCGTTCATCTTTCCATCTTTTCCCGATGCCAAGCCAGTGTCTTATTTGCAATGAAAATACCGCTGTTTGCAAATAATTCAATCTCAGACTCATTATGAATCTAAACATAGAACTTTCAAAGTGGCCTTCCAGCACCAGACAGAGGCCCGACGCAGAAACATTGAAGCTTTAACCGCAAGCTGCACACACAGCTTTTTTTGCGGATATATTCTGTAACTTACATCTGCAGTTACAAGGAAGAGGGAAACAGTCGTGGACATGGTGGTGAACTTTGAGGCCTTTACTAGGAAGCTTGAGTTGTTCGATTTGGACTTGTCATCTGGAAGGCTACTTCACTTCAGCACACTGAAGAAAAGACAGGCAGAGGGACCAGGCCGCAGCACTGTCACAGAAGTGATGGAAGATATCATCAAGCAGCTGAGGGACAACTTATCCACCAGATTTGAAGACTACAGCCCAAGGATATCATTGTGCTTGTACATGATCCTCTCACAGTCCGCCCTGGTGGAGAATTATCCTCCCTTGCCAGATGAGGGCGCAATTCAAACTGAGCTGATAGAATTCCAGACATCGAGCTAAATCAGGAATGCGCTCAGGAGTGCCGAGTCCCTGTGTGCGTTTTGGGTGGCATGCAGGAATACAGCACAACAAAGATACTTGCATGTTATGTGCTAACAATGTTTGGATCGACTTATACCTGCAAGTACTCATTTTTCTCTATGAACACAGGAACTGGCTTTCACATAAGTCAATGGAGGACTGCCTGCACATCAAAATCAAACCCAACATCCACAAGATTGTGTCTGAGGGGAAATGCAACTTTTCCCATTGAATAAGTAACTTAGTGGCCTATATGACTGTATTTAGTAAATATTAACGTTATTGTGAGAGGTCATTTTAGGTCTCATACTGACAGTATGTTCTGTTTGTTCAGCCGTTACCGGAGCAGGCTATCCCAATACATACATTCAGACACAGACATAGCCTTTTTTTCTTTAAATTATTGTTTTATGTAGGTTGCTACATTTTTGACCAGTTGCAATTGTAATTAGGCCTAATAAAAAAAAATGCCACTTCTATTAGGCTGTTAAGGCTGTTAAGCCTCATAGTCTACCTCAGACAGTTAAGTTATTTTATATAGGTCTAGGCTCGGAAGAAATAGACTCCTATAAAGCCCTCTTGTTGTTTGTAAAGTCAAATTAAAATGAAGATTAATGTTGAAATGAATTACTCGACTGGTGTAGTTTTTCTCCATCTGTTGGTGTGCAACACTTGCATAACAAGTTAGCAATACTTTCAGCACCAGCCACTGTTCACATCCTATTGATTGCGCTGCGGTTGCAGCTTTACGTTTCAGCAGCACAAAATGGTCCGCCGCCTGCTTTATTAGTTGACTGTCTCCTGCATTCTCTCTCCTCATGAATGAAGTGAAAATGTAACTTTTATATTATTTAGGTAGGGTAACTTCCTTCTTTGCACATTGCATTTGGGAGTTTTTGAATCTCGAGGCTGAGATTTTTTTATTATTATATTTTGTTTTTATGAAAAGGTTTTCAGAATTATCTTGGGGGGCTTTGGGGGGCCAAATAATATTGCTGGTGGGTCAGATTTGGCCCGCGTGCCACCAGTTGGCGAACCCTCTGCTAGAGAAATGTATCTACAAATATTACGGGCAACACCTAAACATGACAAGCAACACCCAAACATGACAAGCAACACCCAAACATGACAAGCAACACCCAAACATGACAAGCAACACCCAAACATGACAAGCAACACCCAAACATGACAAGCAACACCCAAACATGAGGGAGAGTAATAAAGGAGAACCAATCGGCAAAAGAAAACGTGACTCTTCCACGGACACAGATTATTTTATATTTTCACCCCTGTGAATAGTAAGGGTGGAAACATATCTGTTAACATCAATAAATGAAAAACTGGGCATACTTGAATAAGTCAGTAAAGATATCAAGGAGTTGAAGGCGAGTCTCGAGATGAGTGATGAAAAAGCTGCGACAATGGAGAAAGAAACAAACAAGCTAAAAGGGACAGTCAAAAAGATTGAAATGAATTTATAAAGGAGAACATCTTTCTGAAAGCCTTACTTGACATACAGACTAGATCCATGGGAGACAATCTGGTACTTACTGGTATCCAAGAGAAAGAAGGAGAAGTTCCTGAGGGTGTAGTGAGGGAGTTCCTCCTTACAACGTTTCAGAACCCACGCGATGCTGTCGACAAAATCCAACTCAAATGTGTACAGAGATATGAGTGCCTAATCGTTGCCAAATTTGCTTTCCTTAAAGATAAAATAATGCTTAAAAGCCTGGGTAAAATACTTGCTGGCAAGAAAATAGGCATGATCAGTTCACGAAGGAAATTGCAGAACGGCGCAAAGTTCTGTACCCAATCTTCAAGGAGAATAGATTGAAAGGGAAAAGTCAAGCTCTCGTAGTTGATAAACTGTATATTGATAACCAAATGTTCCGAGACACAAAGACTATTCCATGTCTATTCTAAAAATTACATAGAGGAGTCGAATAAAGGAACACCCAATACTAGTTATATTAAGGATTGTAATAAAAAAATATATAGAAGAGTAATACAATACAACAATTGTTAAAGAAATAAACTACAACTACATTGTACCATTCCAGATAGGAAATGTTGGAAAATTATTTGTTTTAGACTTTCCATTTTATAGTATTTCATAAATTGATAAGACAGCATTAGAAGAAAAGATAATTAGCAAAATAATACATCTTCAAATAAAAGGAACTGGAACACAAAAGTATTCAATCAACATGGTAGAGATAAAACACAGAGGACATAGAAGGCACAGTATGTGGGTATGTACGGATGTGTTGTGATGGACATAAAATGGAACAATTACGCACACAAACATGGGGAAAACAGAGGGTTAAATAATGAACATGTAATTGGGGAATAGAAACCAGGTGTGTATAAAACAAAGACAAAACAAATGGAAAATGAAAAATGGATCGGCGATGGCTAGGAAGCCCGGTGACGTCGACCGCCGAACGTCGCCCGAACAAGGAGAGGGAACGACTTCGGCGGAAGTCGTGACAACAATATAGGATTAATCACAATAATTGTTTGCTAAAATTATAATGATTGCCAAAAATGTCATTTTTGTAATGGCAATCCTTGTAAGAAGTACCAATTCTTTGCATGAACTGCCTACATCATTACAAATGTTATTTGTTAATTATAGAAATTAAGATAAGCAGGATTTTTATATATATATATTTAAAAAAAATACTATTTATGATGCAAATCGAGGTGAGGGCGATGGAAAAGCTTTTGGCGGCTGATCTGCTTCTGTTCTGTGGGATGGGTCCCAATCTCTCGGGGGCGCTGGGATCCGTGGAGACGGTGGTGGTCTGCCGGTCACTGGGATGACAACCCAACTTGGGATGGGGAGGGGTTTTAACAGGTGGAATAGTGGGGACCAATTTAAGGTTTACTTAGTAGGAATGAAAATATCATGGTACAGCTATATGGACACTCAATCACTATGGTACTCTTTAATGGTGAGTTTACAATATATTATGATATTTAGATTTGAAACTTATGTTTCATTATGTTAAATGTTGAAATAAGTATAGCCAGTTATAATTGTAATGGCTTAGCATATAATAAGAAAAGACGGAATATAATATCTATTGTTTACAGGAAACTCATTCAACCATTTTAGATGGTTATGTGGAAAAAAGACTGGGGGGGTATAATATATTTCTCCCATGGGAAAAGAAATTCAAAATATTGTTCTTTTTTAAACAAGCCATAGAAAGTTGTTTTCAATTTCAGTTTAATCCACCAGAAAAGACAGAACAAATAATACAACAAACTCAAATATACTAATTGATTAAAAAAGCTTTCTTATTCAATATATATATTTTTTTAAGTATAATCTTTTGTAAATTAAATCATAAATAGAACTGGTGGAGTTATGTCACACATGCAGCTAACACACATATATGGAAATGTCTGCTCTACCCAAAATTATAACCAACTAATTGCAGCATTTCCGCAAAAATGGAAGAGGCAAGTGAAAGGGGGAAAAGTAAGGAACTTATCTGTTGGCCCTGCATTAAAGACCATAATTGTTTGTGATAAATATACCAGTTTCATTTAACAACCAAGAAATTGACAGCTGTGCCATATAGATTGCATATAGACCACAACATGATGCTGCCACCACGTGCTTCACGATTGGGATGATGTTCTTCGGCTTGCAAGCCTCACCCTTTTTCCTCCAAACATAACGATGGTCATTATGACCAAACAGTTATATTTTTGTTTCATCAGACCAAAGGACATTTCTCCAAAAAGTACGATCTTTGTCCCCATGTGCAGTTGCAAACTGTAGTCTGGCTTTTTTATGGCAGTTTTGGAGCAGTGGCTTTTTCCTTGCTGAGCGGACTTTCAGGTTATGTCGATATAGGACTCGTTTTACTGTGTATATAGATACTTTTGTACCTGTTTCCTCCAGCATCTTCACAGGGTCCTTTTCTGTTGTTCTGGGATGGATTTGCACTTTTTGCACCACAGTACGTTCATCTCTAGGACACAGAACACGTCTCCTTCCTGAGCGGTATGATGACTGCGTGGTCCCATGGTGTTTATACTTGCGTACTATTGTTTGTACAGATGAACATGGTACCTTCAGGCATTTGGAAATTGCTCCCAAGTATGAACCAGACTTGTGGAGGTCTACAATTTTCTTCTGAGGTCTTGGCTAATTTCTTTAGATTTTCCAATGACGTCAAGCAAAGACTCACTGAGTTTGAAGGTAGGCCTTGAAATACATCCACAGGTACACCTCCAATTGACTCAAATGATGTCAATTAGCCAATCAGAAGCTTCTAAAGCCATGACATAATTTTCTTGAATTTTCCATTCTGTTTAAAGGCACAGTCAACTTAGTGTATGTAAACTTCTGACACACTCGAATTATGAAAGAGTGAATTATAAGTGAAATAATCTGTATGTAAACAATTGTTGGAAAAATTACTTGTGTCTTGCACAAAGTAGATATCTTAACCGACTTGCCAAATCTATAGTCTGTTAACAAAAAAAATTGTGGAGTGGTTGAAAAACAAGTTTTATTGACTCCAACCTAAGGGTTGTAAACTTGTAAACTTCCGACTTCAACTGTATGTTTATTTATATGTATGTGGGTATGTGTGTGTATATATACAGTGGGGGAAAAAAGTATTTAGTCAGCCACCAATTGTGCAAGTTCTCTCACTTAAAAAGATGAGAGAGGCCTGTAATTTTCATCATAGGTACACTTCAACTATGACAGACAAAATGAGGGGAAAAAATCCAGAAAATCACATTGTAGGATTTTTTTTTATGAATTTATTTGCAAATTATGGTGGAAAATAAGTATTTGGTCAATAACAAAAGTTTATCTCTATACTTTGTTATATACCCTTTGTTGGCAATGACAGAGGTCAAACGTTTTCTGTAAGTCTTCACAAGGTTTTCACACACTGTTGCTGGTATTTTGGCCCATTCCTCCATGCAGATCTCCTCTAGAGCAGTGATGTTTTGGGGCTGTCGCTGGGCAACACGGACTTTCAAAGATTTTCTATGGGGTTGAGATCTGGAGACTGGCTAGGCCACTCCAGGACCTTGAAATGCTTCTTACGAAGGCACTCCTTCGTTGCCCGGGCGGTGTGTTTGGGATCATTGTCATGCTGAAAGACCCAGCCACGTTTCATCTTCAATGCCCTTGCTGATGGAAGGAGGTTTTTACTCAAAATCTCACGATACATGGCCCCATTCATTCTTTCCTTTACACGGATCAGTCGTCCTGGTCCCTTTGCAGAAAAACAGCCCCAAAGCATGATGTTTCCACCCCCATGCTTCACAGTAGGTATGGTGTTCTTTGGATGCAACTCAGCATTCTTTGTCCTCCAAACACGACGAGTTGAGTTTTTACCAAAAAGTTATATTTTGGTTTCATCTGACATTCTCCCAATCCCCATCTGGATCATCCAAATGCTCTCTAGCAAACTTTAGACGGGCCTGAACATGTACTGGCTTAAGCAGGGGGACACGTCTGGCACTGCAGGATTTGAGTCCCTGGCGGCGAGTGTGTTACTGATGGTAGGCTTTGTTACTTTGGTCCCAGCTCTCTGCAGGTCATTCACTAGGTCCCCGTGTGGTTCTGGGATTTTTGCTCACCGTTCTTGTGATCATTTTGACCCACGGGTGAGATCATGCGTGGAGCCCCAGATCGAGGAAGATTATCAGTGGTCTTGTATGTCTTCCATTTCCTAATAATTGCTCCCACAGTTGATTTCTTCAAACCAAGCTGCTTACCTATTGCAGATTCAGTCTTCCCAACCTGGTGCAGGTCTACAATTTTGTTTCTGGTGTCCTTTGACAGCTCTTTGGTCTTGGCCATAGTGGAGTTTGGAGTGTGACTGTTTGAGGTTGTGGACAGGTGTCTTTTATACTGATAACAAGTTCAAACAGGTGCCATTAATACAGGTAATGAGTGGAGGACAGAGGAGCCTCTTAAAGAAGAAGTTACAGGTCTGTGAGAGCCAGAAATCTTGCTTGTTTGTATGTGACCAAATACTTATTTTCCACCATAATTTGCAAATAAATTCATAAAAAATCCTACAATGTGATTTTCTGGATTTTTTCCTCATTTTGTCTGTCATAGTTGAAGTGTACCTATGATGAAAATTACAGGCCTCTCTCATCTTTTTAAGTGAGAGAACTTGCACAATTGGTGGCTGACTAAATACTTTTTTCCCCCACTGTATATATAAATATATATATTTACCCCAAAAATATATGGGGTATTGGAAATGATGCAGACAATTACATTGATGGTGTTACGATCTTCTAGCGGGACAGACCAAGATGCAGCGAGGTTTCCAGTGTACATACTTTTATTAACGTAACGTAACTGAGGCGCGGACTACGACCACGCCCAAAAAGTCCATGGGGGGTCCTCAGGTGGGTCTTTGTGTCCATGGTGGCCCGGGGCTTGGAGCCGGCACAGAGGTCATCAGACTCTGGATGCACCCGCTTGACCTGATGCGCTGAGCATGAACAGTACGTACCAGGCTGGGACGACACCCTAGATACCTGATGCGTAGAACAGGAACATTACATGCCAGGCTGGGACGACACCCTAGAGGCCTGGTGCGTGGAACAGGAACAGTCCGTGCCGCTCTCTTGATGCGCACAGGGGCCCTGGTGCGGGAAGCAGGAACAGGCTGTGCTAGGTTTGCGATGCGCACAGGGGTTCTAGTGCGTGGAGCAGGAACAGGCCGTACTGGGCTCGCGATGCGCACTGGGAACCTGGTGCGGGAAGCAGGAACAGGCCGTACTGGGCTCACGATGCGCACAGGGGACCTGATGCGTGGAGCAGGGACAGGATGTGCCGGGCTCTCGATGTGCACAGGGGACCTGATGCGTGGAGCAGGGACAGGATGTGCCGGGCTCTCGATGCACACAGGGGACCTGATGCGTGGAGCAGGGACAGGACGTGCCGGGCTCTCGATGCACACAGGGGACCTGATGCGTGGATCAGGGACAGGACGTGCCGGGCTCCTCGATGCGCACTGGGAACCTGGTGCGGGGAGCAGGAACAGGCCGTGCTTGGCTCGCGATGCGCACAGGGGCCCTGGTGCGAGGAGCAGGAACAGGCTGTGCTGGGCTCGCGATGCGCACAGGGGTTCTGGTGTTTGGAGCAGGAACAGGCCGTGCTGGGCTCGTGATGCGCACAGGGAGCCTGGTGCGGGGAGCCGGCACCCTTCTTCCAGGTTGTTCCCTCACCCTAGCCTCACAGATGCGGGGAACTGGAATGTCGCGCACCAGGCTGTGGGCGCGCACCGGAGACACCGCACGCAGAGCCGGCGCAGGATATCCTGGTCCAAGAAGGCGCACTGGAGACCAAGATCGCTGAGCCGGCACCCTCCTTCCAGGCTGTTCGCTCACCCTAGCCTGACAGACGCGGGGAGCTGGAATGTCGCGCACCGGGCTGTGGGCGCGCACTGCAGACACAGTGCGTAGAACCGACGCAGGATATCCTGGTCCGAATAGGTGCACCGGAGACCAGAAGCGCTGAGCCAACACCCTCCTACCTGGCTGCCAACTCCCCCTAGCTCGACAGATGTGGGGAGCTGGCATGTCGCGCACCGGGCTGTGAACGCGCACTGGAGACACCGTGCGTTTCACCGCATAACACGGTGCCTTACCAGAGCGAAGCTCCCTCCGGTGGCACGGGGAGTTGGCTCAGGTGTCCAACCTGGCTCACACAACCTCCCTGTGTGCCCCCCCAATTTCTTGGGGCTGCCTCTCGGGCTTCCTCGCCAGCCGTGTTCCCACGTACTTCTGCCGCTCGGGTTTCCATGCTCCATATTTTTCTTCATAATATTGCCGCTCAGCCTTCGCTGCTTCCAACTCCTCCCTGGGACGGCAATAGTCCCCAAGCTGGTTCCAGGGTCCCTTTCCATCCAGGATTTCTTCCCATGTCCAGTTCTCCTGCTGACCCCTATTATCTCGCTGCTTGGTCCTTTTATGGTGGGTCATTCTGTTACGATCTTCTAGCGGGACAGACCCGCTAGACCCGCTAGAACAATAGCTGTTCATGACATTGAAAATGCTATAGGATTAAATACCATAGTTGATGAGATATGATTGATATTGTGTGGTTACATTTCATTTGCTCAGCACCCTTTTGAATGACTTTGATAGCAAAATTGAATCTGTTACATTTTTAAGTGGAGATTTCGCAAAACATTCGAACACTAGCACATTGGTAACACCCACTGGGCACAGATGTCAATTCAACCTCTATTGCACGTTGGTTCAACAAAATTTAGTTGAAATGACGTGGAAACAACCTTGATTCAACCAGTATGTGCCCAGTGGGTAGTTAGTGACAAATATTAAAGCTAAGCATGGCTGGGCATGGTTAAAATCCTGGATGGGAGACAAAAGGGATAGCTGTAGATCGATCAATACTCCAGCAGGAAGTGTTGCCCAGCCTGTTGTTTTTTTCTGATAGTGGAGAACATTGACAAGTAAACTATTCTTAATCTTAGGACTCTTGATATCTCTTTTGTTCGAGGCATGGTTCACATCAGGCAATGCTTCTTGTGAATAGCAAACTCAAATTTTGTGAGTGTTTTGTATAGGGCAGGGCAGCTCAAACCAACATCTCCAATCTCATCTCATTGATTGGACTCCAGGTTAGCTGACTCCTGACTCCAATTAGCTTTTGGAGAAGTCATTAGCTTTGGGGTTCACATACTTTTTCCAACCTACACTGTGCATTTTTAAATGATGTATTCAAAATAGACAAGGGGAATACAATAATCTTTGTGTTATTAGTTTAAGCACACTGTGTGTGTCTATTGTTGTGACTTAGATGAAGATCAGATCAAATTGTATGACCAATTTGTGCAGAAATGCAGGTAATTCCAAAGGGTTCACATACTTTTTCTAGCCACTGTATGACACAGAGCTCAAGGAGTGGAACTTTAGCACAAAACATGTCTGGATTTCCGGACAGTCACATGATTGTCAACCCAGCCGTCGCTAGATGTTGGTTTAAGTTCATAACACTTCCCCATTCCTTGGGAGAGTGTGTCCCCATGCTTCCCTATACCACGTCCCTCATGTATACACTCCCCTCTGATGGCCTCAGGCGCCATCCAACTTCTGACACCAACGCACCAAATTCGGGGGTAGCTCTGCCCGGGACATGACCCCAGGTCCCACCTTAGCCATTATATGAAGAGATCCAAACCTCTTCACAGGGTCGCTAGGTGTTGGGTTGCTACAATGGATGCCTATTTATTAGAGAGGGTAGCAACAAGAAGCAAAACACACTCTGTATTTGTCAGCGCCATGCAGTGTCAGTAGATAAATCCAACCGATGTCCAATTTATCAGCTATATAAATGAAACTCGAACAAGTCAAAGATATACTGTAACCAGCCTTTTGTTTATAACCATTAATGACCTTCAACATTCTTACTGAAACATTATTGTCTTCTTTCTCAGAGTCCATACCACACCATGAAGTACAACTAATATTCAGAACACTGGTTAAGCTTGGGACAGGAGACAACAAAGATGGCACACAACAAGAGGTCATCCCTGTCCAATGCCCGGGGTCGTGAAAGTTATGTCGGAAGTGAAATCAGGGATTCCATTTCACTTCTGGATGTTTTGTACTCAAATGCATTTGAAGAAGAGGACATAGACTCAGCAGTAGCTAAGGAGACCGAGGTAGATTTTTACAGAGGAGCCCCACCTCAATGGCTTAACTTCTGCTGGGCTGAAAGGGCAACGTCAGCTGATAAAACAACCCCTTTATCAAAAGAGACGGGTACACTGAGCTGATAGAAAATATTCAGAAACGGCATAAGGGCGACCTGACTTCTACCATCAAGTTGCTGCATCAGCCAGGAAGTGGGGGAACCACGCTGGCCAAGCAGCTGCTCTGGGATATGAGGAAAACATTCAGGTGTGCTGTTCTAACAGGTGCTACCTCAGACATCTCCGCTATCGCCAAGCAGGTGATTCACCTTTTCACTGCAGGCGGTCAAGGCCACCAGAACACTGTGCTCTTAATGCTAGAAGATGAGCATATTCTGGAGAATCTGCAGGATGCCATCATGAAAGAGATTGCAGAGAGAAACATTACAACCCCCATGCCTGTGGTCATGATTTTAAACTGTGTACGTAAGGCAGTTATCAAACAAGAGGACCATAACAACTCAAGAAATGTTATTCTCAGGACAGAACTTTCTGAAGCAGAGAAACAAAAGTTTGAGGAGAAACAGATTGAGATCAGTCGAAGCTACAGCAATGAACACAAACAGTTTCATGGCTTTAACATAATGCGAAAAAATTTCAATGGAGATTATGTTAAAGAAATGTGTGCCTTTTTAGATGTCAGGAAAAATAGAAGACATAAAAATTCCCAGCTACTTGCATTCTTATCACTGGTGAATGCCTACGTCCCTGGATCCCACCTTCTGCAGTCTCAATGTCAGGCATTTCTTGGGCATCAAGACGGAGGTTGTTCCTTTGAGCAGCGAATGGAGCCTTTCACTCATCTGATAGTGACATTCCCTTCACGACATGGACAAGACAAACATGTCCGCATGGCTCACCCACTGATTGCACAGCAGTGTGTTGAGTTACTGGCTACAGCAGGTGTGACCAGGAGTGATACATTAAGGAACATTCTGATAGACTTTTGTGGAGAAGACGTGCAGCAACATTTGATGCCTGTCATCAAAGACATGCTAACTAAGAGGGAAATCACAGTGGACCATCAGCAGAATACAGGACATGAAATACAGGATCTTTTTTCCCAAAAATGTGTTTTACAAAACAAGCTAACAAAAAGGGAAATGGGAGAAGAGAGGAAAGACATGTTTTCCAGGTTGATTCACGATATTGAAGCCAAAGAATCCAAAAGCAGTTGTGTATCTCTTTTGCAATTAGCTTCAGAGAAAATCACACAAAACCCATTTTTTCCTCAAGCTCTTGCTCGTTTCTTTTACATTAGGATGAGGGAATATGATGAAGCGGAGCAGTGGGCAAAAATAGCAAAAGACAGAGATCCTAACAATTCATTTGTTGCTGACACTCTGGGGCAAGTATACAAAAACCATTTAAAGAGCAGGGTCCATGATCCTTCCATCTCTGCACATGAAATTTTGCAACTGTCAGAAAAGGCCTTTGAGGCTTTCAAAGATGAGGAAAGGGCTGCTGAAAATGAGCAAGGAGCAGACATGCAAGATGATGTTATGACCAAAGTCTCACACATCTTTAACAACAGAGGACTATTTGGTTATCTACAGGTTGCCAACATTGTTTTTGACTCGCTTGTCTCTCTTGACAATAGCTGGCAAAAGGTCCTTACCATGGAAATATCCGCTGACTCCTTCTTATCAATCAGACAAAAAAAGCTCTTCAAGTACAAGCCTCTCATCATCAGCCTCAGGGATGAGGTGGAAAGGAAATGTGAGTTTTTTGATGGTTACCTGACCTACTCCAAGCCCAGCATAGAGAAAAATGAACCACATTACTTTCAGACTGATGTCAAGAACTGCTACCGCAAATATGTGGGGACATGCACACCTATACACTCAGAGTCTGCAATAGATGTACCCCTCCAGAAGCTCAAAGAAGAAATGGCCATTGCCTTCCCTGGGCTGCTTTCTTGTCTTGATAAGGGCTATGATGAATCTAACTTGAGCCGAATAACAAAATTGTGGGGGGAAATAAAAAAAGAATGGGAAAAAAAGAAAAGACATGATAATAACAAAGCTGCCCAAAACTTCATCCTTGCCAACATCCTCTTAAGCAAAGTGGAAGCAGCATCTCCAGTGCTTACCCCTTTGCCAATCCTAAGAGGTATTCTTGAAAAACACCTATTGGGCAATTTTGGGAACCAAACCCCGGAGTTTTACTTCTTAGTCCTTTTGCTGTTTTGGCCCGAGGAGCACAATAAAATGGGATTCAATGTTGACCTCAACAAATGTGTTCTAGAGATGCAAGAGTCCTATGACAACACATACAAGAAGCATCTTCGCTCAAGGTACCTTCGCCCCCTTATTTTCCTGGGAAAGGGTGGGGGTTTGAGCAGACTGGTTCATAGATCAAAAATAGACAACCTTTTGGCAAGGGAGAATCCAATGGCAGGGCGAGACTCCATAGATCAAAAGTGGAGCAGTGGTGAGGTGTGGAGAGAACACATTGTCCAGGATCTTCTTCTTCCAGTCATCGGAGTGGTTAGACAGCACAGGGTGTTTGCGTGCCTTGATGGCAAGGAGATTGAAGTCTGTACCGACCAACGAAGCAAAGTTTGGAAGTCAGGAGACGTCTGCTTCTACCTAGGCTTCACCATTAGAGGTCCTGTGGCCTATGGCGTACAGTACTCATCCCATCATGGACATGACTTCAATTCAGGTATGATGACAGGGGGGGAGCCTCGTACAGTTTTCAAAGTACCTGACATCAAATCGATAAAAACCGGTAAGACTGTTCTAATCCTAATTTTCATCTCTATATTCTCTCACTCATGTTCAAGTTCTTGATATAAGTTATCCACAATACAGTGACGTCCAAACCCATCAACCTACACAGGGAAACAGTGACGCTGGGAGCATTTGTGACTCATCTCATGGAGATCATTGTTAGCACTAAATAGTATTGTTATTGTATTTGTGATATCATTGAATTTAAAATGCTTTGTGTACCAGGAATTTAAGACCACTGTATTATCACTGAGGTTAATGCTTGGTGTGGTTGATTTTCTGATTGATGTGTCTGTCCCCAGGGGCTGTGAGAAGTTGCACAACATGTGCTAATGTGATGGTGAGTTAATGTTACAGTATTCATAGAGCGTACAATAGTACGATAAATGTTTGACAAATGCAACTTCTTTACCACCACCTATGTTGACTGTGCTCTGTATTCATGAATATTTTTTTCTTCTCACAAAAATATGTTGGGGAATTCCTACATTTGCTCCAGTTTCACAGCTGGCAGCTACACAGAAGTGCTTAATTTGTAAATTGGGAGGTGCTGGGATCAAAAATGATTCTTTGCAAGGTAAGAAGGGTTCTACACAGAACCCTTCAGAATCTGAATACGTTTATTTATTGTAATTATTTTACATAGTGCTTGGGCTTTTGTGTTAACCTCAGTGTTTAAACTTTAACATCAGGAGTTGGTGTGAGTAAACCCCAAGATGTTCTGGAAAATGGTTAAGGACTTGGAGAAAAAACCCTCTTCCTCACAGCTGCCCATGTCCCTTAATGTCCCTTAATGATGTGGTTGTTACTGACAAGAAGCACATGGCTGAGCTCTTTAATCACCACTTCATTAAGTCAAGATCCCTATTTGACTCAGCCATGCCTCCTTCCCGTCCAACATTTCCTCATCTCCCACCCCTTCTAATGTGACTATCCTCGATGCTTCTCCCTCTTATTCCCAAAAGTTTCTCAGTCACTGAGTCTGAGGTTCTAAAGGAGCTCATTAAACTTGACCCCCAAAAAACATTTATCTGGGTCAGATGGTTTAGACCCTTTCTTGTCTCTCCTTTCTGGGGAGGTTCCCATTGCTTGGAAGGCAGCCACAGTTCATCCTTTATTTAAAGGGGTAGATCAAGCTGATCCTAACTGTTATAGGCCTATTTCTATTTTGCCCTGTTTATCAAAAGTGTTGGAAAAACTTGTCAATAATCAACTGACTGGCATTCTTGATGTCTATAGTATTCTCTCGGGTATGCAATCTGGTTTCCGCTCAGGTTATGGATGTGTCACTGCAACCTTAAAGGTCCTCAATGATGTCACCATTGCCTTTGATTCTAAGCAATAATGTGCTGCTATTTTTATTGACTTGGCCAAAGCTTTTGATAGGGTAGACCATTCCATTCTTGTGGGAAGGCTAAGGAGTGTTGGTGTCTCTGAGGGGTCTTTGGACTGGTTTGCTAACTACCTCTCTCAAAGAGTGCAGTGTATAAAGTCAGAAAATCTTCTGTCTCAGCCACTGTCTGTCACCAAGAGAGTACCCCAAGGCTCAATCCTAGGTCCCACGCTCTTCTTAATTTACATCAACAACATAGCTCAGGCTGTAGGAAGCTCTCTCATCCATTTATATGCATATGATACAGTCTTATACTCAGCTGTCCCCTACCCGGATTTTGTGTTAAATACTCTACAACAAAGCTTTCTTAGAGTCCAACAAGCTTTCTCTAACCTTAAACTTGTTCTGAACACCTCCAAAACAAAGGTAATGTGGTTTGGTAAGAATGCCCCTCTCCTCACAGGTGTGATTACTACCTCTGAGGGTTTAGAGCTTGAGGTAGTCACCTCACACAAGTACTTGGGAGTATGGCTAGACGGTACACTGTCCTTCTCTCAGCACATATCAAAGCTGCAGGCTAAAGTTAAATCTAGACTTGGTTTCGTAATCGCTCCTCTTTCACCCCAGCTGCCAAACTAACCTTGATTCAGATGACCATCCTACCCATGCTAGATTACGGAGACATAATTTATAGATTGGCAGGTAAGGGTGCACTCAAGCGACTTGATGTTCTTTACCATTCGGCCATCAGATTTGCCACCAATGCTCCTTATAGGACACATCACTGCACTCTATACTCCTCTGTAAACTGGTCTCTGTATACCTGTTGCATTACCCACTGGTTGATGCTTATTTATAAAACCCTCTTAGGCCTCACTCCCCCCTATCTGAGATATCTACTGCAGCCCTCATCCTCCACATACAACACCCGTTCTGCCAGTCACATTCTCTTAAAGGTCCCCAAAGCACACACATCCCTGGGTCTCTCCTCTTTTCAGTTCGCTGCAGCTAGCGACACTCAAACTGGACAGTTTTATCTCAATCTCTTCATTCAAAGATTCAATCATGGACACTCTTACTGACAGTTGTGGCTACTTTGTGTGATGTATTGTTGTCTCTACCTTATTGACCTTTGTGCTGTTGATTATGCCCAGTAATGTTTGTACCATGTTTTGTGTTGCTACCATGTTGTTGTTATGTTGTGTAGCTACCATGCTGTGTTGTCATGTGTTGCTGCCTTGCTATGTTGTTGTCTTAGGTATCTCTTTTTGTAGTGTTGTCTCGCTTGTTGTGACATGTGTTTTATCCTATTTATATTATATTTATGACTATTTTTTAATCCCAGGACCTCGTCCCCGCAGGAGGCCTTTTGCCTTTAGGTAGGCCGTCATTGTAAATAAGAATTTGTTCTTAACTGACTTACCTAGTTAAACAAAGGTTAAATAAAAATATAAAAAAATAATAAAAAACCTATACGGGAATATTTGTGCATGCATCTGGTATTCCCTTAATTATTTTACTTGTAGCTGATGTTGTGGTGTAAAAAATATATATTGTTGATCTTAATAACCAGAGTTGAATGTGGCTGTCATTTTTACTCTATGTAGAGTATAACATTAAAAACCATGCCCATAATAATAATATTTCCCAGTATTTTATTATAATTTTTTTCCCCCTTTATTTAAGGTAGGCCAGTTGAGAACAAGTTTTCATTTACAACTGCAACCTGGCCAAGATAAAGCAAAGCAGTGTGACAAAAAACAACACAGAGTTACACATGGGATAAACAAAAGCACAGTCAATAACAAAAGACAAATATGTATACAGTGTGTGCAAATGGAGTAAGGAGGTACGGCAATAAATAGGCCATAGTAGCGAAGTAATTACAATTGAGCAAATGAACACTGGAGTTATAGATGTGCTGATAATGATGCACAAGTAGAAATACTAGTGTGCAAAAGAGCTAAAAAAGTAAATAAAAACAATATGGGGATGAGGTAGTTGGATGGACTATTACAGATGGGCTGTGTACAGCTGCAGCGATCGGTAAGCTGCTCTGACAGCTGATGGTTAAAGATAGTGAGGGAGATATGTCTCCAGCTTCAGCGATTTTTCAATTTGTTCCAGTCATTAGCAGCAGAGAACTGGAAGGAAAGGCAGCCAAAGAGGTGTTGGCTTTGAGGATGACCAGTGAGATATACCTGCTGGAGCGCGTGCTACGGGTGGGTGCTGCTATGGTGACCAGCGAGCTGAGATAAGGCGGGGCTTTACCTAGCAGGGTAGGTAAAGCGACGAGTGTGAAGCGAGGGCCAGCCAACGAGAGCGTATAGGTCGCAGTGGTGGGTAGTATATGGGGCTTTGGTGACAAAACGGATGGCACTGTGATAGACTGCATCCAATTTGTTGAGTAGAGTATTGGATTCTATTTTGTAAATGACATCTCCGAAGTCGAGGATCGGTAGGATGGTCAGTTTTACGAGGGTATGTTTGGCAGCAGGAGTGAAGGATGCTTTGTTGCGAAATAGGAAGCCAATTCTATGTGAGTTTGATGTGAGTCTGGAAGGAGAGTTTACAGTCTAACCAGACATCTAGGTATTTGTAGTTGTCCACATAATCTAAGACAGAACCGTCCAGAGTAGTGATGCTGGACAGGCGGGCAGGTGCGGGCAGTGATCGGTTGAAGAGCATGCATTTAGTTTTACTTGCATTTAAGAGCAGTTGGAGGCCACGGAAGGAGAGTTGTATGGCATTGAAGCTCGTCTGGAGGGTAGTTAACAAAAGTGTCCAAAGAAGGGCCAGAAGTATACAGAATGGTGATGTCTGCGTAGAGGTGGATCAGAGACTCACCAGCAGCAAGAGCGACATTATTGATGTATACAGAGAAGAGTGTCGGCCCAAGAATTGAACCCTGTGGCACCCCCATAGAGACTGCCAGAGGCCCGGACAACAGGCCCTCCGAATTGACACACTGAACTCTATTGGAGAAGTAGTTGGTGAACCAGGCGAGGCAATCTTTTGAGAAACCAAGGCTGTCGAGTCTGCCAATAAGGATGTGGTGATTGACAGAGACAAAAGCCTTGGCCAGATCAATGAATACGGCTGCACAGTAATGTCTCTTATCGATGGCGGTTATGATATTGTTTAGGACCTTGAGCGTGGCTGAGGTGCACCCATGACCAGCTCTGAAACCAGATTGCATAGCGGAGAAGGTACGGTGGGATTCGAAATGGTCGGTAATCTGTTTGTTAACTTGGCTTTCAAAGATCTTAGAAAGGCAGGGTAGGATAGATATAGGTCTGTAGCAGTTTGGGTCAAGAGAGTCTCCCCGTTTGAAGAGGGGGATGACCGCAGCTGCTTTCCAGTTTTTGGGAATCTCAGACGACACGAAAAAGAGTTTGAACAGGCTAGTAATAGGGGTTGCAACAATTTCGGCAGATAATTATAGAGGGAAAGGGTCCAGATTGTCTAGCCCGGCGAATTTGTTGGGGTCCAGATTTTGCAGCTCTTTCAGAACATCAGCTAACTGGATTTGGGAGAAGGAGAAATGGGGGAGGCTTGGGCAAGTTGCTGAGGGGGGTGCAGGGCTGTTGACCGGGGTAGGGGTAGCCAGGTGGAAAGCATGGCCAGCCGTAGAAAAATCCTTATTGAAATTCTGAATTATTGTGAATTTATCGGTGGTGACAGCATTTCCTATCGTCAGTGCAGTGGGCAACTAGGAGGAGGTGCTCTTATTCTCCATGGACTTTACAGTGTCCCAGAACTTTTTGGAGTTTGTGTTACAGGAAGCAAATTTCTGCTTGATAAAGCTAGCCTTGGCATTCCTAACTGCCTGTGTATTTTGGTTCCTGACTTCCCTGAAGAGTTGCATATCACGGGGGCTGTTCAATGCTAATGCAGAACCCCACAGGATGTTTTTGTGCTGGTCAAGGGCAGTCAGGTCTGGAGAGAACCAAGGGCTATATCTGTTCCTGGTTCTAAATTTCTTGAATGGGGCATGCTTATTTAGGATGGTGAGGAAGGCACTTTTAAAGAATAACCAGGCATCCTCTACTGACAGGATGAGGTCAATATCCTTCCAGGATACCCGGGCCAGGTCGATAAGAAAGGCCTGCTTGCTGAAGTGTTTTAGGGAACGTTTGACAGTAATGAGGGGAGGTCGTTTGACCGCAGACCCATTACGGATGCAGGCAACGAGGCAGTGAGCGCTGAGATCTTGGTTGAAAACAGCAGAGGTGTATTTGGAGGGAAAGTTAGTTAGGATGATATCTATGAGGGTGCCCGTGTTTACGGCTTTAGGGTTGTACCTAGTAGGTTCATTGATGATTTGTGTGAGGTTGAAGGCATCAAGCTGAGATTGTAGGATGGCCGGGGTGTTAAGCATGTCCCAGTTTAGGTCACCTAGCAGCACGAGCTCTGAAGATAGATGGGGGGGCAATCAGTTCACATATGGTGTCCAGAGCACAGCTGGGGGCAGAGGGTGGTCTATAGCAAGCGGCAACGGTGAGAGACTTGTTTCTAGAAAGATGGATTTTTAAAAGTAAAAGTTCAAATTCTTTAGGTACAGACCTGAATAGTAAGACAGAACTCTTGCAACACCGTCCCCTTTGGCCGGGTTTTATGGTTGCAGAAGTCAACAAATGAGAGCGCCTGGGGAATAGGAGTGGAGCTAGGCACGCAGGGCCTGGATTAACCTCCACATCACCAGAGGAGCAGTAGGATAAGTGTACGCCTAAAGGCTATAAGGACTGGTCGTCTAGGACGTCCTGAACAGAGAGTAAAAGGAACAGGTTTCAAAGGAGCGATAAAATAGTTTCAAGGCATAATGTACAGACAAAGGTATGGTAGGGCGTGAATATAGTGGAGGTAAACCTAGGCATTGAGTGATGATGAAAAATGTATTGTCTCTAGAAACATTTAAACCAGGTGATGTCATCGCATGTGTGGGTGGTGGAACTGAAGGGTTGGATAAGGTATATTGAGCAGGGCTAGAGGCTCTACAGTGAAAAAAGACAAACACAAACCAGAACAGCAATGGACAATGCATATTGACATTGAGGAGAGGCATGCTTAGCCGAGTGATCATAAGGGTCCAGTGAGTAGTGAGGCTGGTTGGGAACACAGCGATTCAGACAGCTAGCCGGGCATGACAATAACCGTCTGACAAAATGTCAGAACCACCACAGTCCTAGTTAGGAGTTGGGTTAACTGACATGCTAAGTAGTTGCAAAGTAGAAAAAAAGTAGTAAGAATTTGCAAAG
This sequence comes from Brachymystax lenok tsinlingensis, assembly GCA_030435695.1. Lineage (NCBI taxonomy): Eukaryota > Metazoa > Chordata > Actinopteri > Salmoniformes > Salmonidae > Brachymystax > Brachymystax lenok. Next base: position 12,830,802 of record CM059811.1, on the reverse strand, counting down.
TTGATAATTAACTAAATTGCTAAAGTTGTTCAAGAACATGCATTTAGTTTGCTAAACATTTGCGTTAAACACCAACCCATCCACTCTGACCAGCAACTTCCTTTTGTTTTTGCCTTAAGTGACCTATGTCTCATGTAACTGTACAAACGTAACATATCATACTAATTGAAGTGTCCCTGATTTACATTGACTATGTTACGTCTAGTCTGTGAGACAAGGCTGCCTTTACAATATGATGTTGTATATTTATCTAATAAATTCAGTGCATCTGTGAAAATCTCAGATCAATGTTCTTTTATTCAGGAGTCTACCAACTGGGTTCAGGTTGAGCCTGTGGCCATCACTAAAGAAGCACCAATGTTCCGGTACAATCCTGGAATGTATTAGTCCCTCACCATAATACAGTAGAATAAAATTTTTCAGTTTTATTATCCAACAATTCTGTTTTAAGATACTAATAATAATGACAAGATTGAATATACCTGATAACACTTTTTTAACGAAGACAGTCTGACTTCATAGCATGTGTTTAATTAATTGTAAAAAATAAATAAAAAAAGATATGGGGTCTATGTGAAGTTTTACAGAAAATGTTAACTAAGTAATGTAACCATTGTTATGTTGGTCAACTGCTGATAAACAACTAACTACATGACTTACTTACGCTAAACCCATTCTGTCTTCTTTTCATGCCGTCCCTAGCACGTCTCCCCCGGGGCGTTACGAGTGCAGAGTATCAGGGCTCCGATGGGTGTGTAAAACCTATGTCAGTCTGAAGTATCAATTCAGCTCCTGGGAGCCTCACAGGGAAATGATGAAAAGCTTGGGGTACAAGCAAGGAGGCCCTCTATTGGACGTCACAATCATTGCAGGAAAACTGGAAGAAGTGCATCTGCCACATTTTGCCTGTTTCGGTATGGGCGTAGATTTTTTTAAACTAAAATATAACTGATGAAAATTACTCTTAAAAAGCCTTGTTGTTGATGTCAACCTGATGTTTATGGAAATGTACCTGTTTTTGCCACTGTAGGCGATGATCCCTCCTTTAAAGAGAAAGTGAGCGTTCTACATGTAGAAGACTGTGGCGTGTCCGTAGAACAAGTGGATGAAGTCACCCGCTTCCACGTCAAGATCCTCCATCCATCCTTCTCTCCAAAAGGAGTTCTCGTGAGATCTGGCTTTCCGGTGAAAGCCCACTGTGACTTGCTGCTCTACCAGGCCAAGACAGCATTCCTCACGCTACATGCATATCTGGTCCCCTGTGATTCTTCTGTACAACAGGTTATTTCCAATTATTGTTCTCTTCTGTGGTTAAATCATCGCTCAATGTTATCGATACAGATAATACCAGTGGATAAAACAAATAAGACATTTAATATACAGTGTATAATTGTCTAGACATAGCCAAGCTCATATTCAGTGCTTGACTTGAGCAGGAGCTCACTGCTTGAGCTCCTGTTTCTCATATAGAATATTAGCTCAAAAGTATTGTGGAGCTCCTAATTATAATCAGTACCGGCACCCAAATGAGTAAATACGGTTCCTACAGACTGAAAAACAGCTGTTTATTTTCCATCCAAAACCAGGGGAATTTGGTGGACTTCTGTTGTTGGGAAACTGTGGGGGTAAGAGTCCGGTTATTATGGTGCGAGAATATAATACCATGCACTTAGGGAAATGACAAATATCATGGAACTAGAGGACATACGAGGCTTAAAAATCCAGACTCAGTGAGTTTTACATGGAGGAGGCATAATCAAGCTAACCGTCATAATTACTTTCATGTACCCTTCGTGCTGGCACCAAAAGTAAAAAAGTGTTGATAGGGGGCAGAATGCAGCCAGACCATCAAATAATTGGCATCCACATTACTCTTGCAGAATGTCCACATGGGCGAGGATATTGTAAATTGAATAAAATCCTATTGTATGACAATCTGTTTTTAAGGATTTTATAACTGACTTTTTCCTACATAACATAGCAGATCCACTTATTGTATGGGACACCTTTAAATGTGCCTTCAGAGGTCATGCAATTCAATACTCATCTTTAAAACAAAAACTATTTCTGTCAAAAGAGTTCACATTAACAAAGAAAATATGAGAAAGAACAGTACAGATGGATAGCAATAAAAACTGTACCATAGAGGCATAGAATAAGTTAGAGGAAAAACACAAATAAATTGAGGAAATTATTTGAGAATGATCAAGTAAAATGTATTATAAAAAATTAAGTGAATTGGATGGAACATTTTGAAAAATGCACCAAATTCTTTTGGAATATTTAACATAGAAATCCAGGATTCAACAAATTGTATTTTGAAAGAGAAAAAATTAAAAATAAAGTCAAATTAACAGCTGTACAGAAAGACTTGTGTGAGGGCCAAATTGCAGAGGATGAACTTCTTGATGCAATTAAAGCCTTCAGGCCAGGGAAATCTCCAGGTCTGGATGGCATACCAATTGAGGTACAGTGCATTCGGAAAGTATTCAGACCCCTTCCCTTTCTCCACATTTTGTTACGTTAAAGCCTTATTCTAAAATGGATTAAATAAAAATAAATAAAACAAGTTCTTATGTAATCCAGGTTTGTTATTCATAGCAGATTCTGAAAAGGCTTTTGATAAAGTACGACTGGAATTTACATATAGATGCCTGGACTATGCCTGGAGAATCTCTTATACAATGGGTAAAAGTTATGTATAGTAACCATAGGTATAAAATAGTAAATCATGTAACCTTCTCAGAAAGTATTACTGTAAACTGTCAAGAGGAGTAAAGCAAGGTTGTCCACTGTCGGTATATCTATTTATTATGACAAACAACATTTTAGGAAATAAAATTAGATCCAACAATAATATAGAGGGGCTATAAATCCTTAAAAACAAATGTGTCATTGTACTCTGACAATTCAAATGTTCTCCTAAATCCGCAATCTGGATCCCTGCACGGCCTCATAGAGGATCTAGATGATTTTTCTAACCTCTCTGGATTACAACCAAACTATGATAAGTGTACCATGTGAGGTATATTGGATGAAACATTTTTTTTTACTTTTTACTTTTACATTAAAGTATAGTTTACCAATAAAATGGTCAGACGGTGAAGTGGACAGGTGGTATTCATAACCCTAAAGAAATAAAAGAAGTTAGTGCAACAAATGTTTACAGAAAGTTAGCAAAAATATATAAGATCTTGCTACCATGGAAAGGTAAATACCTGTCAATTTGTGGAAAAATCACCCTGATTAATTATTTAGTCATATCCAAGTATACCTATTTACTCATGGCCCTGCTTAGACCAAACGTTTGTCTTTTAAGTGATTTGAGCAAAATATATTTCACTTTATTTGGAATAGCAAGCAGACAAAATAAAACATGCTTATTTATATAATGAATATCAGTTCGGGGGCTAAAATGATTAAATGTTAAAGCATTAAACCTCTCACTAAAATAAAAATACTAATATAATATGGTTAAATTCAAATATACTAATTGACATGTACATCTAGATGTAATGTATATCAAATTACTTTATTCTTGCTTTGTAACTACTGAAAAAAAATATATATATGTGACATATGTAAAATGTGTGTAGAATGTACATGTAACAACAAAAGAAAAAGCTGTAAAACCAAAGTTTATTTTTGTCCTCCAAAGGGGGTGGACGGGCCATAAAAAAAGTCAGATATGTTGTTACTCTGTCAAAACATCACGTGGCAGTTTTTTCTCTGGGTTTCCGGGTACATCGGTTTAGAATATATTATATAATTCATTCATTGAAATAAGTTTCACACCACAAAATCCAACTAAATGTCATGTGTGAATGGTGTTGATAAGGAAATGTTGGCTTATGCTTCTTCAGGCAATTAAGAAAAAGGAGCAGTCTTATGGATACAGGAGTATCAGAAAGCCACAACCAGTGAAGTCCCTTCGCATGAAGGATTGGTTCAGCCTCACAACGTCGTCTCCCTCTGCTGAAGTTAAACCTCCTGTATGGTTTGAGCTCCCACAGAATATCAATCTAATCCAAAAAACAATAGCAATTTTAAAATCCCCCCAAAAATATATATTTTTAGAACACCCTCACTCTTCTAATGCCTCCACAGAATATGAAGCTGAGATATGACAACACTACACCAAACTTCTTTGAGGTGTTCATAGAAGATGCAGATGTTGACTTCGGTATGAAGCTAATCAGTGATATGGAGGGGGAAATCGTATGGGATCACACAATACGAAAAGGTCAGAAAAATATTATGTGAAAAAGATCAGTGTCTCAACAGGCACCAAGTCAGTTAAAGTCAAAGATTATAATAATTTTAATAATTCAATTTTGTGTAATTGATAAGACAGCATTAGAAGAAAAGATAATTAGCTAAATAAAACATCTTCAAATATAAGGAACTGGAACACAAAAGTATTCAATCAAAATGGTAGAGATAAAACAGAGGACATAGAAGGCACAGTATGTGGATATGTACAAATGTTTTGTTATGGAAGGTGGGGTGTGTGTTTTTGTGTTTGGAAAAAAAGTGCCTGCAACAAACGCTGACACTACACATCCAAGTATATCGGACCAAATTATGAAAGACAATAATTGTACTTTTGAATTCCATAAAGTCAGTGTGGAAGAGGTGAAAAAAATATTGTTGTCTATCAACAATGACAAGCCACCGGGGTCTGACAATCTGGATGGAAAATTACTGAGGATAATAGCAGATAATATTGCCACTCATATTTGCCACATCTTCAATTTAAGCCTATTAGAGAGTGTGTGCCCACTGGCCTGGAGGGAAGCTAAAGTCATTCCGCTATCCAAGAATAGTTAAGTCCCCTTTACTGGTTCAAATAGCTGACCAATCAGTCTGTTACCAACTCTTAGTAAACTTCTGGAAAAAATGGTGTTTGACCAGATAAAATGCTATTTCACAGTAAAACAAATGGTAACAGAATCTCAGCATGCTTGTAGGGAAGGATACTCAACAAGCACAGCACTTACACAAATGACTGATGAATGGCTGAGAGAAATGATACTATGATTGTGGGGGCTGTATTGTTAGACTTCAGTGCAGCTTTTGACATTATCAATCATAGTCTGCTGCTGGAAAAACGTATGTGCTATGGCTTTACACCCCCTGCTATAATGTGGATAAAGAGTTACTTGTCTAACAGAACATAGAGGGTGTTCTTTAATGGAAGCCTCTAAAATATAATCCAGTTAGAATCAGGAATTCCCCAGGGTAGCTGTTTAGGCCCCTTGCTTTTTTACATTTTTACTAACGACATGCCACTGACTTTGAGTAAAGCCAGAGTGTCTATGTATGTGGATGACTCAACACTATACACGTCAGCTACTACAGCGGCTGAAATGATTGCAACACTCAACAAAGAGCTGCAGTTAGTTTCAGAGTGGGTGGAAATGAATAAGTTAGCCCTAAATATTTCTAAAACTAAAAGCATTGTATTTGGAACAAAACACTCACTAAACCCTAAACCTCAACTAAATCTTGCAATAAATAATGTGGAAATTGAGCAAGTTGAGATGATTAAACTGCTTGGAGTAACCCTAGATTGTAAACTGTCATGGTCAAAACATATTGATGCAGTAGTAGCTAAGATGGGGAGAACACTATCTACAAATCAAATCAAACTTTATTTGTCACATGCGTCGAATACAACAAGTAGTAATAATATTAATAATATTAATAAATAATATGCAAGGCAGGTCCTACAGGCCCTAGTTTTGTCACACCTTGACTACTGTTCAGTCGTGTGGTCAGGTGCCACAAAAAAGTACTTAAGAAAATTGCAATTGGCTCAGTACAGGGCAGCACGGCTGACCCTTGGATGTACACAGAGAGCTAATATTAACTTCTCAAGGATCACTGGGGCGCTAGCGGGCTGCTCCCGACACTACCAGGTAAAATGTAAAGCGCCAAATTCAAAATCCAAAAGTTGAATTATTAAACATCCACCAATATACAAGTGTTCCATACTCATCAAAAGCTCTGTTTCTTGGCAATATCACAGCGTTGTCAGATTTCAAAAAGGCTTTACGGCGAAAGCAGCACATTTCATTGTTTGAGGGTAGCACCTCACATATTTTTCCAATAGCTATGTATCGATTAGCCATCATGGCACACACATAACACATTTCACAGCGAAAACAAATCAATTACCTGTTGAAGAACTTCTGCTGAGGTCATCCTAAGTGTCCAACGAAGACAATCCATGGTTCTTTTGTTAGAAAAAGTAACGTCTTTTATCCATAAATCCTCCATTTGGTTCGCGCGTTATAATCAGAAACGACAGCTTCCACTACTCCATTAAAACGTGACGTGAACTCGTTCATCTTATACCTATAAACTTGTCCAAGAACAATCAAACATAGTTTTAAATGTATCCTTAGGAACACTTTTACGTATATTTACTATTATAAATCAGCCGGAATATAAACTGATCGATAACGACGGTAAAAAAGACACTGCGTGACTTCACGGGAACGCGCACTGGGTACTGTTTACATCACAGAGTGACTTCCTTGTTTGGTCTTCTTCTCTGGTCTAATTCATCCAAAATGAAAAAAATACACTGTCTCGAGACTGTTGACATCTAAAGGAAGCGATGGGTACTGCATTCATATGCCCTTATATGGTCATTTTCATGAGGGAGGGGTTCCCAAATGAGCAATGTGTCAAAATCACTTTTTCCAGGAAAGAAATTCCTCTGGGTTTCGCCTGCTATATGCGTTCTGTTTTACTCACAGACAAATGGTTAACAGTTTTGGAAAATTCAGAGTGTTTCCTATCCAATGGTACCAAATATATGCATGTCCTATTTTCTGGGCCTGAATGGGAGGCATTTTACTTTGGGCACGCCAGGCTCTCCAAAACCGGCCACTCCCTAACAAGTTAATAACATGCATGTCAATGTCTCTTGGCTGAAAGTGGAGGAGAGATTGACTTCATCACTACTTTTATTTATGAGAGATATTGACATTTTCAATGCACCGAGATGTCTGTCTAAACTACTGGCACACAGCTCGGACACCCATGCATACCCCACAAGGCATGCCACAAGAGGTCTCTTCACAGTCCCTCTGTCCAGAACATTCTATGGGAGGCACACAGTACTACATAGAGCCATGACTACATGGAACTTTATGACACATCAAGTAACTGACGCAAGCGGTAAAATTAGATTTAAAAAACAGATAAAAAAAACACCTTATGGAACAGTGGGGACTGTGAAGCAACACAAACATTGGCACAGACACATGCATACAGACACACACACGATAACATACGCACTATACATACACATGGATTTAGTACTTTAGATATGTGGTAGTGGTGGAGTAGGGGCCTGAGGGCACACAGTGTGTTATGAAATCTGTGAATGTATTGTAATGTTTAAAAATTTGTATAAACTGCCTTAATTTCGCTGGACCCCAGGAAGAGTGGAAATCCATAATAAATACAAATACAAACACAAATGGGACAGCATAATATACAAGGAAATTCTCAAAGTTACTAATGAGAACCTTGACGACCGTGTACCTAACCGGTGGGGATTCTGGTGGGGTGCCCCCACCCAGGGAGTGGCAGTGCTGGCAACAGTAGCTGCAGTAACATCAAAACTATGAAATAATACATATGGAATCATGTAGTACACAAAAAAGTGTGAAACAAATTCTTAAAGTAGCCACCCTTTGCCTTGATGAAAGCTTTACACACTCCTGGCATTCTTTCAACCAGCTTCACCTTGAATGATTTTACAACAGTCTTGAAGGAGTTCCCACATGTGCTGAGCACTTGTTGACTGCTTTTCCTTCACTCCTGCGGTCCAACTCATCCCAAACCATCTCAATTGGACTGAGGTCGGGTGATTGTGGAGGCCAGGTCATCAAAGCACCACCACACCATCACACCTCCTCCTCCATTCATCACGGTGGGAACCACACATGCGGACATCACACGTTAATCAAATTTGGACTCATCAGACCAAAGGACAGATTTCCACCGGTCTAATGTCCATTGCTTGTGTTTCTTGGCCCAAGCAAGTCTCTTCTTATTAATGGTGTCCTTTAGTAGTGGTTTCTTTTAATTAGACCATGAAGGCCTGATTCGTCTGCTCTCAACAATTGTTGTTAAGATGTGTCTGTTGAACTCTGTGAAGCATTTATTTGGGCTGAAATCTGAGGTTCAGTTACCTCTAATGAACTTATCCTGTGCAGCAGAGGTAACTCTGGGTCTTCCTTTCCTGTGGCGGTCCTCATGAGAGACAGTTTCATCATAGCTATTGATGGTTTTTTTTGCGACTGCACAAATTTTCCGGATTGACTGACCTACAGTTGAAGTCGGAAGTTTACGTACACTTAGGTTGGAATCATTAAAACTCGTTTTTCAACCACTCCACAAATTTCTTGTTAACCAACTATAGTTTGGCAAGTCGGTTAGGACATCTACTTTGTGCATGACACAAGTAATTTTTCCAACAATTGTTTACAATTGACTTATAATTCCCTGTATCACAATTCCAGTCGGTCAGAAGTTTACAGACACTAAGTTGACTGTGCCTTTAAACAGCTTGGAAAATTACAGAAAATAATGTCATGGCTTTAGAAACTTCGGACAGGCTAATTGACATCATTTGAGTCAATTGGAGCTGTACCTGTGGATGTATTTCAAGGCCTACCTTCAAGCCACTTTGCTTGACATCGTGGGAAAATCAAAGGAAATCAGTAAAGACCTCAGAAAGAATTGTAGACCTCCACAAGTCTGGTTCATTCTTGGGAGAAATTTCCCCACGTTGATCTGTACAAACAATAGTGCGCAGGTATAAACACCAGCCGTCATACCGCTCAGGAAGGAGACGTGTTCGGTCTCCTAGAGATTAACGTACTTTGTTGCAAAAAGTGCAAATCAATCCCAGAACAATAGCAAAGGACCTTGTGAAGATGCTGGAGGAAACAGCTACAAAAGTATCTATATCCACAGTAAAACAAGTCCTATATCGACATAACCTGAAAGGCCGCTTAGCAAGGAAGAAGCCACTGCTCCAAAACTGCCATAAAAAAGCCAGACTACAGTTTGCAACTGCACATTGGGACAAAGATTGTACTTTTTGGAGAAATGTCCTCTGATCTGATGAAACAAAAATAGAACTGTTTCGCCATAATAACCGGCTTGCAAGCCAAAGAAAACCATCCCAACCGTGAAGCACGGGGGTGGCATTATCATGTTGTAGGGGTGCTTTGCTGCAGGAGGGACTGGTGCTCTTCACAAAAAGATGGCATCATGAGGCAGGAAAATTATTGTGGATATATTGAAGCAACATCTCAAGACATCAGTCAGGAAGTTTAAGCTTGGTCACAAATGGGTCTTCCAAATGGACAATGACCCCAAGCATACTTCCACAGTTGTGGCAAAATGGCTTAAGGACAACAAAGTCAAAGCATTGGAGTGGCCATCACAAAGCCCTGACCTCAATCCTATAGAAAATGTGTGGGCAGAACTGAAAAAGCATGTGCGAGCAAGGAGGCTTACAAACCTGACTCAGTTACACCAGCTCTGTCAGGAGGAATGGGCCAAGATTCACCCAACTTATTGTGGGAAGCTTGTGGAAGGGCTACCCAAACGTTTGACCCAAGTTAAACAATTTAAAGGCAATGCTACCAAATACTAATTGAGTGTATGTAAACTTCTGACCCACTGGGAATGTGATGAAAGAAACAAAAGCTGAAATAAATAATTCTCTCTACTATTATTCTGACATTACACATTCTTAAAATAAAGTGGTGACCCTAACTGACCTAAAACAGGGAATTTTTACTAGGATTAAATATCAGGAATTGTGAAAAACTGAGTTTATATGTATTTGGCTAAAGTGTTGGTAAACTTCTGATTTCAACTGTATACGTCTTAAAGTAATGATGGACTGTCGTTTCTCTTTGTTTATTTGTGCAGTTCTTGCCATAACACGGTCTTTGTCTTTTACCAAATACCATCCCTATCTTGTCACAACACAACTGATTGGCAAAGTATACCTGTTAATTGAAATGCATTCCAGGTGACTACAGTACCTCATGATGGTTGAGAGAATGCCAAAAGTGTGCAAAGCTGTGTCATCAATGCAAAGGGTGGCTACTTTCAACAATATGAAATATATTTTAATTTGTTTAACACTTTTTTGGTTACTACATGATTCCATATGTGTTATTTCATATTTTCAATGTATTCACTATTATTCTACAATGTAGAAAATAGTAAAAATAAAGAAAAACCCTGTAATTAGTAGTTTTGTCCAAACCTTTGACCGGTACAGTATATAAATATATTTTCAAAAAATATATATGGGTGATTGAAAATTATGCAGACAATTACATTGATGGAATCTACAATCTATCTACAACATAAAAAGCTGATCTACCAACCACCAAAAGAGAATCTGTTGGACAGCATTTTCCACGTTCTGATAATCATAATCATTTGGTTATTATGTGCTAAAAGAGGAAGGATTTCCTTGTTATTGAAGCCAATTGTAAAGTATAGCTTCACCAGGTCATCAAACTGCAGGCATCTCAACGGTTGCGTGGACAGCAACAGGGAGCCAGAGAGACATGTGGTTAACCAGATCCACTAGTTTAATCTTAAAATAATAACTGTGACTTTATTCTCAACATGTTGACTTTATTCTCAAAATAAAATGTCTAGTTCATTCTCGAAGTATAGACACTTTTTTAAAGTACCATCACCGTTTGCTGTGTATTTTTTTATCTTCACTTGGCCCTAATATCCTTCCGTAGCATCAAAGCTTCAGCACAATTTATCATGGTTTTAATTTCGTTTTTTGTGTATTACATGTGTGAATTTCACTGTGTTTAAATGCAATTGTCCTGCAACTAATCTTTACCTCAGACCTGCACTTTGTGGACTTCCACCGGACAGACCTTATCCAGAGAGTGTGCCAGGTGAAGCCCATATTGGATAAAATCCTGGCCAAGAGAGTTATCACTGATGAGGGCTACAGTACAGTAATGGCCAAACGCACCACACAGGACCAGATGAGGGAGTTCTACATGGGACCTCTGAGGGCAAGTGGCATCAGAGCAAAAAATATTTTCTATAAGATCCTGAAGGAGTTGGAGCCACTGCTAATCAAAGACCTGAAGGGTGAATGAGGAGCTGGAATGGTGAATGGGGGCATTTTAAGTTTGGTTTAGGGGAGAAAACACAACATAAGAGGAGTATAACATCATTCTTTTATCATTCTTATTTTTATACATGTAAAGATTAGTAGCCAGCATAACAGTAACCCAGTGTTTTAGCCTAGAGGCTTTGTCAAAGATGTAACATTTGATAACAGTTCGGTTGGAATTGACTTTCCTTTGTCACCTAGATATTCTGGATTATTTACAGACAAGAAAATATATACAGGAAATATATTACGAACATAGAAAAATATATAATATAATGATGATGCAAAGAACAATGAAATTATTTCATTTTGGCGTTTTTATGAAAGTCAGTGAGGGTAAGGAGTACCAGTGATGTAAATTAATATATGAATATATAACTTTGTAAAGCTTAATGTACCAGCCTAATGAAACGTTTTACAGTAATGAATGATTTGTGACGTAATTTTCACAACACGGGTATTGGAATATGTATTGAAATAAATACCTACCAACAGATGTGCCTTTTGTACTGATTTAAAAGATTTTGTCATTGTGCTAAAATAAATATAAATTCTAGCCCATGTGGCTCAGTTGGTTGAGCATGGTGCTTGCAACGGCAAGCTTGTGGGTTCAATTCCTACGGGGGAACAGTACAGAAACATAGTGCACTCACTGTAAGTCACTCTGGATAAGAGTGTCTGCTGAATGATTAAAATGTATATATATATATTTGCTAAAGTATTGGTTGTTTTGAGTGATGGGCAAACATTTCAAGCATCCAATATAGAAAAAAACCTCAGTTACTTCTCAATAAGATATACACTACATGTATGAGGACACCAGCTTGTCGAACGTCTCATTCCAAAATCATGGGCATTAATATGGAGTTGGTCCCCCCTCCGCTCTTCTGGCAAGACTTTCTACTAGATGTTGGAACATTACTGTGGGGACATGGCAGCGATTACAGCCTTGAGTCTTCTTGGGTATGATCCTACAAGCTTGGCACACCTGCGTTTTGGGAGTTTCTCACAATCTTCTCTGCAGATCCCCTCAACTTCTGTCAGGTTGGATCTGGATCATTGCTACACTGGTATTTTCTAGTCTCTCCATAAATGTTAAATCGGGTTCAAGTCTGGGCTATGGCTGCGCCACTCAAGGACATTCGGAGACTTGTCCTGAAGCCACTCCTGTGTTGTCTTGGATGTGTGCTTAGGGTTGTTGTCCTGTTGGAAGGTGAATCTTCGCCCCAGTCTGAGGTCCTGAGCACTCTGGAGCAGGTTTTCATCAAGGATCTCTCTGTACTTTGCGCCGTTCATCTAGCATTGATGCTGACTAGTCTCCCAGTCCCTGCCGCTGAAAAACATCCCACAGCATGATGCTGTCACCACCATGCTTCACTGTAGGGATTGTGCCAGGTTTCCTCCAGACGTGACACTTGTCATTCAGGCCAAAGAGTTCAATATTGGTTTCATCAGACCAGAGAATCTTGTTTCTCATGGTCTGAGAGTCTTTAGGTGGCTTTTGGCAAACCAAGCTGGCTGTCGTGTGGCTTTTACTGAGGAATGGCTTCCATCTGGCCCCTCTACCATAAAGGCCTTATTGGTGGAGTGCTGCAAAGATGGTTGTCCTTCTGGAAGGTTCTCTCATCTCCACAGAGGAACTCTGGAGTTCTGTCAGAGTGACCATCAGGTTCTTGGTCACCTCCCTGACAAAGACCCTTCTCCCCCGATTGCTTAGTTTGTCCGGTGGCCATCTCTAGTAGGTGTCTTGGTGGTTCCAAACTTCTTCCATTTAAGAATGGTGGAGGCCACTGTGTTCTTGGAGACCTTCAATATTGCAGAAATATTTTGGTACCCTTCCCCAGATCTGTGCCTCGCCAAAATCCTGTCTCGGAGCTCTACGGACAATTCCTTCAACCTCATGGCTTGGTTTTTGCTCTGATATATTCACTGTCAACTGTAGGACCTTATACAGACAGGTGTGTGCCTTTCCAAATTCATTCAATTGAATTTACCACAGGTGGACTCCAATCAAGTTGTACAAACATCTCAAGGATGATCAATGGAAACAGGATGCACCTGAGCTCAATTTTGAGTATCATAGCAAAGGGTCTTAATACTTATGTAAATAAGACATTCCTGTTTTTATTTTTAATACATTTGCCAAGAGTTCTAAAAAACTGTTTTTGCTTTGTCATTATGGGGTAGTTTGTGTAGACTGCTGAAGATGTATTTTATTTTATCCATTGTAGAATAAGACCGTAACAAAATGTGGAAAAAGTGAAGGGGTTTGAATACTTTTCAAAGGCACTGTATTGTAATGCAGCTACACATGAAAGTTGTATATCTTATCTGTTTGTTTTAAATATCCTGATTCATTATTACATCACAGACTGAGACTGACTTTATTGAACCACAGTCCAAAATGTTGTCAACATGTGGTACCTTGCGTAAACCACAACACATTTTCCATGGTAACAAACCATTCGACAAATGCAGGTCAACGTTCAGGTTTCCTTCTTACCCACATGACTTGGTTCAAAATATACAGGTTAAGACAAGAACATTCTAATATCCCATAACTCTTTAAGCAACTATTCAACAAGCCCCTGATTCTGACACAAGTTAAACATGCGTCAATTGAACGTTATTCCCTTTTTAGGCACTTTTCTCTCTATGAGTATTCGGACCTTGAACTTAAGCATGACAATAGTGTTCTATTCCCCCGCTATTCGTTAGGGGTGAAGATCTAAGGAATGAAGGTGTGGAGGAGGTGTGTCTACAGATAAACCGTATTCTGACTTTGATTTAATTCCACCACCTTTACGTGGGAGGAAACCATGAATAAGGTCGAGCGAACCTGCCGGTTCCAAGTGGAAAAAGCAAATACTTATTTTTTTCTAAATAAATAACACCATCCTCCAAGAACTGTAATTTATAAATGGATAAGATCTATTGGTAATAGCTAGGTAAATGAGTAATCCGTTTGGAGAAGGGATTGTAAATACACATAGACATTTTTTAGTTCATGTGAAACCAGCATTGGCAACGCGTCATTCAAGGCAGGTGGGGCAAAACCTGTGTATAAACCTCACCCCCTCAAAAAACATATATCTAATTTTTTGTTGTTGCCTGTTTTGCATGTTATTTTGGCATTAATACGTGTCACATATCTGTTTGCAAACAATGTAAATATATATATAATTTAGTTAATAAAGCCGCATACAAACATGGTCTCTTTTTTGTTTTCTTGACTAAGGAAGCTTCAAAATGTAGGTGTTTCAGCCTAGCTCAGTGGTTTCTGTGTTGGTGGTGAAGCCAGTGGTGAAACCAGCGGAAAATAGTGTAGGGGTTGGTAATGTTCTCTAGTTGCGCCGTGATTGGCTCAGTGTTCTGTCACTCATGGGGACATTACCTCACAGCAAAATCTACGGGTAGAGCTTGAAAATTCAAGCCCCTTTGGGGACTGCCTTAGACTTACATTATAAGTTCCCATCTAAGAAGGCTCAAGGACATTGGCCACAGATAAAAGGACATCAAATCACGTTATATCTACTGTAGTGTGAAGTTGACATGGACTGATCATGTCAACATCATACAGTGGTTGCTCAACTAAAGGTTTTGAGATTATGCTGCGGGAGGTAATTTGTGGATAGGTACGTTACCCTGCGTCACTGCTTCATTTCTCCAGACCACCGTAAAGGGGAGTTAGAACACTGATTACGCTTTTGGGTCCCAAGGCGCTAATGTGTCTCTAACTGACAAGGAATGTGCAACATAAACCAAATAATTGTGCACGACTTCAAAATTGAATTTCAATGAACTGAATGATGGGGATGAAGAAGGTGATTGAATTTAGAACAATAGTGTAAGAATTGCTATTCATCTGTCCTGCTCACGCACACCCTGAAAAATACACATATTTTTTTGTTTCTACTCGTCAGTATTACTTACTAAAACTGTTGTTACACTAAGGTTTTTATTCTAAGAGAAACAAAAATGTTCCTATATATTCCATGATATTCTTAATGTATGTGTGTTGACTGAATATAAGAAGTGATGTCTGCTAAATAATCAGGTTGATGGTGCAGTCATAGAGCCTCAGCACCTACATAAAGCTGAGTGACTTACTCATTCATGGCTTTGGATCAAAATAATGGATCAAAATAAATAAGTAGCAACATTTTTCTGATAGTCTTTAATAAAGAAATGTTTTGGTTATCCTGACCTGGACACCATGTATTATAATAGTCTATTATGGGCTATTAGCAGGACAATAGACTCCCATGTATTATAATTGTCCATTATGGGCTATTAGCAGGACAATAGACTTGCCATGTATTATAATAGACCATTATGGGCTACTAGCAGGACAATAGTCTTGCCAACACCTCTCTGTATTTTGATACTTTGTGCAAGGCATTTGATCGGCATTAAAAACTTGTGAATGGACCCCAGTGCACTTAACAAAGCCTTACTGAGATCGCACTTCCTGATGCCCACAACAGAAAAGATTCTACCAGAGATATCCAATGCAAAGGTATTATCTGTACTCAATGCCAAAGATGGATATTTGCAAGCCAAACGAGATGAAGTGAGCAGCTATCTAAAAACTATCTGTACAGCTGTAGGCAGGTATAGATGGCTGAGAATGCCATTTGGAATCAAGCCAGCAGCTGAAGAATACAAGTGCAGACAAGCCCTACAGGGACTAAAAGGAGTGAGTGTGATATCAGTTGACGTTCTACTCTATGGATGTGGTGGCACACACCTTACAGCTCTTTAATCTAGCAGATGAAACTCTCGAGATTCAGAACCGTAGCGAGCACGTGCCTCCAGTCCTTTGTTTTCACCTGTGGTGGGGTCTGTGTCTTCCATAGCTGCTCCTGCAGTATCCTTGCTAAACAGCCCTGCGCTGAATTGTGTATTCAGAGTGTCTTCGGAGTAGTTTAGTAAACATTCCAGGATAGCCCTATAAGGATAGGTGGCACTGCTTTGATTGATAAGGCGTTCACCCAAAGTCACATCCACTTGGGAGATGATGGTCGCCAAGGGGTAATTCATGAGACTCACTTTGGCATCATAGTCAATATTAGTACCATCTCTTTAGGTCACTTTGAGACGTAAATGTAATAAGGTGTTGTTGAGGTCCAGGTAGTTGTCACCATGGCCTGGGATAAAAAACTCTATAGGTCCATTGTCTGTAATGGCAGAGAGTGGGGCTATCTCCACATAGCAGGACCGATCTATTGAAAATTGTGTTAACGGGGCCGTGAAAAGATCAAGCTCTGTCTTTATAGCTTCAGAGGACATGTGGTGTAAAAGAGCCATGTTGCTTGTTCTTTTAGAAAATACGTCTGAGTATTCTTTTTGACGTCGTCTTTGACTTACTGAGTTTCTTTTAACGGTTAACCTCTGCTTTTTAAGGGCCGGTCTACGCCTTATACCCGGAGGTCTCTTTTTTGGTCTTCAAGACAACAGCATAAGACCTGAGCCTTCTTGATGCTCGGGATCTGATGACGCCCGTCTAGTCATAGCGTTGGCCACCGCCTCACTTACAATATTTTTGGCCGCTGATTTTAAATGTGGTTTGGCTATGTGGTTTGGCTCTTCATAAACGGTCAAACCATCCTAAAGAGGTTACGATATATACCTCCTATCCCCGAACCATACATGGTAGGGGTTCCATGAAACCCGGGTAATCCATTACCCACTTGATCAACATAGTACGATACATATCGGTTAGGGTCGGTGGTTGTCTACCATAGCCATTTTAATTTATTTGTATTATGTTTATATACAATTATATACATATATATACATATAATACTAATAATATATTAGATATGTAGAGAAGTTTTGGTGGGTCTAAAGTGGAGCTTTACAATCGTTTTACCATAAGTAAATTTGATGTTTTCGTTCTGATCCGTTTTAAGCTCAACCAGAATGTTTTCAATATATTTCTTGCTTACAGGTACATAGTGTGGCTTGTCATAGTTAACAGTAACTACATCCCCATCCTTTCCATCTATATGTACTGTTCTCAGGAGGGGCACATAACTGTCTCCTACCCTTTGATAGGATATGATGTCGGTATACACAAATATGTTGTAAAACCTTGCATGTATATCGGCAGGGAATGGGAATAATTTATCTTTCACATATGTCCATTTATTGGAACATCCCCAACATAGGCTAAATTACCACTGGTCTTTATACCCCCCTCAGCATCCCCTGAGATTAGTACACGTTTATGAATAGGGTTGTAGTTCAAGAGTATTTCCATATTGTTCAGGGTTAGGAGGCCGTTCAACTCAAAGATGAGCCTCTCTACAGTTCTATAGAAACCTTTTTTAAGCTTTATAAGCTTTGGGTTTCCGATATCCTTCTGCAATAAAAATCGTGGTCCTTATCCTTGATATTATACCAACTATGGGAGTATGTTATCTTGCTGAGACCTACTTCCCAGGCCTCTGGTAACTCTATAGGCTTTGGAAAATTGGTTGTATAATTTCAACTTTGGTTATTCGTATATATGTGTGCAGACGCATTACTGGGGAGAGTCAGGTAAATCCATTGAGCTCCATGATGCACTCGTGTGTACACTCGAATGATGTAGTTTTTATCCTGCCTGAGGGTTTAAGTTAACCCCCGCAGCCTCCACCACATCGTCCTCTAAAACCCAATTGTTGAACCTTTGTGGCCAGTTTTTCCAACGGACCAACACCCATTTTTTACCCTTTTCTCTCTTTTGATCCAGAATCTCCTCCATGTGAAAGACTTCGTCTTTACCCAGCTGTACCTTCTGGAGTTCCTCCTCATAAATGGAACCCTCTATAAGCTCCCCATCATAATCTTTTAACATGTAGACAGGGGGTATGCGTGGTAGACATTCGGTAACTGTGAACAGCTCATCGCTGTAACCTTGCTCATCTTTTTGTCAAAAACACCCCTCAACTTGGATATACGTACCAGGTCCCACACTATGAATTTAAAATCTATTTTTTTCTTACGGCGAAGGGGGAACAAACAGTCTTTAAAAATACAGATTATAACCGTTAGCGTGTATCGATTTCCATCATTTTTATCTGCAAAGGCTTGCATGTCACATAGATCCGCCTGAAACTGGGACAAGGGATGAGTAAAAAAAACTCAAAAAATATTTTTTGGGAAATTGTTTTCGCACAGGTTTATGAAGAGTGTAAGCATCCTGCTCTGCTAGCCATTCATTCACTTGAGCATCGCCTAACCTGCTACCTGTTTCTTCAGCTATAGCTCTCTGGAACCTCTCCTTCCCCCCTTAAGACCCAGGGTTAGAGGGGGTATAATAAATGTTTCTCATCTGCTCCGCCATCCTTCTTGCCTCTCTAATGTACAATAACATTAATGAGCCCCTTTCAAATAACGAGAACATTTCATTTTCATTTTGCATTTTATTTTTGCAAACATTACGTATCCATACAATTCAGGATACGTAGCAGAAAATTTGTACCCGTTTTCTCAATGACCAATGCATGCAACACCTTGTATACTTGGTTAACATTTACAGGCTTATATTGCTGAATTTTAAGACACATACATCCGTTATTTAAGTATATAAACAACAAATATAATACATGTTACAATTAAATGATGTTTCAAACAAATAAACTAAAATCTTAGACAAGGATGTTTCTAGTTCTTCAGAATCATCCCCAAGGCATGATACCAGTTGTGACCATTGTAGAGTCTCCCCCGTATGTCTTACATGACTCATGATTTGCTCCATTTTTAGCACACACTCTGCATGAACCCCTGTATTGTGGGTTGTGTAGAGCAATACATTGTTCTCTTTATTTTAAATAATTTGCTGAAAAACATTTGTAAATTCTCTCAAAAGAAAAATAATAATGTATTTATTCTCTCTAACACAGTATGCACATAGTTACCCATTGCTTTATATCTAAATAAAAAATATATATTGTTACTCGTTCTCTTGGGGTTTATTGAGCCAGAAAGTCACCACATCAGCCACCAAAGCGTCCTTGTATTTGTTGTTGTCCACCAGTGCGTGCCTGATTTTTTTGAGTTTCTCATGGATGAAGATAACCTCCTTCAGTTCATGTAGGAAAGCCTCGGTTACACCGTGAACCCTGGGAATAGACGGCTCAAGACCCATAGACTCCAGGGCTCTGACCATCGATGGTATAAAGCGGCAGGACCACAGTCTTTTCACCAGCTCCTCAAAGTGGTTGAAGAAGAAGTACTTGGGTGGGTCATATAAACATGGATGTTGTCGTTGGCTGGGGTGATTGATCTCACAACCGTGGCATTTTTCTCTTACTCTTTCAAATGTTCAAACACATTCACCAGTTCAAAGAGGTCACTACCCATCAATCACCTTGACAGCTTTAACTTCTTAGGGAGCGGTGGGGCGCTAGCACTACCCAGTGAAATGCAAGGCGCCAAATTCAAAATCCAAAAGTTGAATTATTAAACATGCATCAATATACAAGTGTTGCATAGTCATCAAAAGATCTGCTTCTTGGCAATATCACAGCGTTGTCAGATTTCAAAAAGGCTTTACGGCGAAAGCACCACATTTGATTGTTTGAGGATAGCACCCCACATATTTTTCCCATTACCATAAATTCATAAGCCTTCACGGTTCACAGAAAACACATTTCACAGCGAAAACAAATCAATTACCTTTTGAAGAACTTCTGCTGAGGGCTTCCCAAGTGTCCAACGAAGGCAATCCATGGTTCTTTAATTAGAAAAAGTAATGTATTATATCCATAAATCTCTGTTTGGTTGGCGCGTTATAATGAGAAAATACAGCGTCGACTCCTCCATTGAAACGTGAAGAGAACTCGTTCAACTTATACCTATAAACTTGTCCAAGAACAATCAAACATAATTGTAAATGTATCCTTAGCAACACTTTTGTATATGTTGTATAATATTTCAACCGGAATATAAACTGGGCGATAAGAAAGGAAAAAACCACAGAACGCGCCAGCCGGGAACGCGCATTTTCTTCTATTGACATCTGTGTGGCCACTTCCTTATTCATCTTCTTCTACAATCTAAAAGCAGCTAAAAAGAATCAAAACACTTTCTCGAGACTGTTGACATCCAGAGGAAGCAATAGGTACTGAATTCACATGTCCTTATATGGGCATTTTCATAAGAGAGGGGTTCCAAATGAGGCAATGTGTCAAAACCACTTTTTCCAGGACAGAAATTCCTCGGGTTTTTGCCTGCCATATCCGTTCTGTTATACTCACAGACAAAATGTTAAAACTTCTAGAAACTTCAGAGTGTTTCCTATCCAATGGTACTAAATATGTGCATATCCTAATTTCTGGGCCTGAATGGGAGGCATTTTACTTTGGGCATGCCAGGCTCTCCAAAACCGTCACCTCGTGCGCTGCTCCCAAAGAAGTTATGGTAAACAAAGGCTTCACTTCAAAGGAACAGATGTACCTATAGGGCCATAAACACCCTCCCCCTACCGTGTATTTCAGCCCCCAAGTCAAAGAGAACGGTGGTGAGGATGAAGATCCAATCAGATGCTGATCTGACAGACCAGGCGGTCGGTGACCAGCTCCTACAGCAGGTGAGAGAGGTGGAGAGGGAAGGGGGAGAGAAAGAGAGAAATAGAATGTGTATTTGTTTATGAACATTCGTGCGAAAGAGAGAGGGAGAAAATAAAATCGAACTGCTTGTGCTTTCATCTAGCTGCGTGTAGAGTTTCTGAAGCAGGGTGTCTTACGTTCAACTGCGCTGGAGGCCTCAACCAGATGGACAGATTTTCCACCGTGAGGAAGAAGAGAAGGAGGATGGACCCACTCAGGAAGGTAACAACAAGGAACATATAAGACTGTTTTCCTTATTGCAACAGACAGGCATTCATCAGAGTTGGCGTCTTTTCCATTTCAGGAAATTAACAGAAATTCTTATTCCAATATTCCTCAATGTGTTTCAATTATGAAACACATAATTGAAATCCTAACTCTGGGTCTTAATATCTTATTCCCAAGTTGTTATTGTAAGAAGAGAAAGTGTTAGCGAGTGAACTCAATTAGTACATGAAAGAGTTTCTTGTATGTCATTTCTCTTCCAGGTGTCTCTGGAACAGAAGGGGGTAGCCTGGTGACAGACTCCAAGGAGACAAATAGTTTTAAGATTGGACTGAATTGATGACATAATCTATCTACTGTAAAACCTAAATGAAATGAACTTTAATAAATAACACCTGGGTGTACTCACCTGGGAAAACATTGAGAAAGAGCTGGGAAATAATGTAGGTTAATGTATGAACCGTTTACAGAATATTAATAAATGCAATAACCTGAGAAATATCACAGTGTATTGTCTGCTCCTGGAATGCACCTGCTGTATTACAATGGATATTCACTCATTCATTACTGTATTTTAACTGATATTCACTCAATCATTACTGTATTTTAACTGATATTCACTCATTCATAAGGGCCAGGGTAGACCATAACTACTCTATTTCAACTGATATTTAGTCATTCATTAGGATTTCTTTTTATATATACATGTTTTATTAACCTTTATTTTGTCAGCGAGTCATACTGAGACCCAGGTCTCTTTACAGATGAGCCCTGAATTACATCGAGCATAGAAATACACACATCAAAATGTAAATACAAAATGTAAGCAGAAAGAAAAACAGGGTCATAGAAAACAAACACATTCATCAGTTATAAGGTCCTCAATCAGCTTAATGAATGTCCCTAAAGGCACCAAAACATCAAATGTAAGAACATTTAGAAGATTGTTCCACAAATATGGTTCAAGAAAACTGTAACGCCCAGGCCTGAGATGACAGGCTGGAGCGTGTTGGTTTCGTTTTGGTGTAGGGTTTGTGTGTTCTAGGGTGTCTATTTCTATGTTGGGATAATGGTTCCCATCTAGAGGCAGCTGAGTCTCGTTATCTCTAATTGGGAACCATATATATGTTTGGGAGTTGCACTTTAGTTTGGTGGGTTATTGTTTATGTAATGATTATTGTGCTACGTCAGGTTCTTGGCTTTCGTGTATAGTTTAGGTTCTGCCTTTTATGTTTAGTTAGGTTTCGCCAGTCGTGGTTAGTTAGGTTTCGCCAGTCGTGGTTAGGTTAGGTTTCGCCAGTCGTGGTTAGGTTAGGTTTCGCCAGTCGTGGTTAGGTTAGGTTTCGCCAGTCGTGGTTAGGTTAGGTTTCGCCAGTCGTGGTTAGGTTAGGTTTCGCCAGTCGTGGTTAGGTTAGGTTTCGCCAGTCGTGGTTAGGTTAGGTTTCGCCAGTCGTGGTTAGGTTAGGTTTCGCCAGTCGTGGTTAGGTTAGGTTTCGCCAGTCGTGGTTAGGTTAGGTTTCGCCAGTCGTGGTTAGGTTAGGTTTCGCCAGTCGTGGTTAGGTTAGGTTTCGCCAGTCGTGGTTAGGTTTCGCCAGTCGTGGTTAGGTTAGGTTTCGCCAGTCGTGGTTAGGTTTAGATCTTTGTGTTGAGTTTAGAATTTAGCGTTAGGGCTCACGTCTTGTTTCTTCGTTTATTGTTTTGTTCTGTCCCGTCCGTCAATAAATATGTATTCTGGCTACATCGCTGCGTCTTGGTCTGTCCCCAGAGAAGATATTCATGACAAAAACGTAACTGATTTACCTAGGTAACTCATCCAGAGTTAGACATCCCTGTGGTAACTCCTATGTCTAAAGTTAAGTAAAGAGGTTAGTAGCCTACAGTGGGACTTGTTGTAAAAAGGTGTTATAAATGAAAACATAGCAATGTATCAACCTATATTACATCAAAGAAGTCCAACAAACTTTCTGGTAGAGAATACAATGATGAGTATTACAATTCTTGACCATAATGTTAAAATGTGCTCTTAACATTCCAATTCCATCATAATGACTATAATTTATAAGTTTCCACTTATGTGGAAGTGATGTGAAGATTAAGAGAGGTGTGTTGGGAATGTGAACTTGGCACATGCTGCAGTGTTCTTTCTGTCAAACAATTTCCTGGAAAACGAAAATGTACATCTGCCACAATAGTATGTAAAAAATATTTAGTCATATTAGATGGCTAACCCACTTATCCTGCTTTGTTGTAAACCCCTCAGGTCTAAAATCTATGTTTATTTTATCCAACTCTGACTATTGTTGTCAACATGGCATAATAATTTGTTTGTTTATTTGAATATGTCACAATGGGGGATAATCTTCCAAGTCCATGAAAAACATAGACAATACAGTATTATAACAAATTGATCAGGGAACCATATGTTGTACCCTTGATATGGCTGTAGAGAGTCCAGTAAGCTATACAATCAGGAACGTTCATATTTTCGTTAGAAATACATGTATACCTTCATGCATTTACTGTGATACTGCTGCACAGTTTACAGGAAAAATAAACAAACCACCATTTACAACCATCCACCTCGGTTTCATTTACAGTGAAATGTAACTTAAGTTAACAATGACATCTCAGTCATCACTGGCACCTAATCTGTCCAGTTCATCCAGTTTACCTTGGGAACTTGGCACAGACTGATGCATAGAGACTAACTACATTGGGGAAAAACAGCAACCTGAACCGATTTGAATGTGGGTGGCTCAACTCAAATTTGACTATAAAAGGACACATCATCAAGGGTCAGCCATTGCATTACATGTACCAAGACAGGTAATAAAATAGCAACCTACGATTATTAAGCAGAAAATGCATGCAATACAAAGGTTGTACCTTTTAGATTAACCTTATTTCAGATAAAAGTAATTGATTCTCTGAAGTTTTACAGATAATGAAACTGTGATATCATGCGTTCCTTTGCAGATTCGGCTGTGATTCCTACAAAAAGATAGAACCGTCTTCAAACAGACAAAGGTAACGACAATGCCAATATTTTCCATTTCGTATTAGTATACATTAGTATTGCCGAAGTTCAGTGCTATAGCGCACTTGAAATGTAAAGGTAATTTGTGGTTGAGCCGACTCATGCAGTATTTACCGGGAATGTAGTCTCTACGAAAACGGGAACATTGCCTTTAAATTCAAATCATGCTGTAACGCAGAACTTCAGCATTACAGATTGAATTGAGCCATTAGTCGACAACATGCAGAATTATAAGATGATTGATTAACTTTACACTCGAGGAAATTGGCATATATGGACAGGGCCAAATTTCAAACAAAATCTATGTATTTATTTATTTGACATGGACAATGCACATCAATTAACCCCTACAAGTCTAAGGGGGGGGTTCTGCTAAGCTAACATATGGAATTGTTTTAAGATGGTCATATCATGGATAATTTTGCAATTTGATTTTGAATTTTAGGACCCCTGTAGGGAAGGGAAAAAAACAATATACGTATATACAACAATTATTTGATTAAACATTGCGTTTGGCTTTAGTCCATAGAAACACATTGAATAACATGTTCATAGATGTCAAACTATACCAAACAAAAATAGAAACGCAATATGCAACAATTTCACATATTTTACCTTTGTTTAATTAGGCAAGTCATTAGGCAAGTCAGTTCAATGACAGCGGGTTAACTGCCTTGTTCAGGGGAAGAACAGATTTTTACCTTGTGAGCTCAGGGATTTGATCTGCACGCTCCCCTCAAAACAGACATCTGTGGCATTGTGTTGTGTGACAAAACCGCACATTTAGAGTGGTCTTTTAGTGTCCTCAGCACAAGGTGTACCTATGTAATGATTATGCTGTTCAATCAGCTTATTGATATGCCATACCTGTCAGGTGGATGGATTATCTTGGCAAAGAAGAAATGCTCACTAACAAGGATATAAACGAATTTGTTCACAAAATTTGAGAGCAATACACTTTTTCTGCGTATGGAAGGTTTTCTGGGATTTTTTATTTCATTTCATCTGAAACCTGGGACAAACACTTTACATGTTGTGTACTTTACATGTTGTGTTTATACATTTGTTCAGTGTATTTAGGCCTAGTTATCACAAAAAATCCATGAAAACGATCGAATGACAAATGTAATAAATATGTAGGCTATAGCAGCCTACAGGTAGGTAGCCTAAATCGTGGTTTCTTCCCTGTATTCTTTGTCTATGGCGCTGGCCTGAATGATTTATTGTAGGCGTGTGTGCAGAGGCCCCTCCATTGGAGACGTGACCAGATAGTCAAAAAACAAACAGGAAGTTTCTTTTGAAGTTTCTGAGAGATATAAGAAAGATCAGGAAATTATATAAATAATTTTGTGACCCACATTTAACCCCTTTTTTGGCACTAAACTACTTCCATATATACAGTGCATTTGGAAAGTATTCAGACTCCTTTACTTTTTCCATAATAACAAAGCAAAAACAGTTTTTTAGAAATTATTGCAAATGTATAAAAAAAAAGAAGAAATATTACATTTACATCAGCAGATCCTCTCAAGCACTGTCAGGTTGGATGGGGAGTGTCGCTGCAAAGCTATTTTCAAGTATCTCCAGAGATGTTCGATGGGTTCCAGTCCTTGCTCTGGCGATGGGTTCCAGTCCTTGCTCTGGCTGGGCCAGGGACAAGAGACTTGTCCTGAAGCCACTCCTGCATTGTCTTGTCTGTGTGCTTAGGGTCGTTTTCCTGTTGGAAGGTGAACCTTTGCCCCATTCTGAGGTCCTGAGCGCTCTGCAGCAGGTTTTCATCAAGGATGTGACTGTCACGTCCAGGCCTGAGAAGACAGGCTGGCGTGTTTAGTTTTGTTTTGGTGTAGGGTTTTTTCTGTTCTAGGTTATCTGTTTCTATGTTGGGGTAATGGTTCCCAATTAGAGGCAGCTGAGTGTCGTTACCTCTAATTGGGAACCATATATATGTTTGTAGTTTTCATTAGGGGTTTGTGGGTTATTGTTTGAGCATAGCTGTTTGTATGTTTAGTTGTGGTCAGCGTCATGATCTTCGTTTTGTTGTTTTTGCCCAGTTACGTGAGAAATAAAGCATGTATACTGGATACCTCGCTGCGCCTTGGTCTGTCCCTCACGGAGATCGTGACAGTGACGCTTGGCATTCAGGCCAAAGAGTTAAATCTTGGTTTCATCAGACCAGAGATTCATGTTTCTCATGGTCTGAAAGTCCTTCAGGTGCCTTTTGGCAAAATCCAAGTGAGCTGCCATGTGCCTTTTACTGAGGAGTGGCTTCTGTCTGTACACACTACCATAAATACCTGATTGGTGGAGTGCTGAAGAGGCAGTTGTCCTTTTGGAAGGTTCTCCCATCTCCACAAAGGAAGTCTAGCGCTCTGTCAGAGTGACCATCGGGTTCTTGGTCACCTCCCTGACCAAGGCCCTTCTCCCCCGATTGCTCAGTTTGGCCAGGTGGCCAGCTCTAGGAAGAGTCTTGGTGGTTCCAAACTTCTTCCATTTAAGAATGATGGAGGCCACTGTGTTCTTTGGGCTCTTCAATGCTGCCGACAATTGTTGGTACCCTTCTCCAGATCTGTGCCTTGACACAATCCTGTCTCGGAGCTCTACGGACAATTCCTTCAACCTCATGGCTTGGTTTTTGCTCTGACATGCACTGTCAACTGTGGGACCTTATAAAGACAGGCGTGTGCCTTTACAAATAAGTACAGTTCTAAAAGCGAAGGAACTACTTCAATGAATAATCTAAATAAATCAACCAAAATATCCTTCAAAAATACTTATTTATTGTTCAGCCAGTGTCTCAACTCTTCAAACAGCAGCTATGGACAAGTATGTCACACAAAGTGTGCAATTTTAAATAAAATAACAACATAAATAATTAGTAAGTGTACTGTCATGTAATAAAAACGGAAAACTACTAAACAAAATAACAAATATCATACTATACACCAGGGGTTCTCAAACAGGAGTCCCTGGTGTAATTGCAATGGGTCCATGAAATAAAAAAGTGTAATGAACGTATTCTGCACCACAAGGATTCCAGTAACTTTACATATAATACAGAGGGTGTGGGGGTCCCTGAGGACCGCTCAAAACCTTGCCCGTCTTGCCTCACAATATGCAGGGGTTCCAGTACCCAAAATAGGTTGAGAACCACTGTTATACACACTACTGAACAAAACAACCAAACATATGTTTGCAGGTTTCAATGGATCCAAGAAATTGCTGGCAGATATTTTGCCTCGAGACTGTCCAGCCTGTCTTTATGTACATTACAGACAAAATTCTGATCAGCACCTCAACTTGGTCAAACAACCCCCACACCTTCACTGGAAGCCTCCTGAGGACCTCTGCTGCCTTTCCACTGTTGCTACAGGGGTATTTGTTGCAAAAGAGAGGCAACTGCACTGAAAGAGAATCTATGTTCAGCTCAGGGTACTGATCTAGAGACTCATCCAACTCACCCGTGAGAAGCGCTCTTTCCAACTTTTGCAAGACGTTTAGACTGTCCTGGTCCAAACGGTCGCCAAACTGAACCTCCACACCATCCAACACTTAAAAAGATTCTACCCTGTAGTGATCCACTGCTTTGCCAGCAAATCGTCTTGAGTGTGTCTCAATGGATTCAATCAATGTTGTTGCTTTCTCATACAGTGCAAGGTAGCTTTAGTCATTTCTGCTGTTTACCCCACGTGCTGGATAACTGGGACCTGATTAGATTTAGCTGGTGTGCTGTTACAGTTACAAAGTGGCGGTGGGTTTGGCAGTTTTGATGTGCTGTGAATGTTTCTATGGCTTTTCTCCAGTTCCTAAATCCTGCACTAATGAAGGCAGCATCCGCTCTTTGGCTAAAAGATGGCTGGCTTGAAAATCCTTGACTACAGTGAAAACACAACACTCCTCTTATTGATGGATTATAATGTAGCCAGGCAAAATCGCAAAACCATTTATCTTGAAACGTCAACACTCTGTTGGCAAGAGTTTGCGGTTCTATAAATTGTGGGTGTGGCTGATATGGTTTTGTATCATCACTGAGGTAACTGGACAATGCTGTGCCACTGTCCCCTATACTGATGCTGCTGGCAACAAGTTGACACCTGGCTGTGACACTGTCCTTTGACAGTGGCTGTGACACTGTACTCTGACAGTGGCTGTGACACTGTCCTCTGAAGTCTCTCTCCCTGGCTCTTTCCCTTCACCACCCTCTCTGACTCACAGTCTGTCTCCTAGACAATAAATAAGGTGTTTGCCATACTCCTAACTACCGGTACCCAAAACTACACAATTAATCACAACAGCAATACCACTGCCTTAAACAAATCTTGTTTAAGTTGAGAGTGGGGGTATCCATGGCATTGTCCAATTATGTCCTGATTTTACAGGTCTAAAAAATAGAGAACCTTTCATAATGTTGCCAAACAAAGACTCAACAAACTTACCTGAGACTCCCTGTCTGCCAGTCTGTCCCTGCCTATCTTTCCCCAGCTCTGCTGTCTGTCTGCCATCTGTTGCCTGCTCTGCCTAATGACATCATTGTGAAACATTGCTATTAGCATTTCACTTCTTTCTTATGAACATTTGATTAACTAGTCTGAGATACTAGGCTACTAGGGTTCTTACTTTGCGTTTTGGTGTACTGAAAAATACTCATTTTCTACCTGGCTGGCTACACACACATACATTGTGCAGGTTATTTACAGTAGGAGATGGGCTTCTATCAGCTTCTATCATTCTATAATAGGCTTCGATCTACAAGGTAGCTGGTTAGTCAGCTAGCAAATGTGAAACGGATTGCTGTGACAAGGGTTGACAGCTGTATGAGTTCACCATTTACACAACGTAAGCTGCAACCTTTTGTAATTTTAATATAGTTTATGTTTTATATTGGCTGGCTTCCAACAATAGCTGAATTTGCAGAACTAGTGAGCACCAATTCCATTTCTGTGGTGTTTACTATAATCTTTGCTATCGTCACTTTACTCCAAGCTCGGCACACAGGTGCTTCAAAGTCCCCTAGCAACAATTTAGCTTTTGCAACGAGACCATTTAAAGTTATTTAAGACAATGGTAGAAGAGAGTGTAGTTCTGTTCAGTTTATCGCTTAACATTATCACAGGGACTTCGAAGCACTACATCTGCATGCTGATCTTGGAATAAACTGACGATATCAAAGATTCCATCTTTGACGACGCCACATAAATGGAATAGGTGCTAGCTAGCTAATGTTTGCTATAGTTTGCTCGCTAGCTCTGCAAATTCAGCTATTGTGTGTGTGAACCCTGCCAACATAAAACATCGCTATGGTGCGATTGACTGGATTAGCCTCACGTTAGTTACATGCATTGAGTGCCTTTCAGACAGTAGACATGAACCCTCTGTTACATTGGCAGCTAAGGAACACTACATTGCATTGCTAGCTTCTCTCATTGACTCAAATTCAAATAACTGCAAACACTGGTTGGTTACTGTAGCTAGCTAGAAAACATCAGCTAACGGCTAGCTAACATAGAGAGTGACTTGTAATTTAATTGCAGCAAAAATGAAGACTGGTGACGGTTATAAATGTGTTTTCTTGTATTGAGTGGTAGAAGTAAAGACATGTCTAACATATCCTTTGTTTGAACTACTTACTGGTGGTCAGCCACCAGCGACAGACTCTGTCAGATTCCCACACATGCACAGTACCTGCATCATGTGCCACTGGCAGTGGATCAAACCATTGTGAGGCAAAGGGCAGGGGGTTGCAATATTTTGAAACTTAAAAACGCACTATTACATTTCTATAATCAGCACTAGTGCTTTACTTGCATATTATTAATATTATTGAAATTACAGTTATGTTTTCAGTGATATATTGTGGGGGACAAATCATATTTTTCCCAGGATGGGGGGGTCGTGTCCACTCCGACCCCCCTGGGATTGCCGCCTATGCTAAGCGCAAACCAGATGGGATGGCGTATCCTGCAGAATGCTGTGGTAGCCATGCTGGTTGTGTGCCTTGAATTCTAAATAAATCACATATTTTTTGATACGTTTAACACTTTTTTGGTTACTAAATGATTCCATATGTGTTATTTCATAGTTTTCATGTCTTCACTATTATTACACAATGAAGAAAATAGTAAAAATAAAGAAAAACACTTGAATGAGTAGGTAGGTCCAAACCTTTGACTGGTACTGTATGCTTGGCCATGTAGTTTAGTTTTAACCATATTTTAAGGCTATTTGTTTGTTTACATTTACTTAGTTGACAAACATTATAGTAAAACAAGCTAATATTTGGGGTTCTGAATGAGTATAACAGCTGAACTAAACTCATAAGGCATAAGGCACCTATATTCACCCACTCAAAAAAACAATCAACAGTTTGTTGAAAACCCAATGTGTTACAACTATGCTATCAACTATCTATGAACACAAATTCCAATGGGAAGACAATGTCAGATTTTTGCTCTAGCTAATTGTGTTATCAGTGCACTTTATACCATTTAAAGGTGCAACAAAGTTCAAATGGGATTACAATGTTGATTGGGACACAGCCATTGTCAGATATTTTGTTTGTTTATACAACAACTAAAAGAAAGATTCAATCAGATCCGCTTTAGCCGACATCCACATAGCTGTACTTCCGGCGCCGACAGAGATGGCAGCCTCGCTTCACGTTCTCAGGAAACCATGCAGTATTTTGTTTTTTTATGTATTACTTCTTACATTGTTACCCCGGGAAATATTAAGTTTTATTACATACAACCGGGAGGAACTATTGGATATAAGAGCAACGTCAACTTACCAACATTACGACCAGAATACGACTTTCCCAAAGAGGATTCTCGGTTTGCTAACCCAAACACAACAACAGACTGGATATGCACGTGGCTACTCAAAACAACGGCGCCGGAGAAGAGGGAAGCAGCGCCGGTCTTTTGGTCAAGCTACGTCGACGGGCGCATCGTGCACCTCTCCGAGTATTTTAATCGCCAATGTACAGTCTCTTGACAACAAAGTAGACGAAATCCGATCGAGGGTTGCCTTTCAGAGAGACATCCGAGACTGCAACGTTCTTTGCTTCACGGAAACATGGCTCACTCAGGACACGTTATCAGAGTCGGTACAGCCACCTGGTTTCTCCACGCATCGCGCCCGACAGAAACAAACTTCTATCTGGTAAGAAGAAGGGTGGGGTGTGTGTCTTATGATTAACGAGGCGTGGTGTGATCATAACAACATACAGGAACTCAAGTCCTTTTGTTCACCTGACATAGAATTCATTACAATCAAATGCAGACCGCATTATCTACCAAGAGAATTCTCCTCGATTATAATCACAGCTGTGTACATCCCCCCTCAAGCTGATACATCAACGGCACTGAAAGAAATTCATCGGACTCTATGTAAACTGGAAACCACATATCCTGAGGCTGCATTTATTGTGGCTGGGGATTTTAATAAGGCTAATTTAAGAACAAGGCTCCTGAAATTTTACCAGCATATCGAATGTGCCACCCGGCTGGTAAAATCCTGGACCACTGTTATTCCAACTTCCGTGATGCATACAAGGCTATTCTCCGCCCTCCTTTCGGCAAGTCTGACCATGACTCCATTTTGTTGCTCCCAGCCTACAAACAGAAACTAAAACAGGAAACGCCCGTTCTCAGGTCTGTTCAACGCTGGTCCGACCAATCTGATTCCATGCTGCAAGATTGCTTCGAGCACGTGGACTGGGATATGTTCCGGATAGCATCTGACAACAACATTGATGTATACGCTGATTCGGTGAGCGAGTTTATTAGCAAGTGCATTGGTGATGTTGTACCCATAGCAAATATTAAAACCTTCCCCAACCAGAAACCGTGGATTGATGGCAGCGTCCGCGCAAAACTGAAAACCCCAACCACTGCTTTTAACCAGGGTAAGGCTACCGGAAACATGACTGAATACAAACAGTGTAGCTATTCCCTCCGCAAGGCAATCAAACAAGCTAAGCGTCAAAATAGAGACAAAGTAGAGTCACAATTCAACGGCTCAGACACAAGAGGAATGTGGCAGGGTCTACAGTCAATCACGGACTACAAAAAGAAAACCAGCCCGTCGCGGACCATGACGCGTCTTGCTCCCAGACCAACTAAACAACTTCTTTGCTCGCTTTGAGGACAATGCAGTGCCACCGACACGGCCCGCTACCAAAACCTGCGGGCTCACCTTCACCGCAGCCAATGTGAGAAAAACATTTAAATGTGTTAACCCTCGCAAGGCTGCCGGCCCAGATGGCATCCCTGGCCGTGTCCTCAGAGCATGCGCAGACCAGCTGGCTGGTGTGTTCACGGACATATTCAATCAGTCCCTATCCCAGTCTGCTGTTCCCACATGCTTCAAGAGGGCCACCATTGTTCCTGTTCCCAAGAAAGCTAAGGTGACTGAGCTAAATGACTATCGCCCTGTAGCACTCACTTCCGTCATCATGAAGTGCTTTGAGAGATTAGTCAAGGATCATATCACCTCCATCCTGCCAGACACCCTGGACCCACTCCAATTTGCTTACCGTCCCAATAGGTCCACAGGCAGCGCTTAATCGCAATCACACTGCATACTGCCCTAACCCATCTGGACAAGAGGAATACTTATGTAAGAATGCTGTTCATCGACTACAGCTCAGCATTTAACACCATAGTTCCCTACAAGCTCGTCATTAAGCTTGAGACCCTGGGTCTCGACCCAGCCCTGTGCAACTGGGTCCTGGACTTCCTGACGGGCCGGTCCCAGGTGGTGAGGGTAGGAAACAACATCTCCACTCCGCTGATCCTCAACACTGGGGCCCCACAAGGGTGCGTTCTCAGCCCTCTCCTGTACTCCCTGTTTACCCATGACTGCGTGGCCAAGCACGCATCCAACTCAATCATCAAGTTTGCTGACGACACTACAGTGGTAGGCTTGATTACCAACAACGACGAGACGGCCTACAGAGAAGAGGTGAGGGCCCTCGCAGTGTGGTGTCAGGAAAATAACCTCTCACTCAATGTCAGCAAAACAAAGGAGATGATCGTGGACTTCAGGAAACAGGAGAGGGAGCACCCCCCTATCCACATCGAGGGGACAGTAGTGGAGAGGGTGGAAAGTTTTAAGTTCCTCGGTGTACACATCACGGACAAACTGAATTGGTCCACCCACACAGACAGCGTGGTGAAGAAGGCGCAACAGCGCCTCTTCAACCTCAGGAGGCTGAAGAAATTCGGCTTGTCACCAAAATCACTCACAAACTTTTACAGATGTACAATTGAGAGCATCCTGTCGGGCTGTATCACCGCCTGGTTCGGCAACTGCTCCGCCCACAACCGTAAGGCTCTCCAGAGGGTAGTGAGGACTGCACAGCGCATCACCGGGGGAAACCTACCTGCCCTCCAGGACACCTACACCACCCGATGTCACAGAAAGGCCAAAAGATCATCAAGGACAACAACCACCCGAGCCACTGCCTGTTCACCCCGCTATCATCCAGAAGGCGAGGTCAGTACAGGTGCATCAAAGCTGGGACCGAGAGACTGAAAAACAGCTTCTACCTCAAGGCCATCAGACTGTTAAATAGCCATCACTAACATTGAGTGGCTGCTGCCAACATACTGACTTAAATCTCTAGCCACTTTAAACATAGGAATTGGACGTAACAAATGTATCACTAGCCACTTTAAACAATTTTGTATATAAGATTTACGTATCCAACATACTCATATCAAATGTATACACTGTACTCTAAACCATCTACTGTATCTTGCCTATGCCGTTCTACCATCGAACCAAATCTCTAGCCACTTTAATAATTATAACTGGATGAAATAATGTATCACTAGCCACTTTAAACAATGCCATTTATATAATGTTTACATATCCTATATTACTCATCTCATATATATATATATATGTGTATATACTGTACTCCATACCATCTACTGCATCTTGCCTATGCCGGTCAGCCATCGCTCATCCATATATTTATATGTACATACTCGTATTCATTCCTTTACTCTTGTGTGTATAAGGTAGTTGTTGTGAATTTGTTAGATTACTTGTTAGATACTACTGCATGGTCGGAACTAGAAGCACAAGCATTTCGCTACACTCGCATTAACATCTGCTAACCATGTGTATGTGACAAATAAAATTTGATTTGATTTGATGTTTTGACGGTGTTGGAGGTGGAACTGCTTTAGACCTATGTGAAGCTAGACACAATAAGGATTAGCCACAATTGTGGAATTTGTAGTTCGCCTTCTAAAAGTCAGTCATTGAAAGTGATGCAAATGTTTACAAATAGCGTACTCATGCCATATTTTGACTAGTTGTCAGTTGAAATCGCATTGTGGATGTATTAGACTTAAGAAAAGCATTGGGGGCATACTTATATTTCACTGTACAGCCTTACCTATGTATAATGGATCAATGAAATGGGGTATCAATCTACTCAGTGTCACCCACAGAACACAGCTGTGAAGAAATAACACAAATATTAGCTTCATAGCTCATATTGTGGGACTCTGAAGCCACTGTGAAATGAGCCACATAAAATTACCAGTCAACCTAATATGTGTATTGGACACTGATAATGCACTGTACAGCCTTAATACGAGCTATTGCACTAGTATTGTTGAAACTCTTCACAGTTGTGTCACTGAGTGGTCTGATACCACATTTCATTGATACATTATCCGTAGGTGAGGATGTATGAGTATGCCCCCAATGCTATTCTGAAAGTCTAATACATCCACAGTGCGATTTCAACAGATTTTTAAGAACATTCAAACTTTGTTTAGCATTATCTAGTCCAAATATGGCATGATTCAATCCACTATTTGTATCCATGTGCCTCAATTTTAATGAGAGAGGCAGAGTTGGACCTTTTTTCGTGCCTAAAATTGACCTTTAAGATAAATAAATCCTCTTTATTTTGGTATTGATTTTCCCTTCGGGCATCATTATTTCTATATAGCCTACACTTTCTAATTTTGAACTTCTAACAGGAGTGGAACGGGTATGGCTTCGTGACAATGATCACAAGAGCAGCTACTCACTAATTTGACAGTTACAACGCAGTTCCAAACTCAACATAATACATACACTGCACATTACCCTTATCATACACATTGTACACTTCTCATATAGACACATGCATAATACTTTACACATTTGCTTATTCTGTCAATGGAGCTAACACAGCTTAGCTTTACTGATTGCTGTTTAGGTATTTGATGGAGAATGAGGGTGTGCTTTTACCTGTTTAGCTTACACCTAGATCTCCACAGACCAGCGTCGACCTATAAATGCTATCTTGGACATGCACATTTTATAGAAATGTATAGTTACAGTAACCGGAATTTGGTCATGGATGTGTTACTCATTCTAAGGTTGAATGTTACATTAGTTTGTAAGATAGCCTTGGTAAGCAGAGGCTAAATGGCGGACTGAACACAGCAGTGTAGATCACCTCAATATCTGTAAGTTAGACTAAATATTAGCACTTCACAAACTGGTTGGTAATAACCTTCCATCTGAACTACAACACACAACAAATAAGGCTAGAGCAAGGTTTGTCAACTAGGTCTTGGCAAGCCAGAACAGAAGTATATAATATTAGCACAATAAAATGGCCTACACTATAAATTGAACATGTTTAACACATCTGATTAGTACATAATAAATTCAGTGGCAATAAGATCATTTGTATCTGATTAGGCTCATAAAATCACCATATCTCGATTGAATTATTATTTTTGTCTATTTCTCTGTACGTTGATTGGTGGGGAAAAACAGGTTTATGTAGCCTACTGCTACAGCACAAAACAAAAAAAACAAAAAAATCACATAGTATGATTTTTAAATAATTAATTTGCATTTTATTGCATAACATAAGTATTTGATCACCTACCAACCAGTAAGAATTCCGTCTCTCACAGACCTGTTAGTTTTTCTTTAAGAAGCCCTCCTGTTCTCCACTCATTCCCTGTATTAACTGCACCAGTTTGAACTCGTTACCTGTATAAAAGACACCTGTCCACACACTCAATAATCAAACAGACTCCAACCTCTCCACAATGGCCAAGACCAGAGAGCTGTGTAAGGACATCAGGGATAAAATTGTAGACCTGCACAAGGCTGGGATGGGCTACAGGACAATAGGCAAGCAGCTTGGTGAGAAGGCAACAACTGTTGGCGCAATTATTAGAAAATGGAAGAAGTTCAAGATGACGGTCAATCTCCCTCGGTCTCGGGCACCATGCAAGATCTCACCTCGTGGGGCATCAATGATCATGAGGAAGGTGAGGGATCAGCCCAGAACTACACGGCAGGACCTGGTCAATGGCCTGAAGAGAGCTGGGACCACAGTCTCAAAGAAAACCATTAGTAACACACTACGCCGTCATGGATTAAAATCCTGCAGCGCACGCAAGGTCCCCCTGCTCAAGCCAGCACATGTCCAGGCATGTCTGAAGTTACAGACTTCTACATGCTTTGTAAGTGGGAAAACCTGCAAAATCGGCAGTGTATCAAATACTTGTTCTCCCCACTGTGTGTGTGTATGTGTGTATATATATATATATATATATATATATATATATATATATATATATATATATATATATATATATATATATATATATATATATATATATACTATTTATGATGCAAATCGAGGTGAGGGCGATGGAAAAGCTTTTGGCGGCTGATCTGCTTCTGTTCTGTGGGATGGGTCCCAATCTTTCGGGGGCCCTGGGATCCGTGGAGATGGTGGTGGTCTGCTGGTCACTGGGATGACAACCCAACTTGGGACGGGGAGGGGTTTTAACAGGTGGAATAGTGGGGACCAATTTAAGGTTTAGTTAGTAGGAATGCAAATATCATGGTACAGCTATATGGACACTCAATCACCATGGTACTCTTTAATGGTGAGTTTACAAACATATATTATGATGAATAGATTTGAAACTTGTTTTTCATTATGTTAAATGTTGAAATAAGTATAGCCAGTTATAATTGTAATGGCTTAGCAGATAATAAGAAAAGACAGAATATAATATCTATTGTTTACAGGAAACTCATTCAACCATTTTAGATGAAGTTGTGTGGAAAAAATACTGAGGGGGCATAATATATTTCTCCCATTGGAAAAGAAATTCAAAATATTGTTATTTTTTAAACAAGCCATAGAAAGTTGTTTTCAATTTCAGTTTAATCCACCAGAAAAGACAGAACCAATAATACAAAAAATATTGTGGTTAAACTCAAATATACTAATTGATAAAAAAAACTTTCTTATTCAATATATTTTTAGTGTAAGTATAATCTTTTGTAAATTAAATCATAAATAGAACTGGTGGAGTTATGTCACACATGCAGCTAACACACATATATGGAAATGTCTGCTCTACCCAAAATTATAACCAACTAATTGCAGCATTTCCGCAAAAATGGAAGAGGCAAGTGAATCGGGGAAAAGTAAGGAACTTATCTGTCGGCCCTGCATTAAAGACCAGAATTGGTTGTGATAAATATACCAGTTTCATTTAACAACCAAGAAATTGACAGCTGTGCCATATAGATTGCAAAATAGTTGGGAAGATATTTTCGATGTACCGATTCCATGGCACTTGGTTTATGAACTGACACGAAAAACGACTCCGGATTCAATTTAAAAAATAAATATTATACAAAACTCTTGCAACCAAGACATGCTTATATATATGGGGGATACAACCTTCCCAGATCATTTATTTTGGTACTGTCTATATGTAGCTCGTTTTTGGTCACAGGTCCAGGAATGGTTGAAGAATTGCAACATTTACCTGGAGCTAACTCGGCAGATAGAAATACTGGCTGATTTGAAAAACCATAGTCAATCGATCAATAATATAATCATACTTTTAGCAAAGGAGTGTGTCTTTGTTAATTTACAATCGGTAGAAACTATGAGAATAGAAAGGTTCAGAACTTTTGTGAAGTTTCACAGCACTGTAAAAAATATATGGCAAATAGAAATCAAATATGGATGGTGTTAAGAGATAGATGGGAGGGGTTGAATGGAGCTGAAGGGTGGGACTAATAACAACAAGATAACAAATGTAAAATATACTGTGTCTGTAAAATGTAAATAGGTTCAGAACTTTTGTGAAATAGCACAGTTAAAAATATATGGCAAATAGAAATCAAACTGGATGGACATTAGCAATAGACGGGAGAGGTGGAAGTTAGAGGAAGGACAGGACTAAAAACAAACAAAATATAACTATTGTAAAATAGAATGTTCAAACGTTTGGGGTCACATAGAAATGTCCTTGTTTTTGAAAGAAAAGCTCATTTTTGGTCCATAAAAATAACATCAAATTGATCCGAAATACAGTGTAGACATTGTTAATAATGTTGTAAATGACTATTGTAGCTGGAAATGGCAGATTTTTTATGGAATATCTACCTAGGTGTACAGAGGCCCATTATCAGCAACCATCACTCCTGTGTTCCAACGGCACGTTGTGTTAGCTAATCCAAGTTTATCATTTTAAAAGGCTAATTGATCATTAGAAAACCCTAAAAAATCATTAGAAAACCCTTTTGCAATTATGTTAGCACAGCTGAAAACTGTACTGATTAAATAAACAATAAAACTGGCATTCTATAGACTACTTGAGTATCTGGAGCATCATCATTTGTGGGTTTGATTACAGGCTCAAAATGGCCTGAAACAAAGGACTTTCTTCTGAAACTCATCAATCTATTCTTGTTCTGTGAAATGAAGGTTATTACATGCAAGAAATTGCCAAGAAACTGAAGATCTGGTACAATGCTGTGTACTACTCCCTTCGCAGAACAGCACAAACTATCTCTAACCAGAATAGAAAGAGGAGTGGGAGGCCCCGGTGCACAACCGAGGAAGAGGACAAGTACATTACAGTGTCTAGTTTGAGAAACAGACACCTCACAAGTCCTAAACTGGCAGCTTCATTAAATAGTACCCGCAAAACACCAGTCTCAACGTCAATAGTGAAGAGGCAACTCTGGGATGCTGGCCTTCTAGGCAGAGTTCTTCGGCCCATCTTAATCTTTTCTTTTTATTGGCCAGTCTGAGATATGGCTTTTTCGTTGCAACTCTGCCTAGAAGGCCAGCATCCCGGAGTCGCCTCTTCACTGTTGACGTTGAGACTGGTTTGTGCAAAAATAATAAAGGAAACTATATTTTAAAAGTATAAATATATATATATATATATGTATATACAGTTGAAGTCGGATGTTTACATACAGTTTTTTCA
This sequence comes from Brachymystax lenok tsinlingensis, assembly GCA_030435695.1. NCBI lineage: Eukaryota > Metazoa > Chordata > Actinopteri > Salmoniformes > Salmonidae > Brachymystax > Brachymystax lenok. Next base: position 12,791,460 of record CM059811.1, on the reverse strand, counting down.
CAATTCCTGACATTTAATCTTAGTGAAAATTCCCTGTCTTACGTCAGTTAGGATCACCACTTTATTTTAAGAATGTCAGAATAATAGTAGAGAGAATGATTTATATCAGCTTGTATTTCTTTCCTTACATTCCCAGTGGGTCAGAAGTTTACATACACTCAATTAGTATCTGGTAGCATTGCCTTTAAATTGTTTGACTTGGGTCAAATGTTTTGGGTAGCCTTTCACAAGCTTCCCACAATAAGTTGGGTAAAATTTGGCCCATTCTTCCTGACAGAGCTGGTGTAACTAAATCAGGATATAGGCCTTCTTGCTCGCACACACTCTTTCAGTTCTGCCCACAAATTTTCTATGGGATTGAGGTCAGGGCTTTGTGATGGCCACTCAAATACCTTGACTTTGTTGTCCTTAAGCCATTTTGTCACAACTTTGGAAGTATTCCTGGGGTCATTGTCTATTTGGAAGACCCATTTGCGACCAAGCTTTAACTTCCTGACTGATGTCTTGAGATGTTGCTTCAATATATCCACATAATTTCCCATCCTCATGATGCCATCTATTTTGTGAAGAGCACCAGTCCCTCCTGCAGCAAAGCACCACCACAACATGATGCTGCCACCACGTGCTTCACAATTGGGATGATGTTCTTCGGCTTGCAAGCCTCACCCTTTTTCCTCCAAACATAACGATGCTCATTATGGCCAAACAGTTATATTTTTGTTTCATCAGACCAAGGAACAGGCCGTGCTGGGCTCGTGATGCGCACAGGGAGCCTGGTGTGGGGAGCCGGCACCCTTCTTCCAGGTTGTTCACTCACCCTAGCCTCACAGATGCGGGGAGCTGGAATGTCGCGCACCAGGCTGTGGGCGCGCACTGGAGACACAGTGCGTAGAACCGACGCAGGATATCCTGGTCCGAATAGGTGCACCGGAGACCAGGAGCGCTGAGCCAACACCCTCCTACCTGGCTGCAAACTCCCCCCTAGCTCGACAGATGCCGGGAGCTGGCATGTCGCGCACCGGGCTGTGAACGCGCACTGGAGACACCGTGCGTTTCACCGCATAACACGGTGCCTTACCAGAGCGAAGCTCCCTCCGGTGGCACGGGGAGTTGGCTCAGGTGTCCAACCTGGCTCACACAACCTCCCCATGTGCCCCCCCAATTTCTTGGGGCTGCCTCTCGGGCTTCCTCACCAGCCGTGTTCCCACGTACTTCTGCCGCTCGGGTTTCCATGCTCCATATTTTTCTTCATAATATTGCCGCTCAGCCTTCGCTGCTTCCAACTCCTCCCTGGGACGGCAATAGTCCCCAAGCTGGTTCCAGGGTCCCTTTCCATCCAGGATTTCTTCCCATGTCCAGTTCTCCTGCTGACCCCTATTATCTCGCTGCTTGGTCCTTTTATGGTGGGTCATTCTGTTACGATCTTCTAGCGGGACAGACCAAGATGCAGCAAGGTTTCCAGTGTACATACTTTTATTAACGTAACTGGCAAAACAATAAACAATACAAAGATCGGAACTCCGGCGTGGCTCAACTAAAGCACACACACAATATAACATGAAAATCCAATGTTAAATTAAACAATGAACCCCAGTAACGAAAAGAACAAACATATATATATGGTTCCCAATTAGAGGTAACGACAATCAGCTGCCTCTAATTGGGAACCATCAAACAAACATAGAAATATAACACCTAGAACACAAAACCCTTCTAACCAAAACTCAAAACTAAACACCAGCCTGCTAAACCAGGCCTGGACGTTACAGATGGAAGCTACAATCTATCTGCAATATTAAAGCTGATCTACCCCCTATGAAAAATTACATATAGCCTTGACGGAACCAAATATCAACATTTGAAGGAGATGTATCTACTGCTTGCATAGTTTTTAACTGTATTTTTGGTTCAGTTGGAGATGTGAATCCAACATATAATTTGTTAACTTGTCTACAAGTTAATAAGCTATTTACATTATTGCAAAAGTGATACTGAATTGTGTTTGGTTGTCAACACAACCAAATATCAGCCTTTCAAAGAGATGTATTGTATCTTCTGCTTGGATAGTTCCATCTGTTCCACTGACTTAGTCAGGCTTTAATTCCAGTTTGTCTATAACTTAATAATTTATATGTTGGATTCACGTCTCCAACGCAACCAAAAATCTAAGTGAAAGAATATAACTAAATCAAATCAAACTTTAAATGCACTTTAAATAAAGTTTGCTTGGATTTTGTCCTATTCTTTAACTTAGATTTTTGGTTCATATGGAGACATGAATCCAACATATACATTATTAACTTGTAGATTACATTTTAAACCAACCAAAGCTTGAAACTCTATAGGCTTATATGCATTGTCTACTTTTAGGTGAATCCTGGGTTGATTTGAAACAATAGCTGTTCATGACATTGAAAATGCTATAGGCTTAAATACCATAGTTGATGAGATATGATTGATATTGTGTGGTTACATTTCATTTGCTCAGTACCCTTTTGAATGACTTTGATAGCAAAATTGAATCTGTTACATTTTTAAGTGGAGATTTCACAAAACGTTCGAACACTAGCACATTGGTAATACCCACTGGGCACAGATGTCAATTCAACCTCTATTGCACGTTGGTTCAACAAAATTTAGTTGAAATGACATGGAAACAACCTTGATTCAACCAGTGTGTGCCCAGTGGGTAGTTAGTGACAAATATTAAACCTAAGCATGGCTGGGCATGGTTAAAATCCTGGATGGGAGACAAAAGGGATAGCTGTAGATCGATCAATACTCCAGCAGGAAGTGTTGCCCAGCCTGTTGTTTTTTTCTGATAGTGGAGAACATTGACAAGTAAACTATTCTTAATCTTAGGACTCTTGATATCTCTTTTGTTCGAGGCATGGTTCACATCAGGCAATGCTTCTTGTGAATAGCAAACTCAAATTTTGTGAGTGTTTTGTATAGGGCAGGGCAGCTCTAACCAACATCTCCAATCTCATCTCATTGATTGGACTCCAGGTTAGCTGACTCCTGACTCCCAATTAGCTTTTGGAGAAGTCATTAGCTTTGGGGTTCACATACTTTTTCCAACCTACACTGTGCATTTTTAAATGATGTATTCAAAATAGACAAGGGGAATACAATAATCTTTGTGTTATTAGTTTAAGCACACTGTGTGTGTCTATTGTTGTGACTTAGATGAAGGTCCGATCAAATTGTATGACCAATTTGTGCAGAAATGCAGGTAATTCTAGCCACTGTATGACACAGAGCTCAAGGAGTGGAACTTTAGCACAAAACATGTCTGGATTTCCGGACAGTCACATGATTGTCAACCCAGCCGTCGCTAGATGTTGGTTTAAGTTCATAACACTTCCCCATTCCTTGGGAGAGTGTGTCCCCATGCTTCCCTATACCACGTCCCTCATGTATACACTCCCCTCTGATGGCCTCAGGTGCTATCCAACTTCTGACACCAACGCACCAAATTCGGGGGTAGCTCTGCCCGGGACATGACCCCAGGTCCCACCTTAGCCATTATATGAAGAGATCCAAACCTCTTCACAGGGTCGCTAGGTGTTGGGTTGCTACAATGGATGCCTATTTATTAGAGAGGGTAGCAACAAGAAGCAAAACACAGTCTGTATTTGTCAGCGCCATGCAGTGTCAGTAGATAAATCCAACCGATGTCCAACTTATCAGCTATATAAATGAAACTCCAACAAGTCAAAGAAATACTGTAATCAGCCTTTTGTTTATAACCATTAATGACCTTCAACATTCTTACTGAAACATTATTGTCTTCTTTCTCAGAGTCCATACCACACCATGAAGTACAACTAATATTCAGAACACTGGTTAAGCTTGGGACAGGAGACAACAAAGATGGCACACAACAAGAGGTCATCCCTGTCCAATGCCTGGGGTCGTGAAAGTTATGTCGGAAGTGAAATCAGGGATTCCATTTCACTTCTGGATGTTTTGTACTCAAATGCATTTGAAGAAGAGGACATAGACTCAGCAGTAGCTAAGGAGACCGAGGTAGATTTTTACAGAGGAGCCCCACCTCAATGGCTTAACTTCTGCTGGGCTGAAAGGGCAACGTCAGCTGATAAAACAACCCCCTTTATCAAAAGAGACGGGTACACTGAGCTGATAGAAAATATTCAGAAACGGCATAAGGGCGACCTGACTTCTACCATCAAGTTGCTGCATCAGCCAGGAAGTGGGGGAACCACGCTGGCCAAGCAGGTGCTCTGGGATATGAGGAAAACACTCAGGTGTGCTGTTCTAACAGGTGCTACCTCAGACATCTCCGCTATCGCCAAGCAGGTGATTCTCCTTTTCACTGCAGGCGGTCAAGGCCACCAGAACACTGTGCTCTTAATGCTAGAAGATGAGCATATTCTGGAGAATCTGCAGGATGCCATCATGAAAGAGATTGCAGAGAGAAACATTACAACCCCCATGCCTGTGGTCATCATTTTAAACTGTGTACGTAAGGCAGTTATCAAACAAGAGGACCATAACAACTCAAGAAATGTTATTCTCAGGACAGAACTTTCTGAAGCAGAGAAACAAAAGTTTGAGGAGAAACAGATTGAGATCAGTCGAAGCTACAGCAATGAACACAAACAGTTTCATGGCTTTAACATATTCAGAAAAAATTTCAGTGGAGATTATGTTAAAGAAATGTGTGCCTTTTTAGATGTCAGGAAAAAAAGAAGACATACAAATTCCCAGCTACTTGCATTCTTATCACTGGTGAATGCCTACGTCCCTGGATCCCACCTTCTGCAGTCTCAATGTCAGGCATTTCTTGGGCATCAAGACGGAGGTTGTTCCTTTGAGCAGCGAATGGAGCATTTCACTCATCTGATAGTGACATTCCCTTCACGACATGGACAAGACAAACATGTTCGCATGGCTCACCCACTGATTGCACAGCAGTGTGTTGAGTTACTGGCTACAGCAGGTGTGACCAGGAGTGATACATTAAGGAATATTCTGATAGACTTTTGTGGAGAAGACGTGCAGCAACATTTGGTGCCTGTCATCAAAGACATGCTAACTAAGAGGGAAATCACAGTGGACCATCAGCAGAATACAGGACATGAAATACAGGATCTTTTTTCCCAAAAATGTGTTTTACAAAACAAGCTAACAAAAAGGGAAATGGGAGAAGAGAGGAGAGACATGTTTTCCAGGTTGATTCACGATATTGAAGCCAAAGAATCCAAAAGCAGTTGTGTATCTGTTTTGCAATTAGCTTCAGAGAAAATCACACAAAACCCATTTTTTCCTCAAGCTCTTGCTCGTTTCTTTTACATTAAGATGAGGAAATATGATGAAGCGGAGCAGTGGGCAAAAATAGCAAAAGACAGAGATCCTAACAATTCATTTGTTGCTGACACTCTGGGGCAAGTATACAAAAACCATTTAAAGAGCATGGTCGATGATCCTTCCATCTCTGCACATGAAATTTTGCAACTGTCAGAAAAGGCCTTTGAGGCTTTCAAAGATGAGGAAAGGGCTGCTGAAAATGAGCAGGGAGCAGACATGCAAGATGATGGTATGACCAAAGTCTCACACATCTATAACAACAGGGGACTATTTGGATATCTAAAGGTTGCCAACATTGTTTTTGACTCGCTTGTATCTCTTGACAATAACTGGCAAAAGGTCCTTACCATGGAAATATCAGCTGACTCCTTCATATCAAATGAACAGAAAAAGCTCTTCAAGTACAAGCCTCTCATCATCAGCCTCAGAGATGAGGTGGAGAGGAAATGTGAGTTTTTTGATGGTTACCTGACCTACTCCAAGCCCAGCATTAAAAAAAATGAACCGTATTACTTTCAGACTGATGTCAAGAACTGCTACCACAAATTCGTGGGGACATGCACACCTATACACTCAGATTCTGCAATAGATGTACCCCTCCAGAAGCTCAAAGAAGAAATGGCCATTACTTTCCCTGGACTGCTTTGCTGTATTAATAAGGTCTATGATGAATCTAACTTACGCCGAATAACAACATTGTGTGTGGGGGGATAAAATAAAAATAAAGATGGTGACAACAAAGCTTCCCAAAACTTCATCCTTGCCAACATTATCTTAAGCGAAGTGGATGCAGCATCTAAAATGCTTACCCCTTTGCCAATCCTAAGAAGCAGTCTGGAGACAAATCTATTGGCAAATTCTGGTAACCGAACCCCAGAGTTTTACTTCTTAGTCCTTTTGCTGTTTTGGCCCGAAGAGCATAAGAAAATGGATTTCAATGTTGACCTCAACAAATGTGTTCTGGAGATGCAAGACTCCTACAACAACACATACAAGAAGCATCTTCGCTCAAGGTACCTTCGCCCCCTTATTTTCCTGGGAAAGGGTGAGGGTTTGAGCAGGCTGGTTCATAGATCAAAAATAGACAACCTTTTGGTAGAGGAGAGTGGTGAGGTGTGGAGAGAACCCAGTGTCCAGGATCTTCTTCTTCCAGTCAATGGAGTGGTTAGACAGCACAGAGTGTTTGCACGCGTTGATGGCAAGGAGATTGAAGTTTCTGCCGACCAACAAAGCAAAGTTTGGAAGTCAGGAGACGTCTGCTTCTACCTTGGCTTCACAATTAGAGGTCCTGTGGCCTATGGCATCCACTACACATCCCATTCAGGTAGGATTAAAGACGGTAAGACAGTTGTAATTCAGATGTTATATTCTCTCACTCATGTTCAAGTTCTTGATATTTTAATGTGCTAATACACAACATAGTGACACGAGACATCCAAACCCACCAATCTACACAGGGGAAACAGTGACACTGGGAGCATTTGTGACTCATCTCATGGAGATCATTATTAGCACTAAATATCTTTGTTATTGTATTTGTGATATCATTGATTTTAAAATGTTTTGTGTACCAGGAAATTAAAACCACTGTATTATCACTGAGGTTAATGCTTGGTGTGGTTGATTTTATGATTGTGTCTGTCCCCAGGGGCTGTGAGAAGTTGCACAACATGTGCCAATGTGATGGTGAGCTAATGTTTGTTACAGTATTCATAGAGTGTACAATAATAGTAGATAGGTTTTTGACAAATGAAACTTTTTACCACAACCTATGTTGACTGTGCTCTTTATTCATGATATAACATAGTTGTCATGACAATAAAAAAAATATATTAGGGAAATTCTACATTTTGTTCCATTTTCACATGGAATTACCCAGCTGGCAGCTGCCCTCTTAGAAAAAAGGATTACAAAAGCGTTCTTTGCAGAGGGATAGGGTTCTACCAAGAACCATTTTCATCTGAAGAACCCTTTTGGGAAACAAGGGTTCTTTATAAGACAAATGGTTCTACCTAGAACCTTTAACATGCTAAGAACTGTTTTTGGAAGAAAAGGTTATTTTTATGAATTTCTTTAAGGCAAGAAGGACTCTTTGGAAGGCAAGAAGCTTCTGAATAAGCATATTTATTGTAATTTCTTTATTTTACATAGTGCCTGAGCATTTGTGTTTACCTCAGTGTTTAAACTTTAACATCAGGAGTTTGAGTAGTCTGAAAAGTAAAAAAAGATAGGTGAGCAAACCTATATGGGAATATTTGTGCATATATATATCTGGTATTCCCATAATCATTTTACATGTAACTGACATAGTGGTGTAAAATAACTTGTGTTGATATTAATAACCAGAGTTGAGTGTGGTTGTCATTTTTACTCTATGTAGAGTATAACATTCAAAACCACGCCAATCATAATCACATTTTCAAGTATGCTCTATTGCAGGTTGATTTTCAGAATTGTTTGTTTTAATATCTGTGTTTTTGCATGTACAGTGAGGGAAAAAAGTACTTCATCCCCTGCTGATTTTGTACGTTTGCCCACTGACAAAGAAATTATCAGTCTATAATTTTATTGGTAGGTTTATTTGAACAGTGAGAGACAGAATAACAACAAAAAAATCCAGAAAATCGCACGTGAAAAATGTTATAAATTGATTTGCATTTTAATGAGGGAAATAAGTATTTGACCCCTCTGCAAAACATGACATAGTACTTGGTGGCAAAACCCTTGTTGGCAATCACAGAGGTCAGACGTTTCTTGTAGTTGGCCACCAGGTTTGCACACATCTCAGGAGGGATTTTGTCCCACTCCTCTTTGCAGATCTTCTCCAAGTCATTAAGGTTTTGAGGCTGACGTTTGGCAACTCAAACCTTCAGCTCCCTCCACAGATTTTCTATGGGATTAAGGTCTGGAGACTGGCTAGGCCACTCCAGGACCTTAATGTGCTTCTTCTTGAGCCACTCCTTTGTTGCCTTGGCCGTGTTTTTTGGGTCATTGTCATGCTGGAATACCCATCCATGACCCATTTTCAATGCCCTGGCTGAGGGAAGGAGGTTCTCACCCAAGATTTGATGGTACATGTCCCCGTCCATCGTCCCTTTGATGCGGTGAAGTTGTCCTGTCCCCTTAGCAGAAAAACAGCCCTAAAGCATAATGTTCCCACCTCCATGTTTGACAGTGGGGATGGTGTTCTTGGGGTCATAGGCAGCATTCCTCCTCCTCCAAACACGGTGAGTTGAGTTGATGCCAAAGAGCTCCATTTTGGTCTCATCTGACCACACACTTTCACCCTGTTGTCCTCTGAATCATTCAGATGTTCATTGGCAAACTTCAGACGGGCATGTACAGTGGGGGAAAAAAGTATTTAGTCAGCCACCAATTGTGCAAGTTCTCTCACTTAAAAAGATGAGAGAGGCCTGTAATTTCCATCATAGGTACACTTCAACTATGACAGACAAAATGAGGAAAAGAAATCCAGAAAATCACATTGTAGGATTTTTTATGAATTTATTTGCAAATTATGGTGGAAAATAAGTATTTGGTCACATACAAACAAGCAAGATTTCTGGCTCTCACAGACCTGTAACTTCTTCTTTAAGAGGCTCCTCTGTCCTCCACTCATTACCTGTATTAATGGCACCTGTTTGAACTTGTTATCAGTATAAAAGACACCTGTCCACAACCTCAAACAGTCACACTCCAAACTCCACTATGGCCAAGACCAAAGAGCTGTCAAAGGACACCAGAAACAAAATTGTAGACCTGCACCAGGTTGGGAAGACTATCTGCAATAGGTAAGCAGCTTGGTTTGAAGAAATCAACTGTGGGAGCAATTATTAGGAAATGGAAGACATACAAGACCACTGATACTCTTCCTCGATCTGGGGCTCCACGCAAGATCTCACCCCGTGGGTCAAAATGATCACAAGAACGGTGAGCAAAAATCCCAGAACCACACGGGGACCTAGTGAATGACCTGCAGAGAGCTGGGACCAAAGTAACAAAGCCTACCATCAGTAACACACTACGCCGCCAGGGACTCAAATCCTGCAGTGCCAGACGTGTCCCCCTGCTTAAGCCAGTACATGTTCAGGCCCGTCTAAAGTTTGCTAGAGAGCATTTGGATGATCCAGATGAGGATTGGGAGAATGTCAGATGAAACCAAAATAGAACTTTTTGGTAAAAACTCAACTCGTCGTGTTTGGAGGACAAAGAATGCTGAGTTGCATCCAAAGAACACCATACCTACTGTGAAGCATGGGGGTGGAAACATCATGCTTTGGGGCTGTTTTTCTGCAAAGGGACCAGGACGACTGATCCGTGTAAAGGAAAGAATGAATGGGGCCATGTATCGTGAGATTTTGAGTGAAAACCTCCTTCCATCAGCAAGGGCATTGAAGATGAAACGTGGCTGGGTCTTTCAGCATGACAATGATCCCAAACACACCGCCCGCAACGAAGGAGTGGCTTCGTAAGAAGCATTTCAAGGTCCTGGAGTGGCCTAGCCAGTCTCCAGATCTCAACCCCATAGAAAATCTTTGGAGGAGTTGAAAGTCCGTGTTGCCCAGCGACAGCCCCAAAACATCACTGCTCTAGAGGAGATCTGCATGGAGGAATGGGCCAAAATACCAGCAACAGTGTGTGAAAACCTTGTGAAGACTTACAGAAAACATTTGACCTATGTCATTGCCAACAAAGGGTATATAACAAAGTATTGAGATAAACTTTTGTTATTGACCAAATACTTATTTTCCACCATAATTTGCAAATAAATTCATAGAAAATCCTACAATGTGATTTTCTGGATTTTTTTCCTCATTTTGTCTGTCATAGTTGAAGTGTACCTATGATGAAAATTACAGGCCTCTCTCATCTTTTTAAGTGAGAGAACTTGCACAATTGGTGGCTGACTAAATACTTTTTTTCCCCACTGTATATGTGCTTTCTTGAGCAGGGGGATCTTGCAGGTGATGCAGGATTTCAGTCCTTCACAGCGTAGTGTGTTACCAATTGTTTTCTTGGTGACTATGGTCCCAGCTGCCTTGAGATCATTGACAAGATCCTCCCGTGTAGTTCTGGGCTGATTCCTCACCGTTCTCATGATCATTCCAACTCCACGAGCTGAGATCTTGCATGGAGCCCCAGGCCGAGGGAGATTGACAGTTCTTTTGTGTTTCTTCCATTTGCGAATAATCGCACCAACTGTTGTCACCTTCTCACCAAGCTGCTTGGCAATGGTCTTGTAGCCCATTCCAGCCTTGTGTAGGTCTACAATCTTGTCCCTGACATCCTTGGAGAGCTCTTTGGTCTTGGCCCTGGTGGAGATTTTGGAATCTGATTGATTGATTGCTTCTGTGGACAGGAGTCTTTTATACAGGTAACAAACTGAGATTAGGAGCACTCCCTTTAAGAGTGTGCTCCTAATCTCAGCTTGTTACCTGTGTAAAAGACACCTGGGAGCCAATAAACAATAAACAACGAAAGATCGTAATACAGGTGTGGCTCAAAACACGCACGCACGCACGCACGCACGCACGCACGCACGCACGCACGCACGCACGCACACACACACACACACACACACACACACACACACACACACACACACACACACACACACACACACACACACACACACAAATTCAAATAATGACCCACGAACTCAGTGGGGAAATCTACAAACTTAAATATGGTCCCCAATTAGAGGTAACGAAACTCAGCTGCCTCTAATTCGGAACCATCATCGAAACCAACAAAGAAATATACAACATAGAACAAACCCCTGATCACGTCCTGACCAAAACCACCAAAAAGCAGCCAAAAAGGGCTATCTATGGCCAGGACGTGACATTGACAAGCGTTTTTCTGGATTTCTTTGTTGTTATTCTGTCTCTCACTGTTCAAATAAACCTACCATTAAAATTATAGACTGATCATTTCTTTGTCAGTAGGCAAACGTACAAAATCAGCAGGTGATCAAATACTTTTTTCCCTCACTGTACATTGATTGGTTGATTAATCTCATGCTACACAAAGATGAATAACATACATGTTCCTAAACTAATCCAATATGTTAGTAGATGGATTTATTGCACTCATTACTGGGATGGTTGTTCAAGATTAGATTTAGATTTAGTCTCATTTATCAATCTTCACTACCCTGGAGGTTATTCTGAATGCAGGTTGCAAGTGGTAAAAATGATAATTGTTGGATAACCTCACTCTGGCTGGATTCCAATAGGAATTACACATCACTTTGAAAGCAAGCATAATGTGACTTGCAGGCCAAACGTGGCCTGTAAACCAGGAGTTTCCTACCACTATTCTAGGCCCTCAAAGGAAAGCCTGATGATATATGAAAAGGGTTCTTAGTAGATCTGTTCATAGAGGGTTCTAGGTAGAACCATTTACAGGGGGTTCTATGAAGAACCCTACATAGAGGGCTTTAGGTAGAACACTCTGCAAAGGATTCTACCTATCACAAAAAAAGGGTTCCCTTATCGGGACCAACCCCAAAATTATATTTGGTTTTACTTAGCAACTTTTTTTCTAATCAGAAACATTCTTCATTAAATTGCAAATGAATGTATAGAATAAGCAGGTTTACAAAAGTGTGAAGGCAAGTAAGGCAAAGAAACCCTTCAAAGTGCAAAGTACAACCTTCACACTACGATGTTTTAAGAATGATGTCATACAGTTTTTAATCTGTGATAATCAGAGATCAATGTTCCTTTATTCAGGAGTCTACCAGTTGGGTTCTGGTTGAACCTGCGGTCTTCACTGAAGAAGGCCCAATGTTCAGGTACACTCTTACACCATATACTGTAGGATAAAAGCTTTACGTTTTGATGCCCAACAGTTCTGTCTCAGGATAACTGTAACTATATGGAATAAACCTGCTATCCCGTATTTAAAGAAGACAGTCTGACTTCATAGCATTTGTAAAAATGCAGAAATACAGTGTATGTGAGAATATACAGAAAAGTTTAACAAAGTAAAGCAAAGACTCTTATGTTGGTCAACTGCTGATAAACAATTAAATACATGACTTACTTACTCTAAACCCATTCTGTCTTCTTTTCATGCCGTCCCTAGCATGTCTCCCTCAGGGCGCTACGAGTGCAAAGTATCAGGGCTCCGGTGGGTATGTAAAGACCATGTCAATCTGAAGTATCAATTCAGCTCATGGGAGCCTCACAGGGCAATGATGAAACGCTTGGGGTACAAGCAAGGAGGCCCCCTATTGGACGTCACAATAATTTCAGGAGAACTGGAAGAAGTGCAGCTGCCACATTTTGCCTGTTTCGGTATGGGCGTAGATTTTTTAACAAAAATATAACTGATGCAAACTACTCTTAAAAAGCCTTGTTGTTGATGTCAACCTGATGTTTATGCAAATGAACCTGTTTTTATCTCTGCAGGAAATGATCCCTCTTTTAAAGAGAAAGTGAGAGTTCTACATGTAGAAAACTGTGTCGTGTCCGTAGAACAAGTGGATGAAGTCACCCGCTTCCACGTCAAGATCCTCCATCCAACCTTCTCTCCAAAAGGAGTTCTCGTGAGATCTGGCTCTCCGGTGAAAGCCCACTGTGACTTGCTGCTCTACCAGGCCAAGACAGCATTCCTCACGCTACATGCATATCTGGTCCCCTGTGATTCTTCTGTAGAACAGGTTATTTCCAGTTATTGTTCTCCTCTGTGGTTAAATCATCTCTCAATGTTATCAATGCAGATAATATTGGTGTATTTATAAAATTGACATTTAATATACAGTGTATAATTGTCTAGACATAGTCAAGCTCCTATTTTATTTGTTATTTTTTAAATTATTCTTTTCACCTTTATTTAACCAGGTTGGCAAGTTGAGAACAAGTTCTCATTTACAACTGTTACCTGGCCAATGATAAAGCAAAGCAATTCAACACATACAACAACACAGAGTTACACATTGGAGTAAACAAACATACAGTCAATAATACAGTAGGAAAAAAAACAAATCTATATACAATGTGTGCATATGAGGTAAGATAAGGGGCGTAAAGGCAATAAATAGGCCATGGTGGCGAAGTAATTACAATATAGCAATTTAAAAACACTGGAATGGTAGATGTGCAGTAGATGAATGTGCAAAGTAAAAATACTGGGGTGCAAAGGAGCAAGATAAATAAATGAATACGGTAGGGGAAGAGGTAGTTGGTTGGGCTATTAATAGATGGGCTATGTACAGGTGCAGTGATCTGTGAGCTGCTCTGACAGCTGGTGCTTAAAGCTAGTGAGGGAGATAAGTGTCTCCAGTTTCAGTGATTTGTGTAGTTCGTTCCAGTCATTGGCAGCAGAGAACTGGAAGGAAAGGCGGCCAAAGGAGGAATTGGTTTTGGGGGTGACCAGTGAGATATACCTGCTGGAGCGCGTGCTACGGGTGGGTGCTGCTATGGCGACCAGCGAGCTGAGATAAGGCGGGGGCTTTACCTAGCAGGGACTTGTAGATGACCTGGAGCCAATGGGTCTGGCGATGAGTATGTAGCGAGGGCCAGCACTATTCAGTGCTTGACCTGGGAAGGAGCTCACCGGAGCTGACTACCAGCACCTCAAATGTTCTACTATTAAGATCCTGGTTCCTCTTATAGAATATCAGCTCAAACGTATTGCTCCTGAACCTAAATATTAACAGTCCTGGCACCCACAATGAGTAAAGCACTGCCACTACGGTTCCCACAAGCAGAACAGTTGTTTATTTTCCATCCAAAAGCAGCTAAGTTTTGTTGACATGTCGTGTTGGGAAACCGTGGGGGTAAGAGTCCGATATGCTGTTGCTGTGTTGAAACATCTTGCGGCAGTTTTTCTCATCGTTGCCGGGTACTTTAGTTTAGAATATATTATATAATTAATTCACTGAATTCAATTTCACACCACATAATCCAACTAAATGTAATGTGAGAATGGTGTTGATAAGGAAATGTTGGCTTATGCTTCTTCAGGCAATTAAGAAAAAGGAGCAGTCTTATGGATACAGGAGTATCAGAAAACCGCAACCAGTGAAGTCCCTTCGGATGAAGGATTGGTTCAGCCTCACAACGTCGTCTCCCTCTGCTGAAGTTAAACCTCCTGTATGGTTTGAGCTCCCACAAAATATCAATCTAATCCAAAAAGCAATAGCAATTTCAATGTCCTAAAAAACTCCCAGAAAACAACCCTCTCATCTACTGCCTCCACAGAAAATGAAGCTGAGATATGACAACACTACACCAAACTTCTTTGAGGTGTTCATAGAAGATGCAGATGTTGACTTTGGTATGAAGCTAATCAGTGATATGGAGGGGGAAATCGTATGGGATCACACAATACAAAAAGGTCAGAAAAAGATTGTCTCAACATTGACTAAACATTGACTAAACATGCACAATGTCAGTTAAGGTCAAAGATAATCAATATTCAATTGTATTATTTTGTTCCAGCCGACTACAGAGAGTAAACCACTCAGAATTCACAAAGTAAGCAGACCTGATCGACAGAGTGAGCCAGGTAGACCTCATCTTGGACAGACTCCTGAAGAGTGGAGTCATCACTGCCAATGGCTACAGTGGCGTGAGATCTGAAAGAGCCAAACATAAGATGAGGGAGCTCTTTGATTGGCCCCTGACAGGATGTGGCCCCTCCTGAGGGAGCAGGAGCCATTTATAATCAGATATTTGAAGGGTGAATGAGAAGCTGGGGAGGTGAAGGAATTTGACGTTTAATTTTAGGGGAAAGGGCATGGATGACAGACTCCTAGAGAGGGGAGTTATCGCTGACGAGGGCTATGATAAGTTGAGGGCTAAATGCACCACCCAGGACCAGGTGAGGGCGCTCTACTCGGGACCTCCAACGTCAAGGGGCACCAAAGACACTTTCTATGTCATCCTGGAGGAGCTGGCGTCATCCCTGATCGATTAACTATTCATGGACAAACCACCTATAATCAATGATAGGTGATGAAGGGGGGGACTGTTTATAAAAAAGGGGCAGAAATCTGATGGCAATTTCACTTTGTTTCTTTGTGTTTTAATGACTTTGTGAATATAATCACAAATGTTTAAAAGAAAACACCTTTTTTTTACAGAGGGTTGGAGTTTGATTAGAATTTAACTTATTTATTTAGAGACAAGAAAATATATAAAGGAAAGATTTGATGAAATTTAAGAAAATACAATAAAAAGACGATACAAAGAAAAATGTAATGACTTAATTTAGGCAACTATGTGAATGACAAGTCAATGATGGTAAGGAATACCAATGATCAGCATGTCAAGTAAAACACAAAATGTATAATGAAATGTTTGTATACAGTACCAATGTTGACATTGAAAATCCACAAAACGCATTTATTAAAACAATGTATAAAGTATTACATAACACTCAGAAGTCTTTCTAATGAAAGAATAACAAGGGAATAGATCCACGACAAAATCTGGACATTTTAAACAGTTGACAACTGTATGCATAGAGAGACATAAGATATTATATGCTTTGTTATAATACATTATGAGGGCTCATAAATGCTTATAAGTTATAAAACAGTGTTTCTATCATCCGGACTGGGCAGGCATGTCCTCCCAAGCATCAATATGACTAACTCTTAGGAGTGGCTTTGTTTGTGCCTTGTAAAGTATTGCATTAAGACAAACCCCCTGCCATACTTGTTGCATACAAACTTGTGTTTTCTGATGCCCTTTAATGTTACTTAGCTGGGCTAAATATTTCCTGCATATATCACAATGGTATGGCTTCTCCCCTGTGTGGATTCTCTGATGGACTTCCAGCTCCACTTCAAATAAAAAAGGGCTTCCAACACTCGTCACAGTAGTGAAGCTTCACCCGTGTCTCCTCTCTTGGGTTCTGAGTGACAATTTGTCCACACGTTCAACATGCAAATAGTTTCTCTCCCGTGTGAGTCGGAACATGTCTTCGCAAACTCAACTCTTGAGTGAACTGTTTACTGCGGTCAGGGAAACTGCAAGATTACGGCTTCCTCTTGATGTGTGTTTGCTGATGTGTTTTCATGTTACTTAGCTGGACGAAATCTTTCCCGCATATGTCACAATGGTATGGCTTCTCCCCTGTGTGGATTCTCTGATGGATATTAAGCTCTTTTGGTATTAAAAAGGACTTCCCACACTCATCACAGTAGTAAGGTTTCACCCCAGTGTGTCTCTTCTCGTGGGTTCTGAGTGACGATTTGTCCGCGGCTCTGTAATCACATGTGGAACAAGCAAATGGTTTCTCTCCTGTGTGAGTACGAACATGTCTTTGCAAACTCAACGCATGACTGAACCGTTTACCACAGTCGGGTAAACTGCAAGTGTATGGTTTCTCTTTGGTGTGAGTTCGCTGGTGCGTCTTCAATGTGCCCGGACATCGGAACCTCAGCCCGCATTGCGAGCAATCCTGTGGTTTGTTGCCCGTGTGGATCTGTTTGTGTCTGGACCAAGTGGTGTAGTTGGAGAACTTGCTGCCACATACGTCGCAGGAGAAGGGTTTGGCGCCCGTGTGAACCCGTTGGTGATCTTTCAGATGTGATTGGAGTCTGAAGCTTTTCCCACACTCGGAGCAGCAGTGTGGTTTCAGTCCGGAATGAAGGAGCTTGTGAACGTTTAACTCTGTAAGACTCATGAAGCCTCGGTCGCACATGGTGCATCGGTGAGGTTTCCCAGCACCATCAGTGCTATGGAAGGCCATCATGTGTTTTTTTAAGTTCCCGGTCTGACTGAAGGCCTGGCCACATTGAAAACAAGGGTACGGCTTTTCACCTGTGTGCGTTCGCTGGTGGATCTGGCAGGATTTTGAGTCGATAAATGTTTTCCCACATACAGGACATGAAAATGGCTTCAGTCCTGTGTGTCTGCGCATGTGAGTGTTTAAATGAGATGACTGGGTGAACCGTTTCCCGCAGAGTTTACAACCGTGTGGCCTCTCTCCCGTGTGCGTCAAGATATGTAGTTTTAAGTACGTGGATTTGGTGAACGTTTTCCCACAGGTGTCACATTTGTGTCTCCCTCGCATTCTACTTTGCTGTTGTATTTTCAAAATGTCCGCCTTGCTTAGTCTCTTCCCACACTGGACATAACACCTGGGCATATCTCTGATAGATGGATGAGCGTTTGACCGCATAACACTATCCTTGTCATATCTACCTGTACATTTCCTTTGGTCACGTGACTGCTCCGGAGCCATTCTGACCCGCTTGTCCAGTTCAACAATCCTAAGGCTGCGTTTGGTAACAACTGACTCACTTGAGGCACTCTGTTGTTGGTCAGTCCAAGCACTGTGTTTTCTGGAAGGTTTTAGATTCACACATTCACGATTGGACTTAGTGCTGCGGTTCCCATACTGGAGGTCAGGACCCCATGTGGGCTTCTGTGTCTTAGGGCTTGTGTCCCCTCTACTGGTCCCGGTCTCTGAAGTGGAGACACTGTTGGAGACGCACGCGACGTCCGACAGCGATTCAGAATTATGTGGTTGGTCTTCAAGAAGATCCAATCCAGCGCCTTCCTCCTCTGGCATATTGATGCAAATGTCCAGAGAGTTCCCGAATGTTCCATTTTGGCGTTTTTGGTTTGTGAGGTACTCCTGTAGAAAACAATCCCATTCTGTTTCACCATCCTCTGTTTTAAACTGTGACCAATTAGGTTTACTGGTTATCTGCCCAGTGTTCACTGTAGCGACAAGGGGGTCTGGTCCAGAGGCTCTGGAGGAATCCATCTCAGTGTCAGTGTGGGGTAGTTTACAGTGTAGATATTCTGCAAATACAAATGATCAACATATCAGAACAGAAACGACTGCTTATAGTAGAAAATGAACATTCAATTCTCAGGCAACAGCTCTGGTGGACATTCCTGCAGTCAGCATGCCAATTGCACACTCCCTCAAAACTTGAGACATCTGTGGCATTGTGTTGTGTGACAAAACGGCACATTTTAGTGGCCTTTTATTCTCCCCAGCACAAGGTGCATCTGTGTAATGATCATGCTTTTTAATCAGCTTCTTGATATGCCACACCTGTCAGGTGGATGGATTATTTTGGCAAAGAAGAAATGCTTACTAACAGGGATGTAAACAAATTTGTGCCCAAAATTTGAGAGAAAAAATAAAAATACAATTTTTGCATATAGAACATTTCTGGGATCTTTTATTTCAGCTCATGAAACATGGGACCAACACTTAACATGTTGTGTTTCTATTTTTGTTCAGTGTATTTAAGCCTAATTACCACTAAAATTCCATGAAAGCAATAGAATGATTTACTGTAGGCGTGTGTGCAGAGACCCGTCGAACGAAGTGGACCTCACCGATGCACCACGTGCGACCGATCCACAGCATGAACCTTATCATCAAATACATCATCACACCAACGATATTTACTATTCAAATTCACTGCGTGTCCGTCATGATGGTCATAAACCTCCACCGACCCCTTGCTCAGTGGAACCCAGAACGATACGTGACTAGTGCTGTCCTTTCAGCACCACGATTCGAAGGGCGCTCAAATTGGTCGAAATAATGCTCATCAAGATGTTGCCTACTAGTAGTTCTACGCATCACTTATTATTACAAATAGAAGATTATCACGTCTCACAGTGGTGCTCGTTTAGTAAAGTTTGAATGAATGTCTTGCAAGATCACATAATGATTCATTAGTATTTTACATAGCAGATCCGAATATAATAAGCACACTGCAGCATAGTATGCCTATAATATGTTACACCAAAAACACCTTAGTCATATATTTTCAAAACAAGGCTATGCTTTGATTGTAGAAAAAAAATATGCCTACAAGAAATGCTAATAGTTTGTTAAGAGCACCTGCTATTAACAGGACCTGCTTTAATTCGCTGTTTTTCAAGATCTGAATGCATATTCGCATGAAACTGATTGAGATCAAATGATTGGCATTCAGACGCAGTTTGGACATTTTACCGGTAAAACGTGAAGAATTATCATTCACGCTTGACAGTGATAATGGCCTACTTTGAAATTAGTATGCCTAACTTGGTGTTTGAGGGTAAGCCTATTAAAAATATAACATTTTCTTGAGACAAGATGTGTGGGCATATAGGCAGACCTTGCAATTTAAGGATGCATTTAATATTCTAACAATATTCAATCTGTCCGTACAAACTTTAAAAATTATTATGTAATTTAATACTTTTTTTGCGCTCCCTCGCCTAAAATATAGCTCAATAGAAGTTGTAACGCATCATCTGAATGTCATAGGGACAAACCAAAGATATCCCAATCTCATATGCATCGGAGACACGTCTTTCCCTGGCATTTTACAGCTTGTTTCTAGCATAAAGTACTGCGGACTAAAGCGTCGTTATACATCATTTTATATAAATCAGGTTCATTTGATTTTTAATCAAATATATTATATCAGTAGCAAGCTTTGAACCCCAGGAAGAGTAGCTGCAGATTTGGCAGCAACTACTAGGGTTCCGAAATAAATAAATAAAAACTCCGGTCCTCATTTTTTAAGTTTATTTAACTAGGCAAGTCAGTTAAGAACAACTTCTTATTTCAAATGACGCCTACCCTGGCCAAACCCGGACGACACTGGGCCAATTGTGCACCGCCCTATGGAACTCCCAATCACGGCCGGTTGTGATACAGTCTGGAATCGAACCAGGGTCTGTAGTGACGCCGCTAGCACTGAGATGCAGTGCCTTAGACCGCCGCGCCAATCGGGAGCCCAAACTCATCTTCACGCTCTCCCTCTCAAACCGAACAGGACATCAGTAGGCCTAGTCCGCGCGCACAAATATAGATTATTTGGGACACATTGACTCGCCTCCTGAAGTGCCAACGTACACAGTACAGTCGTTGATTAGGCAGCAGAAAACGGGCTTCCATCAGCAAGAGCAGGGTAGGCCGGGGTTCAGGATAAGGAACGCCTATCCGTTGCAGCGTGTAATGAAGTCTAGCCAAGTTTTATATAGCATAGACCATCCCTGCGACGCAATCACTCGGAAAGGAAGTACATTTTCTTCAAAATATAACTTTGCCCTATGTTTCTCTGAGCATGCTCCTCGCATAGCCTAGGCCTATAGCAGGGGTATTCAACTCTTACACTACGATGTCCGGAGCTTGCTGGTTTTCTGTTCTATTTTGATAATTAATTGCACCCACCAGGTGTCCCAGGTCTAAATCAGTCCCGGAGTAAAGGGGACAATGAAAAATGCAGAGAAACTGGCTTCGAGGTCCAGAGTTGAGTTTGAGGGGCCTATAGTATAGGCTATGCATCATTTTATGGAGACCACACTAGGCGCACTTGATATTGTGCGCCCAGCAGATAATCAGGGTTGAGGGGCAGAATCCGGCACACGAGATACTATAATAAGCAACTCATTCTAAAATGAGCAACATGACATTTAATCGATTACAAATTACATTACCCTCCCCTGGACTAAAAAATATAATAAAAATAAGAAACCCTCCCCCTGGCTGAAATTGAAAAAGCATGACCTTGCCCGATTTTACTCCTGGTAACTATTGTGTCAAGCTCTCCTTTACAAAGATGCACATGGTTCAACTACAATTTAAGGTGGTAATAGGCACGTGCGTCTGGCAAACTGTATCCTAGAGTAGATTCGCTCCAGCGGCCGATATATTCCAGTCAACTCAACAGTTCAGAGATTTTGATGACACGATTCAGTTGTAGGCTACTGACTAGTTTGAGCAAATAACGCAGAAAAATTACTTCCTCTGACTTACCATGCGAAACTTTCTCCATGTATCAGACTACTATACTTCCTTCGCGTCTCACAAAAGACCGTGTCTTTCTGTAAACTGAAAGAGGAAAGTCCCCCGGTTGCACAGCCCAACCCAATGTATCTAAATATCCACCACCCCACCCCCTAAGAGGTACGTTAAAGTTCTATGTAATTCTATGCGCACACTCTACCAAGAAGCGTTTTACGGACGGGTTCCCCAGGCCAGGTTCCACAAATGTCCAAGTATAAATTATTGTAGCTATTGATATAGCTATTGTATTGATGGATTAAACGAGCCTAACGTAATGTTCTGTTTCCAGGCGAATTGGCTCTCGACAAATACTGTAACTAAACGTGAATCGAATTGGCTCAGCAAAATACTGCATCTAAACCATAGGATTTTACACACAAAAATATGATTTGTCCCCCCCAATATATCACTGTAACCACAACTATTTCATTTCAATACTATGAATAATACGCAATGAAAGCACTTGTGCTGATATTAGACACTTAATAGCGCGTTTTTACATTTCAAAAGATTGCGACCCCCGCCCTTTGCCTCACAATGGTTTGATCCACTGCGGTTATTCCAGGCAATCGCACCATAGCGATTTCGTTTGATGTTGGCAGGGTTCACACACGCAATAGCCGAATTTGCAGAAAACATTAGCTAGTGTCGTGGAAAATGGTTCCTCAAAAATATGAAACTCTTACAAGAACTTGTGAATTCAAAAATACTTTAATACATGTAACAAAGTCTTGAGCCGCCTCATGAAACGACTGACTTTACTCATTACAGGGCTCTGTTTATATACCTTTGTAGCACACTGGTACATTCCCATCTATGTATATGATTTCTCCTTGCCACCATTATCCTCCAAACAGAGTTCTTGCTTCTTGCTTGTTTACGCCCAGTAACGCCCACATCTGTTCCAAGATTAGATTATAATGGTGGTAAGGCCCTTAATGTAATACAAAAAAAAAAATACATTTATTGTGTACATATATTTCCTGTGTTGGCCATTCTGTTGTCATCCTTTCAGACCTTATTGAATTAAATTAGTATTATATCTCTCCCTGACATATCCCATGGTCTCAATGCCCCGCTCTCTCCATATTCTCTCTGTCTAATTTTACAGACCCTGTAATCTATGTCTGACTCCTAACATATGTATGTATGGGTCTCAGCTTTGCAGCCTTATCACTAGCCAAGACAACCTATGACCTATGTTCTGCTCCCAAGTGGCAAAATAGACTAAGTGGCATTCTGAGAGATGCGCTTAGCATCCTCCGTCTCTGCTCAACATAGGATCACTCCTTATATGTTCATAAACTACTTCCCGTTGGCCTATGGTTATCTCAGTTCTTGCTTGGTGTCCTGTCTCTCTTGACAACCGTCCAAGTTATCTTGCATACTTGTTTTAGCACTTAAGCCTCAGCCAATATTAGAAATGCAATCTAAGTTTGTCAATCATGTTGTCTGCTATCACATAGTACATTAATTAATGTGTCTCTGCATTAGTCATGTTTTACTACTACACTAGCTAGCTAGCACCTATTCCATTTATTTGGTGTCGTCAAAGATGGAATCTTTGCTATCGTCAATTTATTCCAAGATCAGCATACAGTTGTTGTGCTTCAAAGTCCCTGTGATAAGGTTAAGCGATAAACTGAACTCCAACCTGAACAGAACTACACTCTTTTCTACCATTGTCTTAAATAACTTTAAATGGTCTCGTTGCAAAAGCTAAATTGTTGCTAGGGGACTTTGAAGCACCTGTGTGCCGAGCTTGGAGTAAAGTGACGATAGCAAAGATTATAACAAACACCACAGAAACGGAATTGGTGCTAGCTCTGCAATTGCAGCTATTGTGGGAAGACAGCCAATATAAAATTACAACATATAAACTATATTAAAATTACAAAAGGTTGCAGCTTACGTTGTGTAAATGGTGAACTCATACAGCTGTCAACCCTTATCACTGCAATCCGTTTCACATTTGCTAGCTGACTAGCTAGCTACCTTGTAGATCAAAGCCCATTATAGAATGATAGAAGCTGATAGAAGCCCATCTCCTACTGTAAATAACCTGCACACTGTATGTGTGTGTAGCAAGCCAGCCAGGTAGAAAATGGCAGAAAAAAGACGGACATCAGAGTATTTTTCAGTACACCAAAACGCAAAGTAAGAACCTTAGTAGCCTAATATCTCAGACTAGTTAATCAAATGTTCATAAGAAAGAAGTGAAATGCTATTGGCAATGTTTCATAATGATGTCATTAGGCAGAGCAGGCAACAGATGGCACACAGACAGCAGAGCTGGGGAAAGATAGGCAGGGACAGACTGGCAGACAGTGAGTCTCAGGTAAGTTTGTTGAGTCTTTGTTTGGCAACATTATGAAAGGTTCTCTCTTTTTTTAGACTTGTAAAATAGGGACATAATTGGACAATGCCATGAATATCCCCACCCTCAACTTAAACTGGTGACTGAACCAAGATGTGTTTAAGGCAATAATGGTATTGCTGTTGTGATTAATTGTGTAGTTTTGGGTACCTGTAGTTAGGAGTATGGCAAACATCTTATTTATGTTATAGGAGACAGACAGTGAGGGTGGTGAAAGTGAAAGAGCCAGGGAGAGAGACTTCAGAGGACAGTGTCACAGTCATGGCAGGACCAGGTGTCAACCTTGTTGCCAGCAGCACCAGTATATGGAACAGTGGCACAGCATTGTCCAGTTACCTCAGTGATGGCACAAAACCATATCAGCCACACCCACAATTTATAGAACCGCAAACTCTTGCCAACAGAGTGTTGATGTTTCAAGAGAGATGGTTTCACGATTTCCCCTGGCTACATTATAATCCATCAATAAAAGGAGTGTTGTGTTTTCACTTTAGTCAAGGGTTTTCAAGCCAGCCATCTTTTAGCCAAAGAGCGGATGCTGCCTTCATTAGTGCAGGATTTAGGAACTGGAGAAAAGCCATAGAAAAATTCACAGCACATCAAAACTGCCAAACCCACCGCCACTTTGTAACTGTAACAGCACACAAGTTAAATCTAATCAGGTCCCAGTTATCCAGCACGTGGGGTAAACAGCAGGAGGACGCAAGGCATTGCTTGATGAAAATTGTTAGTTTGGTGTGTCGTAGAAATATTTGCTCAATAATTATTCTCAGATACCGGAACTTGTGAATTCAAATAGACTTTATTACAAAGTAACAAGCCAAGCTGGTCCATGGATCAACTGTCTTCCCAGCCTCGGCACACACTTTTTATACAGTTTACATCCTTGCGTCACACACATAGTAACTCCTCTTTATGTTAATGATTCACCCCCTCTGGTTTTGCCCACCATTATCTTTTTGCCTTGCACTCATTTTAGCTTAGTTTCCTTTTTCTTATTGGCACAGACATTAGGGCATAGATTCTATTGGTGGCGTAACCATAGCTATGACACAAAAATAAACAGACATGCACACTCTTAATGCACGTGCATGTCTTATGGTGCCTGGAAATGATTAACTAATGTGTATGTACAATGGCCTTCACAAGACCAGGCATGACCCAGAATCGTTAGGCCTGTGTTGATCCAGCTTTGCACATTCACATGGATTCTGCTTACGCATGTCTAATGGTTAACCCTATTTTGATTCTGCGTACCAGCTTTGCACATTCACATGGATTCTGCTTACTACTCTAAGATGCATAACATGTACTGGAAAATCCCCAATAGGTGTGGCATGTAGTAAGACAGGGACACGCCTTTAGAGGCCACACGAATGACAGTGGGAATTTATACCAGCTTTTGAAAATGGATGATCTCATTTTACTGAAGTGAGTAACAGAGCGTACCACAATGTACACAGGCCCCAAAGCACAGAATGAAATTCTGAACATCATGGCCAATACAGTCATTCGAGGCATTTCAGCTGAGATTAGGTCTCTTCCGATTGTACAATGTTCAGTAATTATTGATGGTACTCAAGATGTCTCTGGTGCTGAACAGGAGAGTGTCTTCCTGCGTTATGTTGACCATGACCTTGTCCCTCATGAGGAGTTTATTGGGCTATTCAGGGTGTCGGAGACAACAGGCGAGGGCATCGCAAAAGTGGCAACTGATGTGTTGTTGAGGCTCAATTTGCCCATGTCTGACTTACGTGGGCAGAGTTACGATGGTGCCTCAAACATGGCAGGAAAATACACAGGTGCACAGGCAATTGTGAGGAGGCAGCAGCCATTAGCCCTCTATGTGCATTGTGGAGCACACTGTGTAAATCTGATTACACAGGCTGGCTGCTCAGCCTCCCCACTGCTCCAGGATTCCCTTTCTTGGGTCCATCAGTTAGGTGTCCTCTATGGCCTGTCAGGAAAGTTTAAGAGCGTTTTTAAATCAATTTCCACATTCAAAGATACACATCTGACCACCCTGAAACCCCTATGTCCAACAAGGTGGACTGTGCGGAATACTGCTATTAGAGCTGTGCTAGGGCAGTATGAGCGGGTACCAAGCAGCCTAGAGAAGATGGCATAAACTGCATCCAAGACAGCTTTAACTGCCAGTGGCTTATTTGAGCACTTCAGCAAAGGCAAGACTGTGTTGGGCCTCACGCTCATCTCTTAGGGGAAAGAGAAATTACGAAAGTTACCTTGCACTGTATGAGAAAGCAACAAAAATTGATTGAATCCATTGAGACACACTCAAGACGATTTGCTGGCAAAGCAGTGGATCACTATAGGGCAGAATTTCTTAAAGTGTTGGATGGTGTGGAGGTTCAGTTTGGTGACCGTTTTGACCAGGACAGTCTAAACGTCCTGCACAAGTTGGAAAGAGCGCTTCTCACGGGTGAGTTGGATGAGTCTCTAGATCAGTACCCTGAGCTGAACATAGATTCTCTTTCAGTGCAGTTGCCTCTCTTTTGCAACAAATACCCCTGTAGCAACAGTGGAGAGGCAGCAGAGATCCTCAGGAGGCTTCCAGTGGAGGTGCGGGGGTTGTTTGACCAAGTTGAGGTGCTGATCAGAATTTTGTTTGTGGTGCCAGTGTTTCCGTGTGAGGCTGAAAGGAGTTTCAGTGCACGCCGCAGGTTATAGACTTGGCTACGGGCTAGCATGGGCCAAAAGAGACAGAACAGTGTACTTGTCTGTAATGTACATACATACAGGCTGGACAGTCTCGAGGGAAAATATCTGCCAGCAATTTGTTGGATCCATTGAAACCTGCAAACATATGTTTGGTTCTTTTGTTCAGTAGTGTGTATTACAGTGGTTCTCAACCTATTTTGGGTACTGGAACCCCTGCATATTTTGAGGCAAGGCGGGCAAGGTTTTGAGCTGTTCTCAGGGACCTCCATCCCTCTATAGGATATGTACATTTACTGGAATCCTTGTGGTGCAGGTTCATTACACTTTTTTATTTCACGGACCCCTTGCAATTACACCAGGGACCCCTAGGGGTCCACGGACCCCTGTTTGAGACCACTGGTGTATAGTATGATATTTGTTATTTTGCTTAGTAGTTTTCAGTTTTTATTACATGACAGTACACTTACTAATTATTTATTTTGTTATTTTATTTAAAATTGCATACTTGGTGTGACATACTTGTCCATAGCTGTTTGAAGAGTTAAGACACTGACTGAACAATAAATACGTATTTTTGAAGGATATTTTGGTTGATTTATTTGGGTTATTCATTGAAGTAGTTCCTTCGCTTTTAGAACTGTACTTATTTTGAGCTTTTTGTTCTTGTAAAGCTATTGTAGTAGACTCAGGCCAGTGGCACATATTTAATGACTATATAAATGTATCATAAAAAGTAGAATAAAAAGGCCAACTTTGTGATGGTTCTCAATGGAGATTATTTTAGATGAGATCACACCATGTTCATTGTATTTAACCCACTGTTCCTAGGCCGTCATTGAAAATAAGAATGTGTTCTTAACTGACTTGCCTAGTAAAATAAAGGTACATTTTTGGGGGGACAAAAACTGCCACCTACTGGCCTTTCTTGGTATTGCTTGTTGTAAATACAAATACCTGCATACATACTGGACTGATAAAGAACACTATTAATTATCCAGTAGTAGTAATTATGGATCCTCAATATACATTTAACATATTACAAAGTAGGCTATGTGTTACAGCACTACTTTTGGTGTCCCCCTCAGGATTTGCTCTTGAGAAAATGTAATGTAATTGTCCCCTCCAAAGTTGAGATCAGATTTTCACCCCTGATCTAAACGTGAATCGATTCTCAGTTGCGGTACGGTTCTGGAAACAGAAATCTCTCCACTTTCATATCACATCAAAATAATTTCACAAACGCAACAATTACTGTAGGCTACACTGTTTTAACCGGTTTTCACAGTTGCAGCTAACAGTAGTCTATTTTACAGTGACAACACGTTTGTGGCGTCTTTCTTCCGTTTATACGTGTTCAGAGATGCAGACAAAGAGGACGAGAGAGGCCCAACTCGGCAAAAAAATCGGTCTCCCTCCAGCAGGTGACTTTTTTTGTTGTTGTTGCGCCCAACAAACAAGGAGTTTTGTATGGAGGTCAATGAGTGGCGAATTTGGTTAACAAAAAAATGCATGTGGCATATTTTCTACATGAGGTTTATTGGATCGAATAGAAGTTTCATAATGCTTAAGGTATGAGTGACATCCGGGGCAACTTTGAGAAAAATACTTTATAGGCCTATCAGAGTTGTCTTGAGATGGCTATGCATATTCATATTCATACGTTTCGTATGGCATGTAATAATTTGTGGATGTCCATCACCCATTTCATGTGATATGTTACAAATTATACTGAACAAAAATATAAACACAACATGCAACAATTTCTAAGGTTTTACTGAGTTACAGTTCATATAAGGAAATCTATTCATTAGGCCCTAATCTATGGATTTCACATGACTGGGAGCAGAGATATGCATCTGTTCGTCACAGATACCTCTAAAAAAAAAGTAGGGGCGTGGATCAGAAAACCTGCCAGTATCTGGTGTGACCACCATTTGCCTCATGCAGCGCCACATATCTCCTTCAGATAAAGTTGATCAGGCTGTTGATTGTGGCCTGTGGAATTGTGTCCCTCTCCACTTCAATGCCTGTGCCATGTTTCTGGATATTGGCGGGAACTGGAACACGCTGTCGTACACGTCGATCGTACACAGATCCTTGTGACATGGGGCTGTGCATTATCATGCTGAAACATAAGGTGATGGCAGCGGATGAATGGCACGATAATGGGCCTCAGGACCTCATCACAGTATATCTGCATTCAAATTGCCGTCAATAAAATGCAATTGTGTTCGTTGTCCGTAGTTTATGCTTGCCCATACTATAACCCCACCCCCACCATTTGGCACTCTGTTTACAACGGTGACATCAGCAAACCACTCGCCCACACGATGCCATACATATGGTCTGCAGTTGTGAGGCTGGTTGGACGTACTGTCAAATTCTCTAAAATGATATTGGAGGCAGCTTATGGTAGAGAAATTGACACTAAATTCTATGGCAACAGCTCTGGTGAACATTCCTGCAGTCAGCATGCCAATTGCACACTCCCTCAAAACTTGCACATTTCAGAGTGGCCTTTTATTGTCCCCAGCACAAGGTGTACCTGTGTAATGATCATCCTGTTGAATCAGATTCTTGATAAACCACACCTATCAGATGGATGGATTATCTTGGCAAAGGAGAAATGCTCACTAATAGGGACGTAAACAAATGTGCACACAATTTTAGAAAAATAAGCTGTATGGAACATTTCTCTGATCTTTTATTTCAGCTCAAGAAACATGGGACCAACTCTTTACATGTTGTGTTTATATTTTTGTTCAGTGTACAATAAGTATATGTTCCTAATTGCACTTTGTTGTGGCTAATGTTAGCTTGGTGGCTAGCGTTAGCTGGGTTAAGATTAAGGTTAGGGGTTAAGTTTAGGAGTTAGGTTTAGGGCAAGGTTTAGCTAACATGCTAAGTAGTTGCAATGTTGCTAAAATTATCTGTGATGTGATTGGAACATTCACGTTATACACCCACCCATCCTCCCAGGCCAACCTCCCTCCTTTTGTTTTTGGCTTAATGGTCAAATGCAGCAAATTGAAAAAAAAGGGTCAGATCCTTAAGATGTTTTAAGTAACCTTCTGTCTTATGTAACCATACCAAACATAATATATCATACAAATAGACTACCACAGTATGAGTCATAATACCCATACAACCTAGCGGTCAAACAGGGAAATGGTTCCAATTGTATTTCCACCATTCATTTTTCCCATAGGGGATTTTAGAAACACCTAAATAAGGGCTGTGTTTCATGTAGGCTTAGCCTGGCGTGATGTTTTAATAACCATGTAAATCTCTCTAGGACAAGGTGACGTTTATTTTCTGCATTTACCCGCCCAAAAATGAAATGCTAAATAGCTGCTAATGTGGCTATCATAAAGAACTACAAATGGCAAAAGTAAGAATCTCTATTTAATGTTTGTTAAATGTAGTAATGGATAATTTAGCTACATTTCTTTAAATGGACACGTCTGTGAACTGTCTTGTGCAAGTTTTAAATTGACACAATACCTGTTAGCAAAGGTGTCAGCTAGAGATGACGTCCAGGAGCTTGCAGGGATTTGTTGTTTTACATAATGTCTACTCTGATGTGAATTAGCATTTTCGAATCTGAGAGTAAATAGAGCCGAATATATTGATAAAATTCATCTTGTCCGCGAAAGATTTACATTGTTATCAAAACATTACACCAAGGTAAGCCTACATGAAATACAGCCCTTAATGTGTTCCTAAAATCCCTTCTGGGAAAAATGAATGGTCAAAAAACAATTAGAACTGTTTCCCTGTTTAACCACTAGGTTTAATGGGTATTATTATTATTATTTTTTAATTTAACCATTATTTAACTTTATTTGTGTCACAGATTTCCATTTACTATGTTACGTTTTTGAGGCCAGGCGGACATATTAGATATTTCTTGGAATTATAGTTTCAAGAATTCATAAAAGTGAAAGGAAGAAAAATAATTAACAATCCAAATGCAATTTGACAGTATAATGTAAAAGAATGTGGGGGTCTGAAAGAAGCCAATGAAATGTTATAAATATGAATGCAATGTGCTATTATTATAACATTCATGCTGAGTTTATTGGCTGGATAGAATGACAATTTTACCACATTCAAAATCACCAGTATGAAAATCCCCCCCAAATATTATCTATTTTTCAGATCACATTTTTTAAAATCCCTTGCAGGAAAAAAAAGCCATTTATCACTATGTTCTTTGCTGAACTGTGCAAATTGATAACGATACAAAACATGTCTAAAGTAACAAGTTATCCATTGCTACAACCACTAGAAGTAGGCCTACACAAATTTCTCTGAACTATTAGTCATGAGACATGGGTTGTGTTCATTAATGCACACCGTTTCCAAACGGAAAATGAGAACAAGGGCTATTTATTGGACCAGTGCTGGTAGATCTCTCTCTGTTTCAGTTTTTTCCCACATTTGGTGCCTAATGAATACGACCCTGGTGTGCAACTTATGAAACATAACACCGTAAGAACAGTTAATTATTAAACGATAGACCGATAAACATATAGCTCACCAACTTTTACATAACTTTCAAACAGATTTTGAAAGACACACCCACGCTTCACACACTCATCCACCAATCTTCTATCATCTAACTTTCATTGGTATAAAATTCACTTCAATCTGAATTCAGTCAGGACATGCACTCACATTTTTCTGGTTACACCTAAATGCTAGCCTGGTCCCAGATTTATTTCTGCTGTCTTGCCAGCTCTAACGGTCATTCATATTGGAGCTGGCAAGACAGCACAAATTCACTAATGGTGTATAATTACACAGGTAGCCCATTGTTGTTTATGAAGATTTCTGCAAGTGGTCAGCGCAATACCTTTAAATTATTTATATTATGTATAATTATTTATCAAAGTGCCATCAAATAATAAACACCTCATAGAATACTTCAGATGTGGCTTTCCCTGGACGTATAATACAGCCTGAACCTTGGTTCAAATACTAGGTGAAATTATTACAAATACTTCTAGCAGTGCTTGATCAAGCTTGCCTGGCTTAATGGAAGCAATAGAATAGATCCAAAACTATATTACAAAGCAAACGCAGAAAAGTATAAAAACACTATACTATTTTAACCTAGGTCTGCAACAGAGGTTGGGCACATCAAAAGTGCTTTAGTCAAAAACAAAACCGTATGAGGTTAGAATGAGAAGCCCAGTTTCAAGTGTTTAGTTATTACACTATAATCTTGAACTAAAAATAATTGTCTACGTTCCAAATGGCGCCCTATTGCCTATATAGGGCCCTGGTCGAAAGTAGTGCACTGTATAACAAATAGGGTGCCATTTGGGATGCACACAAACATCTCATCTTCTAAACATTTATGTATAATATTTAAAACGTTTCCCAAAATGGTTATTTTGGTAATTTATGGAAAAATCCAAAGTAGCCTTTTCACACATTCTCCCACTGACATCAATGCATGACTTTTTGACTGAAAATCAGACTTAAATGGAAGTCATTTCATCAGTCTGAATGAATCTCCTCTTCCTCCTCTTCTTCTTCTTCTTCCTCCTCCTCGTCTTCCTGACCTTCGGGACTATAAAGTTCATCTGCTGACTCACTCTGGTCGTGTACAGCCTCCTCTTCCTCACTCCTCATCTCCTCCTCAGCTTCTTCTTGCTCATCTCCATCACTGCTGTCGTCATCATCTTCGTCCTCTTCCTCCTCCTCCTCCTCCTCTCCTCCGCTGTCCTCCTCTTCCCGGACTACGAGACCTGGTAGAAGACAAAACTGTTAAGGTAGAATCCACATTTGGTGAAACTGTTCGCCTCAGAGCCATTTGTTATTGGTTTTGTTGATGAAATGGAGGAGAGGAGTGTCCGGCAGCGTTGTTGAAGACATGTTGCAGTACATATTCTGTTGTTCTAAAGACATGTTTCAGTACATATCCTGCTGTAATATCACGCATGCAATGAAGTCTGACGAGAAAAATGTGTTTGTGGTTTCAAGTACCTTCTTTAGGTTGGTTTATTTGTCAAACACACAAAAAAAAAGACAACTAAAAGACAAACAGTTCAGATAGAACAAAAACAAGGTAATAAATGTACAGGTAAACCTGGAAACCCAAAGAGCATATGTAAAACCCAACAAAAATTCAGTTGAAGTCGGAAGTTTACATACATCGTAGCCAAATACATTTCAACTCAGTTTTTCACAATTCCTGACATTTAAGTGATTTATTTCAGTGATTTATTTCAGCTTTTATTTCTTTCATCACATTCCCAGTGGGTCAGAAGTTTACATACACTCAATTAGTATTTGGTAGCATTGCCTTTAAATTGTTTAACTTGGGTCAAATGTTTCAGGTAGCCTTCCACAAGCTTCCCACAATAAGTTGGGTGAATTTTGGCCCATTCCTCCTGACAGAGCTGGTGTAACTGAGTCAGGTTTGTAGGCCTCCTTGCTCACACACACACTTTTTCAGTTCTGCCCACAAATTCTCTATAGGATTGAGGTCATGGCTTTGTGATGGCCACTTCAATACCTTGATTTCGTTGTCCTTAAGCCATAACTTTGGAAGTATGCTTGGGGTCAATGTCCATCTGGAAGACCCATTTGCGACCAAGCTTTAACTTCCTGACTGATGTCTTGAGATGTTGCTTCGATATATCCACATAATTTTCCTCATGATGCCATCTGTTTTGTGAAGTGCACCAGTCCCTCCTGCAGCAAAGCACCCCCACAACATGATGATGCCACCCCCGTGCTTCACGGTTCGGATGGTGTTCATCTTGCAAGCCTCCCCCTTTTCCTCCAAAAATAATGATGGTCATTATGGCCAAACAGTTCTATTTTTGTTTCATCAGACCAGAGGACATTTCTACAAAAAGTACGATCTTTCTCCCCATGTGCAGTTGCAAACCGTAGTCTGGCTTTTTTATGGCGGTTTTGGAGCAGTGGGTTCTTCCTTGCTGAGCGGCCTTTCAAGTTATGTCGATATAGGACTCGTTTTACTGTGGATATAGATACTTTTGTACCGGTTTCCTCCAACATCTTCACAAGGTCCTTTGCTGTTGTTCTGGGATTGATTTGTACTTTTCGCACCAAAGTACGCTCAACTCTAGGAGACGTGTCTCCTTCCTGAGCGGTATGACGGCTGCGTGGTCCCATGGTGTTATACTAGTGTACTATTGTTTGTACAGATGGACGTGGTACCTTCAGACGTTTGGAAATTGCTCCCAAGGATGAACCAGACTTGTGGAGATTTCTTTTGATTTTCCCATGATGTCATGCAAAGAGGCACTGAGTTTGAAGGTAGGCCTTGAAATACATCCACAGGTACACCTCCAATTGACTCAAATTATGTCAATTAGCCTATCAGAAGCTTCTAAAGCCATGACATCATTTTATGGAATTTTCCAAGCTGTTTAAAGGCACAGTCAATTTAGTGTATTTAAGCTTCTGACCCACTGGAATTGTGATATAGTGAATTATAAGTGAAATATTCTGTCTGTAAACAATTGTTGGAAAAATTACTTGTGTCATGCACAAAGTAGATGTCCTAACCGACTTGCCAAAACTATAGTTTGTTAACAAGAAATTTGTGGAGTGGTTGAAAAACGAGTTTTAATGACTCCAACCTAAGTGTATGTAAACTTCCGACTTCAACTGTACATACATATGTGAACATGATACTTTATAATTACTGTGTGCTTGTGCCCACAAATTCAAAACATATTCAAATTATTCAACACACCCTAGTTCCCTCTACCCTTTCTCACACACACCAGTTACTTACAGAGCTCGTTGATGAGGTGAGAGACGTGAGAGTGTACTTCAGTGAGGAAGTCTTCCTGTTTAGCCTCCATGGACTCGGCCAGGCCGTCTGAGTCCACGCAAGCACATTCTGGGTGGAACAGGGGCTTCTTCAACTGCCTGCAGAAACTGGGACAAACACACACAAACGCACTCGCATTAGCACGTCACCCATAGACAGGTGGAGAGAGAAAGACACTTGGAATATCACCCATAGACATAGCTAACACACGGACACGCGCGCACACACAAACACACTGACAATGGCGCAACACGCACAGACAGTTGGAGAGACACACAAAACCACACACAAACCACTTACTTTTTGCTTGATGACTTGTACGCCTAAACAGCAAATCAGAGAAGCAAAGAATAATAATAATCACCATCATTATTTTTTTTTAAATTTGGGGGGGGAGAGTAGATCAGCTTTACTATTGCAGAGATTGTGGCTTCCATCAATGTAATTGTCTGCATATTTTTCAATCCCCATCAAAAAAATAAGAATAACATTTAGTTCATGAAAATAAAAAAATAAAGCTACTTAGGAACAGCAGGACGGTTTTAAAAAGAATGTTAAAGGCACATCAATTTGTCCATGTATATCAATTTATCCGCGCACTGACCTCCAGGAAGTGGAAGGGGTCGTTCTCCTGGGCGAGGGTCTGGATGCCACTGTGGACATCCTGCAGACGGGACTGGTCCTGGACCGCCTTGGCTATGTTCCGCTGGATGCTGGGGCCACACTCGACCCCGTGGGAGCAGGAACAGTCCCTGAGGGAGGTGAGGAAGCCCTCCAGGTGGACCTGTAACACCTCCCCCAAGGCTGTGACCCGCTGGTCTGAGTCCTCCAGGAACCTCTGCACAGAGAGAGGGAGAGGGTTGAGAGGTAGGTGTGTGTTTAACCAAAAACGAACTAATCATTGTTCAAAGTTTCTCCCCATCTTCAGACATAAAATAGATTAAATATATATATATTTTTTAATACAACAAATTTAAATATACAGCTCTGTAAACAATACAAATACATGACATCTTACATTATGGAAAGGAGTGCTGAACTAGGATCAGGTCTGAACCCCTGTCCATAATCATGTTCATTACAATCTTAAATGCAATCCTAGATAGGGCTGATCCTAGATAGGGCTGTTACGGTGACCATATTTCCGCCACACGGGTGGTCACGAGTCATGATGGCAGTCAAATTCCATGTGACAGTTTAGTCACTGTAATTAGGCTTCTCCAAACTCTGTTGTTGCTGATGGTCATTAGTAGCCTACCAAACTTGCCAACTGCCTGGTACTCAGCACTCTACTGTCCCTCTAATCACTCTGACATCAATGCAAATGTAATCGAAAATCTAATCAAACACACTGAGCTCATGTTGCGCAACATTTCTATAGGCTATGCAATTGTGTGAGAACAGAGTGATGGCCTCTATTAAAAAGAGCAGGATCCCATCAGCTTTCTATAGGCTAGGCCTACTATATTTATTTCTCAACTTTCATAATATTAAGCACATTGCTTATATTTACAACAGGAGTATAGCTTACCTGGCTGGCATGAAAATGAAAAAGCGTCCTCCATTCGCTATTTAAGAGAATGGATGACATGTATTTTTTCCCGCTGCCCCTGTTTCGAGACCGGTGCATGATAACGGTCCATTCTAAATTAAAACTAATTTCACACTATGATTTAGTATAGGTAAAGGCAAGATTAAATCAAGAATAGTCTGACAAAAAGTAAATGTGGACAGTTATTCTAATGTCTTCAATATGCACCTACCATGTGAGAAAGACCCGGTCACGTGACGGGCATTGGCTAAATAGAATTGAGCAATCTGAGAGAGCCATGTGAGTGAGAGGTGCTTTGGAGCATGCAGCCGGGAGAAGGGAATTATAATTGTTATATTCAGCACAAGGTAACAACGGCCAAAAAAGGCATGGATATTTTTAGGGGGCATTACGGCCACACAAAGAGGATGCCACCGGTAAATTCGAGGCATTATCAAGTGCTAGTTAAATTGTGAATGAGAGACTGATTAAGTGTGTACAGCCTGAGCAATAAACAAAGCAGAGCTCATGCCTTTGATGAGACTTAGAATGTATTAAAAATCTAAACATATAGCCCAACCTTTGTAGAACAACTAAAGTTGCATAAATAACTCTAAATTAAGCATATAGGACCTGTTTTTTTGTTAACCGCTCAACACAGAATAGCCGCATGTGCACAGATTAGGGCCTAACATAAAGACAACTCAGATTATGCTATTCTGTTCTTCTGAAATAGACTTCATTTTATTCATATCATTTTTCTTTAGACTAATATAAATAATGGATTTATTGTGATGTTGTAGGCTATATAAACTTTTTTTATGTAGATGTTCCAAAGTTCTGCATCAGTGGCTTATAGGCTATGCGTGGAAGCCAGGAGATGGGAAATGTGTTTATGTTAATTAACGGTCAATTACCGTGGGACCGGCAGTTATTTGCTTGACAATCACCGGCTGCCCTCATCCTAGATCAGCAATATCACCTTATTCAGTCGTTCTTGTTCTTTCTGCTCCTGGAGATTTTTCTCTGCTTTGTTCAGCTTCCTGTCCACCTTCTGTAGCTGGTTCTCCAGAGAACCCTGAGAACAGAGAGGGATAGAGTGGGAGAGAGGGAGAGAGGCAGAGAGTAGGTTTGGAGGACCCAAACATTCACAATGACAAGACTATTGTGAGGGTAAATGGTGAACTCAACTGGAAATGCCTCCCTTTTTCACATTGGTTCGGACAAGTCACTTCAGGAAGCAGCTTGAACAATTCATTCAAACAGTGAGATCACATCACTTTTTGTCTCAGTCCCGAATGGCACCCTATTCCCGGTATAGTGCATTACTTTTGACCAGAGCCCTACGGGATCTCTCTCTTCCCACTATATAGGCTATAGGGTGACATTTGGGACTCACTCATTGTCTCTCATTCGCTCAACCATTTCAGACCACAGCAGTAACAATGACATTCACCTGTGTTCTAGACTCATCAATTGCCATTCTGTGGAGGCCTAGTCTAGAGTATAGAGGTGTTTTCTGTGTGTGTGTACCTATTGTTTGAACGAAAGTGATAGGGAGTACATACTTCTTGTGTGCGAGTGTGTTCTAAGTGAGGGTCTTTGGTTTTTAAGAGTGCTTCATTTAGTCCTGTACATCCCCCTCCTGACCAGTAGACCAACAGAGACCTCTTAACTCTACCACTCTTCCATAAGGATATGTAACCTAAACCAGGGGCACAACTTTGGTTTTAGAAGTGCGGGGGCTATTTTCTTTTTAACGTATCCAGTCAGATAAACACTCCAAACAACCTACCCAACCGCTCAGAGGCGTCCGCATGGTCCTAAAGCACACCGTTGCCTCATTTTTTAAATCACATTCCAATGATAAAACTGGCAAAGACAAAATGCAATTTCAGAATGTGTGTGTGGGGGGCATGTCGCCCCGTCCCCAGTGAAAATTGCGCCCCTGACTTAAACACACAGTGTTTTATAGGTTCTAACTTTAGAGCCGTTACCTTCAGATCCTTCATAGTGTTCTTCAGGGTCTTGATGGTGTGTCCGGCGTGGCCCCCCTCGATGGTACAGGCGTTGCAGACACACACCCGGTCGTCCATGCAGTAGTAGCGGTACATCTCATCGTGTTCGGAACACTTCCTCTTCCTCAGGTCCCCCAGGGGTTCAGTCAGGGGGTGCTCCCTAAACGCAGGAGCAGCTCCAGGTGGGGCTTCACGTGCTCCTGAAATTGACAAAATGAAGAAAAAGTAAATGTTTGTCTTGACTTACCTGCTGTTTGAAAATGTAAAATAAAAACGAAGCTTTAAAAAAAGACAGTTATGCACATCCAACACTTGAATATGTTGAATACTGGTGCTGTGCAAAAAATAGTGCTTAGATAACGGAATAAGAATATTGGAATATTTCTGCTCCACAATGCTTTACCATGGGTGCATTTGGAATTATGGATGCTAAAAAAAAGCTCTTGGGAATATCACTATTCCGTGTGTGGGCCTCCCAGATCTTTACCTGACACATGGACACCTCGCATTTCAGACACGTCTTGACCGCTACCTCTACCACCACTCCAGCCCCAGGTTCCCCTTTCCCCGCCTCGCTAGTGTCCCCTGGAGAGCAGTAGTCACACGGCACGGACTGGAGGGTCTTGGCTGTTGTCGGGCAGCCGTCTGGTTGTTGTTGTCTTGACGATACTGCCTGGACATCATAGAGAAAGGAAGAGAGGTAGCGTGTTTGTTGGGTGGGGCCTTTAGGCTATGAATCAGTAGAGCAGGCTATTATAGAGATGAATACTCCTTAAACTAAGGTCATCAGAGTGATAGGCCTTAAAATTCATAGAAACTTTTTCTTTGGTGATTTTAGCTACCGCTCCACAGCTAATATGACCAGGGGGCCGTGTGTATCAAGCATCTCAGAGTAGCAGTGCTGATATAGGATCAGAGCCCTCCTGTCCATGTAAAGGCTAAACTTATCCTAAATAAGTACTCCTCCGAGACACTTCATGAATACGCCCCCCCAGACAGCACATACCTGTCCCCTGCAGCGGAAGTCGTCTGCGATGTTGGCGAGCTTAAAGTTCTTCTGGGAGGCCGCAGAGCAGCGGTGGCTCTCTCGGCACTCGGGACAACGGAAGCGGCCTCGCTCCGCTTGGCGTTTGAGGCGGCGGACGCACAGCAGGCAGAAGTTGTGGCCGCAGGGCAGCAGGTGGGGGTCCCGGAACAGATCCAAGCACACGGGACAGGTGAGCTCGTCTTCTAGAAGAGTGGACCGGTCCATAGAGGTAGCCATGATGGGAAGGGGAGGGCTGATGTTGTGGGGGGGGGAGCCAAGGTATGTGTGGTTTGGTCGCAGTAGCTGTAAAGCAGTAGACACACAAAACATTTGAGATTAGATGTCAAAGATATAAAAGTATTATACACTGAGCATACAAAAAATTAGGAACACCTGCTCTTCCATGACAGTGACCAGGTGAATCCAGCTGAAAGCTATGATCCCTTACTGATGCCACTTGTTAAATCCACTTCAAAATCAGTGTACAGTAGATGAAGGGGAGGCCTTGAAACAGTTGAGACATGGATTGTGTATGTGTGCCATTCAGAGGGTGAACGGGCAAGATAAAAGATTGAGGCTGTTCTGAGGACAAAAGGAGGGTGGTGCATAGCAGTATTAGGAAGGCATTCTTAATGTTTTGTACACTCAGTGTATAATATCATAATAATATAAATAATTTAATAATAATAAAAGTCTACACTATCTTGACTCATAGAACAACAATTTGCAAGAAACATATATCAAAATGTAAAATAGACATTCTATTGCCCCTCTTCCTTCTTGTGATATGCTACGTAGCAAAACAATGACAAACCTAAAAGTCAAGTAACCAATGTGGCAGTTTAAAACAAAACTAGATTCAAACATTTCACTTCCCCTTTCCTATCAACAATGTTGATGTTGGACCAGCTCTGAACTTTCTGACCTAAACACCAAAAGTTCAAGAGGTCATGTGTGGCCATCGTTGCATGTCCACTAATAGGCCAATTTAAATTACAATAGTAGCCTCATATCACCAGTGGTGGAAAAAGTACCAAATTGTCATACTTGAGTAAAAGTAAAGATACCTTATTAGAAAATGACTCAAGTAAAAGTGAAAGTCACCCAGTAAAATACTACTTGAGTAAAAGTCTAAAAGAATTTGGTTTAAAAAATGCTTAAGTATCAAAATTAAATGTAATTTCTAAAACATACTTAAGTATTAAAGGTAAACATATCAATCATTTCAAATTCTTTATATTAAGCAAACATTTATGGATAGCCAGGGACACGTTCCACCACTGACTTGATTTACAAAATGAAGCATGTGTTTAGTGAGTCCCCCAGATCAGAGGCAGTAGGGATGACCAGTGATGTTCTCTTGATGTGTGTGAATTAGACAAGTAGTTTTGGGTGTCAGGGGAAATGTTTGGAGTATTTTCTTTAGGAATGTAGTGTAGTAAAAGTAGTCAAACATATAAATAGTAAAGTAGAGATACCCCAAAAAATTAAGTATTTTTACACCATTGTAAATCACCGTAATAACCAACAAATATATCGCTTTCAACACACTGGAAATATAGCCGTGGGGTACGTCTCGTATGCAAGTGCAATGCTTCTAAATAACCGTAGTTGAATTGAAACGTATTTATATTTTAAATAGATTACGCCGACCTACATGGCATGTTCCAGTTTAGAGAGCTGAGAATCGAATTAATTAACTAGCTGCCCTAGTTTAGACGGTGGCATAAGGTCATGGCTAGACGGGATCCATCTTTTGTCAAATTTAATTCAAAAGTTTAAATGTTTTGCATTTTAGCTAACACCAACCCTTTTCCTAACGTTAACCTAATTATACTAACCTGCTGCGTAAATTATTCTAACCTGCTATGAAATGTAAAGTCTGACGTTAATTTGACAAAAGATGGATCCCTTCTAGCCAAGTCCGTGGCATAATAGCAGCCCGAGCGCACCTTGTGGCGCTCACTAGCTACAGTTGACAACTAACGGTAATCTATTTACAAACATTGGTCGCTTACCTCGAGCTCAGAAGACACCGTATTTCACAACTTCTTCTTTAGCCTCTGGTTCCTGGTCAGCGAAATCCCAGGCGAACACGATTCAGGCACTTCCAATTGTTGTTTGTCCATTCTTGCCGGGGAACGGCAGGTGGGCTGAACCGGTGACCTCGTGACACCTGGGGCAAGCTGATAGGATGACGTCAATGAGATGCGCGCGCAGAATTTCTTCCCCATTGTAATCCAGACTTCACTAGCTGGTCAGTTATGGAGGAACGCGAAGACGTCGTGAACATTTTTAAAACACAGGTTAAGATGGTTTTGGATATTCTGTTAAATGTCGCCGTATCGGAGATAACACATATTTTCCAAGGCACTTCGGGTAACGCTACTTTCCAGAACACAGTATTACCCGTTGCTCCTTGCTCCGGAGACCACGCGGCAGAGGCGGTGCAGGCATGCAGACTGAAGAATGCATTGGAGATGGCGATATGCGCTCACAGGGAAACCACCGGAGTGACACCACGTGGTGAGTAACTTTGTAACAAAAAGTTGTTTTAAAGTAGGCCTAATGTAACATTGTCAGGAAGTCTCAGCGTTAGAATGAATGGGCTGTAGAATATGGCTGCACGTGGTACAGACCAGACGTCTTTTTTTTGTGTGTTTTACAAACTGTAGGCTTGATGCATAGATGGGCGTTCATAAAATGCATTTTCAAGTAACGCTGTTGGCACCCCAGTAAGCACGGACCGACGACTTTATGGTGCAGTCCGGACCGGCCTTGATTTTTGGGCAGAACAAATCTGAACCAATCATAGACGACTGTTTTATTCAGATTGTGTCCTGTGTGGACCAGCTTTGATTTGGCCCAAACATCTATACATTCAGTATTTTCAACTTTCACTAAGAACCAGAATGGTCCTGATTGCAACATCCCGGAAAATGCGATTTTTTTTC
This sequence comes from Brachymystax lenok tsinlingensis, assembly GCA_030435695.1. Classification (NCBI taxonomy): domain Eukaryota; kingdom Metazoa; phylum Chordata; class Actinopteri; order Salmoniformes; family Salmonidae; genus Brachymystax; species Brachymystax lenok. Next base: position 12,749,944 of record CM059811.1, on the reverse strand, counting down.
AACGTCCCGGAAAATGCGTATTTTCATTACTCTGGGCCTAAATTGAACCTAGCGTCAATGTTTGGGGAATACGTGTTATAAGTGTCTTTTCAACGTACGTTTGCTTACTGGGACTATGCTAGTTTGACATTTTGGGGGGGGTCTCACTCAGCTAGGGCGGCAGAACGGCAAGGACTGGCCCTGCAGCTACAACAGGTGTTACATCTCTAGCTAGTTTTAACTTCTGTTCCCTTGGTATTCCAGTATGTAGACTAATTATTTGTTGCCCCCTTAGTATTCCAGACATTTTCCCTTCACGGAAAAGTACGTTTATTTTATTTGTAAAACATTTTGTTGTGTGTGTGTGGGTGGTTCATCTCCTGTTGTTGACCCTAGCAATTCAACATGATGGTGGGGGAGGCCTCCAGTGGCTCTGTTGCTATTCCAAGGCGTGATGATGGTGAAGACATGCACATTAATCTTAACAATGAGGTGAGATGGTTAGAATAATAGAGATGGAATGAATAAAACGGAACAGCATCATTGACATGAATGGGGAAGTCTGTTCTACTCATTCTAGTTCTGTGGTTAGAATGCTCTGGATTGTGTGTGAAACACAACCACTTTTTTAGTTGACCATTTGATGACTTAATGGCCCCTGTAATGTTCAGTGCCAGTTTTGTTTCCTTCTGTAGCAGTATCTAAATACCAATGTAAGTCAACAGTACATCCATTGTTGTGCCTGTAGAGATTGGACATGGACTGGGAGGTGTTGAAGTTTGGTGTCTTTGAGGAGGGTGACAGTATTGGGAACAGCATGCAAAGTAAGTGGACCAGATAAGTGGATTGCTTGCTCTTCGTGGATTTAGGCTGGGTTACCGTGAAGCACGTTGTGACAACTGCTGATGTAAAAAGGGCTTTATAAAATGTGTTTGATTTGAATTATTGAAATGATGTAGAGTAGTGGATGGAAAGATAATTTAAGTAATTATCTTTATTGTTCCAGTAGTAGAGGTACATAAAGATGATGGCCCTGATGCACTTACTACACATGACTTGTTTGGCTAGGTTTGCCGTAGTGTACATTACACTCCTTTATCATTTATTTTTGTTCATTAGCACCATATACATAATCCCAATTCTAGCTCAGACTGTTTTTTTCTAATTGCAGCAAAAGATTATGCAGATATTTATTGAACCATGTCACGCACCGTAGTTAACGCTGTGAATAGTGCTAAAACGATGACGACATATCTGAATTCCTCCGTCTTTATGCATGTTCGCCATTGGGACATTCGTAGTGCAGTCAGGGTGAAACCACAATCATATACAGTGCATTCAGAAAGAATTCAGACCCCTTGACTTTTTCCAAATTTTTGTTACGTTACAGCCTTATTAATTTAATACATTCTTGAATATTTTTCCTCAATCTGTTTCTCATAAAGTGAAACCTTAATTACATAAGTATTCTAATCCTTTGCTATAAGACTTGCAATTGAGCTCCGGTGCATCCTGTTTCCATTGATCATCCTTGAGCTGTTTCTACAACTTGATCAGAGTCCACCTGTGGTAAATTAATTTGGACATGATTTGGAAAGGCACACACCTGTCTATATAAGGTCCCACAGTTGACATTGCATGTCAGAGCAAAAACCAAGCCATGACGTCGAAGGAATTGTCCGTAGAGCTCCGAGGCAGGATTGTGTCGAGGCACAGATCTGGGGAAGGGTACCAAAACAGCATTAACGGTTCTCAAGAACGCAGTGGCCTTCACCATTTTTTAAATGGGCGAAGTTTGTAACCACCAAGACAATTCCTAGAGCTGGCCAATCAGGGGAGAAGGGCCTTGGTCAGGGAGGTGACCAAGAACCTGATGGTCACTCTGACAGAGTTCCTCTGTGGAGGTGGGAGAGTCTTCCACAAGGACAACAACCTCTGCACCACTCCACCAATCAGTCCTTTATGGTAGAGTGACCAGACTGAAGCCATTCCTTAGTAAAAGGCACATGACAGCCTGCTTGGAGTTTGCCAAAAGGCACCTAAAGGACTGTCAGACCAGACCTATTCTCTGGTCTGATGAAACCAAGATTGAATTATTTGGCCAGAATGCCAAGCGTTACGTCTGGAGGAACCCTTGCACCATCCCTACGGTGAAGCTTTGGTGGTGGCAACATCGTGCCATTTTTTATTTTTAGTGGCAGGGGCTGGGAGACCAGCTAGGATCGAGGGAAAGATAAACTGAGCAGAGTACCGAGATCCTTGATTAACCTTTTCCAGAGTGCTCAGGCCCTCAGACTGGGGCAAAGGTTCACCTTCCAACAGGACAAAGACCCTATGCACACACCCAAGACCAAAGCAGGAGTGGCTTCGGGACAAGTCTCTGAATGTCCTTGAGTGGCACAGCCAGAGCCCGGACTTAAACCCGATTGAACATCTCTGGAGAGACCTGAAAATAGCTGTGCAGCGATGCTCCCCATCCAACCTGACAGAGCTTGAGAGGATCTGCAGAGAAGAATGGGAGAAACTCCCTATATACAGGTGTGCCAAGCTTGTAGCGTCATACTTATGTAAATGTGATCTCATTTATTTAATCTTGAAATAAGGCTGTAACGTAACAAAATTTGAAAAAAGTCAAGGGGTCTGAATACTTTCTGAATGCACTGTATAGGCTCCTGTATCGAGTGGATCAGAAGGGAAATATTAGTGTCTTGTTTTTCAATGATATGAAAAATATTAAATGTTACGAGGCCAACAGTATATTTTCTTTTTTTGTTCCAGAGAGTCAAGAATATGAATGTCTTGTCTCTGAATTGACGTCTGAACCATCGACATCCTCGGAGGTCTGGGACCCCCACTGCATACACACTGAAGACAGTGCCGCCACCACCACCCTGTCACTGTGTTCAAATGACAATGTATCGTTAAACTCCCCGACAGACAGACTTACTGAACAGGAGATGCAGGTGGGTACTTCCCAGACCCCACATCCAGCGCCCCTGAAACTGCTTCTATTTCCTCTTCCTATCTCAGTCAGCCCAGTAAAAGAAGAACTAAAAGAATTGGAACTAGAAAGGGGAAATCTAGTGGGGAAACTGGAGCCTGTTCCCATCGCCATCAGCACGCAGGTGGATTTGGAACAACAGCCAGCCAACACCCTTAGAACTATAGATATAGAACCCATGCTTAGAACACCTGTGGGACACCCAGAAGCACTCACTGACTATGACATCACTGGTGCTGCTCTCAAAGAAGAGCCACTAGGAAGCTCTGGACCACCGGAACTCAAGGAGGAGATTGAGCTGGTCAGGCATACTGCACAACCAAGTAGACAACAGTACAATGACATTACAGCAACAACACAACTAAGCATGCTACAAGAGCCCATTCTCACCCTAGGAAACCCCAACGTACACGTGGCCACACAACCAAGCACTATACTAAACCCAGCAGCAAAGGAAGAGCAGCGAGACCGAGGAGGGCCAGTGTTGAGAGGGACCAGAATCAGAAAAGGCTGTGACTCCACAGCACTTCATCCCACCCCTCCGGAACACCTCACCGCACCCCCCCCATACCACCTAACCGCTCTCCCCTCACCACCTCCCCTCCACCACTACTACCCCATGAGCTGGAGAAGCAGATGAGAACTTGTTCAGGTATTCACCCATGCTGTAACTTTCAATTCCTTGAATCGGATCTCCACGCCGCCTCAACCTTATTAGAGGAGGAAGTCCAAGCCTCCTCTCCTCTGACCTTCTCTTCCAATGAGTTTTGGAAGGTGGTGAGGATGCAAGGAATTGAGAAAGAGCACTCCCTTCTCATTTGTGAAATATACACTGAGTATTCCAAACATTAGGAACACAATTCTAATATTGAGTTGCATCCCCTTTTGCCCTCAGAACAGTCTCAATTTGTTGGGACATGGACTCTACAAGGTGTCAAGCGTTCCACAGGGATGCTGGCCCATGTTGACTCCAATGCTTCCCACAGTTGTCAAGTTGGCTGGATGTCCTTTGGGTGGTGGACCATTCTTGATACACACAGGAAACTGAGCATGAACGCTGCTGGGTTTGCAGTTTTCGAAAAAGAAAAGGAGAGCTGCACACTAGGAGCTCAGATGCAATAATGTAATAACCAACGTTTCAACAGACAAGCTGTCTTCATCAGGGTATAATCACAAACACTGTGGGTAACTAGTTTGTATAGTGCCAAAGGGGACACACAGGTGTCTGTAATCATGGCCAGGTGGACTGACATCATTGGTTAATTCTCAGTTATAGGAACATACAAGAACATGAATGCATAGCATACAATAATAGATACAATTTGGCTACATCCGCCTACAAACATGTACAATGAGTAGAAAAATCACAAGAATGGCTTCCGATCAAAGTTGAGACCCGAAGGGAGCAAGGGTCTTTAAATTAAAGATCCAGGCAGCCTCTTGTTTTAACAATAAATTGTCGAGGTCACTCCCTCTCTTAGGGAGGGTGACAAGTTCAGTGCCGATATAACGTAGTGACGAAATTGAATGTGATTCGCTTCTGAAAAGTGGGTAAGTTGTTTTTGCACCTAATGATGCTACAGTGCTCTGAGATTCGTATTTTTATTTTGCACTTTTTTTACCATGAGGACAAGTTTATAAGATAAAATAACTGCCTTAGTGGAGCACGTGATAACACCTTTCATTGGGTTTATTTTTTCCTGTTGGGGGGTGTTTGAAGGATCTACATTTGTGAGTGCCGCTATTACACTTTTTTCCATCCGGTAAAGGTGCAAATAGATGTTGTACGAGGATATTTTGGGGTGGTATATCAGTTTACCAATGGATCTGAGATTTCTGCCCTGTGAGAATAAAACCAGGGGAGGGCCCGAAAACACATTACGGATCCTGTCATCAGATCTTAGAATGTGCCAATGTTTGAACGAGTCCCTCAATTTGTTCAGAGCACTTTGAATAGCGGGTAGTTAGAATGCTTATTTTTGCGATACTGTCCATGAAAGAGATCATGTCTCTGTTTAGAATTTTCTCAATGGCAGTATTAATCTGACCGTTTTTGTACCCCCTCTCCTTGAATTTGCTTTGCGTTTCAGCCGTATTTCTGTCGCAATCTTTAGCAAATTCTTTTGATTTGACAGTTGGCTGTAGGGCAAACTGTTTTTCAAGGGAAGTGTGTGACAACTATCAGCCCTCAACAAACTGTTACAGTCAGTAGGTTTCCAGTAAAGATCAGAGTATATAACATTATCCTCACACAAAATCAGAAGATCAAGGAAACTGATTTGACGTGTGTCAGATTGCATAGTAAATATCAGGTTCTCGGAACAAAACTTAAGAAAAGCATGGAATGCCTAGAGCTGTTTTGCATCACCCCTCCATAGAACAAAAATGACTATTTCAGCCAATGTTATAATGCATTCACTGGAAGGTATTTAATTGGGGTCATTTTGCAGAAGAAAATGTTCCATGGCTTCAATACCGCCCTCGTGTGGAATATTCGTGTATGAAGACTCAACATCAAAAGTAATTAACAAGGTATTATCAGGGAGAGGATCAAGACATTCAATAATAAGGACCATACTGCTGGTGTCCTTTACAAAGGATTGGAGCTGTTCTGTGAGTGGTCTAATTAAAGGAGCCGTTACTGCATCAATGCCCGCTACAATAGGGCATTGTGTAATTTTGGCAAAGTATAGAAAGCGGCAATTTTAGGGTGTTAAATGGCCAAAAAGTAATGTTCTTATTTTGGTGATTTCACCAGAACTTAAATACCTATCTAGGACCGTGAAGATTGTGTTCTGAAATTGGACAGTGGGGTCACTTCTGAGTTTCTTGTAAAAAGTGTTGTCAAACAGTTGTCTGACACTCATTTACATAAACAGTCCTATCCATGAGTACAACCGACCCACCGTTATCACTAGGGAGAGTAAGGACTGACGTATCAGATTGTAATTAAAGCAAAGCTTGTTTTTCATCCTTAGGTAAATTATGGAAAGATGTGTACTCGTGTTTGTTCTTGAGGAGATGAACATCTTTTTCAACGAGTCTGCAATATGTCTCGATAGAGTGGTTGTGATTGGCTGGAGGTACAAAATAACTCTTGCTTCTAAAAGGAGGAGTATGTGCAGGTGAGCAACCTACTGGTTCAATAGAAATATCAGGATTAGGGGAGCTAAAGTATTCCCTTAAACGGATGTTTCTAAAACTTAAACATCAAAATCGTTGCACTGAGTTAACCCTTTATTAAGCAAGGAGACATGGGCAGGGCTCAAAATTAGACACTCGGTCCCGGGGGTTCTGGGGCCGTGTGAACTGTCCCCTCTGCCTCTGCTAGTCATTTCTTACCCCGTTGCGTGCGGCATCTCGTTGGTGCACGTGTCTGCGGCCACCTCTGCGCTTCCGTCGGCCCAGTCTCTCGTTGGATAAACTGGCACTGGAAGCAGATGAGACGCTGGTTGTAGAGCGTTGGTCAGATGGGGGTGAATAGAAGCGGCCTCTCACCTGCGTCTGTCACGGAGAGGAGGAGCAGGACCTCTTATTTTTTTTTCTTAATCAGGGTTTCTCCCGAAGTATACTGTCCTCGGCCTTGTCTCTTTTTGTCTTTGGTTGAATTTCTAGATTTTTTTTAAAGCTACTTTTATTTCTGTATATAACTAACCAATCGCCCCAGGACAAGTTTATCAGTTCATTGAATATGCCATCATTCACAGTTCCTTGCAGAGCTGTGCGTTTCGTAAATCAAATTATTTTATTTAAATGGATAACATTTCAGCTGGTCAACAATTTAATGTTATGAAACCATTAGAACATGTGTTCAAGGTTTGCAGTTCTTGACACAAAGCGGTGCACCTACTACCATACCCTGTTCAAACGCACTGAAGTCTTGTCTTGCCCATTCGCCCTCTGAACGACACACATGCACAATACATGTCTAGACACTTAAAAATTATTATTTAACCTCTCCTGCCCTTTATCTACACTGACTTGAAGTGGGTTTAACAAGTGACATCAATAAGGGATCATAGTATTCACCTGGTCAGTCTGTCATGGAAAGAGCAGGTGTTGTTAGTGGTTTGTATACTCCGTGCCTTCAAAGTATTCACACCCATTGACTTTTTCCACATTTTGTTGTTACAGCATGACTGTATTAAATAGAGATTAGATCTTTTTTTTACAAGTTAATTCCAAATGAGAAGCTGAAATATCTTGAGTAAATTCAGGGATAGAAATTTGCATGGACTCACTGTGCAATAATGGTTTTCAACATGATTTTTGAATGACTACCTCATCTGTGTCCACACACAATTATCTGTAAGGTACTGTAGAGCAGTGCATTTCAAACACCGATTCCACCACAAAGACCAGGTAGTTTTTCCAATGTCTTCAAAGAAGGGCACCTACCTATTGGTTGATGGGTAAAACAAAAAAGCAGACATTGAATATCCCTTTGAGAATGATGAAGTTAATAATTACATTTTGGATGGTGTATCAATACACCCAGTCAGTAAGATACAGGCGTCCTTCTTAACTCACTTGCCAGACAGGGAGGAAACCGCTCAGCGATTTCACTATGACTCGAATGGTGACTTTAAAACCAAGTTTAATGGTTTGCATATGAGAACTGAGGATGGATCAACAACATTGTAGTTACTCCACAATACTTACCTAATTGACAGAGTGAAAAGGAAGCCTGTACAGAATACAAATATTCCAAAAGATGCATCCTGTTTGCAACAAGGCACTAAAGTATTACTTGGGTCTGCTTGTAATTGTTATGTACTCAGGCGTGTTTCAGGATAAAAATAATTAAGCACAGGCAAAAGACTAGAGGAAAAACTGTGGCCGACTGTAACACAACAAAATGGGGTATAAATACTTTCCGAAGGTACTCTGTGTTGTGTTCTATGCACAGTTTTTATTTGGAATACAGTAGAACTGTTATTTTAGCTAGGCAAGTCCGTTAAGAACAAATTCTTATTTACAATGACACCTACCGGGGAACTGCCTTGTTCAGGGGCAGAATGACAGGTTTTTACCTTGTCAGCTTAGGGATTCGATCTAGCAACCCTGCGGTTACTGGCCCTACGCTCTAACCACTAATCTACCTGCCGCCCCAGTTTTACCCCAGTGGATAGTTTGTCCTGTCTTATCTTATCCAGGGGTGCAAAATTCTGGTAACTTTCCCAAATTTGCCAGGTTTTCCACTTTTCCAGAATTCCTCCTATTCTGGGAATCTTACCAGGATTTCTGGGAATTGGGGGGAATTACTGGAATCTTGCATTCATAATCCTATTTTCTCATTCTCTCCAGTGAAACTCGAGGATATGCGGCTGGTGGGACACTGCCACCGTCGTCTGCGCATCTGCTGGGACTGCGGCAAGATCTTCTACCGGAAACGGAAGCTACGGTGGCACCGCCGTTTAAGCCACACCGGAGAGAAACCGTACTGCTGCTCCCAGTGTCACCGGACGTTCTCGCTCCGGAAGAACCTGAAGCACCACCAGAGGGCCCACACAGGGGAGAAACCGTACCACTGTAAAGACTGCGGGAAGCAGTTCAGGTGCAACGGGAAACTGAAGACCCACATGAGGTTTCACACAGGGGAGAAACCCTTCGGCTGCACCCTCTGTGGGAAAAAATATAGGGTGCTGAAGAATTTAGAGAGACACATGGCCACCGCACACCCGCACGCCAACCCACCCCTTGGCTGATGTCTTAGCCGTTAGAACAAGTCCGAAATGGTACCCTATTCCCTTTTGTAGTACACTACTTTTGACTTATGTTGCTCCCTCTGTGGGAACAGGGTGCAGAAGAACTTGACACAGGACATCCAGACATAAAGACATTGATGAGGTGAAAGACTGAATAGGATGCAGTGTAGGCGGCCTACGTGTTATCTAGAGATCTACTACTACAGTTGGTCGGAAGTTTACATACATACACCTTAGCCAAATACATTTAAACTCAGTTTTTCACAATTCCTGACATTTTAATCCTAGTCAAAATTCCCTGTCTTAGGTCAGTTAGGATCACCACTTTATTTTAATAATGTGAAATGTCAGAATAATAGTAGAGAATTATTTATTTCAGCTTTTATTTCTTTCATCACATTCTCAGTGGGTCAGAAGTTTACATACACTCAATTAGTATTTGGTAGCGTTGCCTTTTAAATTGTTTAACTTGGGTCAAACGTTTCGGGTAGCCTTCCACAAGCTTCCCACAATAATTTGGGTAAATTTTGGCCCATTCCTCCTGACAGAGCTGGTGTAACTGAGTCAGGTTTGTAGGCCTCCTTGCTCGCACACGCTTTTTCAGTTACGCCCACACATTTTCTATAGGATTGAAGTCATGGCTTTGTGATGGCCACTCCAATACCTTGACTTTGTTGTCCTTAAGCCATTTTGCCACAACTTTGGAAGTATGCTTGGGGTCATTGTCCATTTGGAAGACCCATTTGCGACCAAGCTTGAGATGTTGCTTCAATGTATCCACCTAATTTTCCGTCCTCATGATGCCATCTATTTTGTGAAGTGCACCAGTCCCTCCTGCAACAAAGCACCCCCACAACATGATGCTGCCACCCCTGTGCTTCACGGTTAATATGGTGGTCTTCGGCTTGCAAGCCTCCCCCTTTTTTTCTCCAAACATAACGATGGTCATTATGACCACAGTTCTATTTTTGTTTCATCAGACCAGAGGACATTTCTTGCAAACCGTAGTTTGGCTTTTTTATGGCTGTTTTGGAGCAGTGGCTTCTTCCTTGCTGGGTGGTCTTTCAGGTTATGTCGATATAGGACTCGTTTTACTGTGGATATAGATACTTTTGTACCTGTTTCCTCCAGCATCATCACACGGTCCTTTGCTGTTATGGTATTGATTTGCACTTTTCACACGAGTACGTTCATCTCTAGGAGACAGAGTGCATCTCCTTCCTGAGTGGTATGACAGCTGCGTGTTCCCATGGTGTTTATACCGGCGTACTATTTTTTTTTTTTGTACAGATAAACGTGGTACTTTCAGGTGTTTGGAAATTGCTCCCAAGGATGAACCAGACTTGTGGAGGTCTACAATTTTTGGTCTTGGCTGATTTCTTTACATTTTCCCATGATGTCAAGCAAAGGGGCACTGAGTTTGAAGGTAGGCTTTGAAATACATCCACAGGTACACCTTCAATTGACTCATGATGTCAATTAGCCTATTAGAAGCTTCTAAAGCCATGACATAATTTTCTGGAAATGTCCAAGCTGTTTAAAGGCACAGTCAACTTAGTGTATGTGAACTTCTGACCCACTGGAATTGTGATATTGTAAGTGACGTTTTCTGTCTGTAAACAATTGTTGGAAAAATTACTTGTCATGCAAAAAACTTGCCAAAACTATAGTTTGTTAACAATAAATTTGTGGAGTGGTTGAAAAACAAGTTTTAACGACTCCCAACCTAAGTGTATGTAGACTTCTGATTTCAACTGTATGTCTAAAGCTATGACCATGTGTACAATCCTTCAATACGTTGTAGATCCATCATTCAATGCATGTTAGATCCATTTAGATGTTTCATATTATACTCAGGAAATCCACTTGCAGACAGACTTGGAAAATGAAGTGTGTGTGAGAGAGAGGTTACAGCTGGATGCTGTTGACACAGTGAATGATGAGCTAGCATGTTTAGAATAGGCTTTTCCTGCCTGGCTGTCACATACTCTGAGCCTTATGCCGATTGGAAATCTCAGACTTTAGTGTGTCCAAGACAACTGGGAACTTGTGATAAAAAACGGACTCTGAAAATTTGTTTTGAACGGTCATCCAACTCGGAATTCCAAGTCGGGAACCCGGGCCTCTTTCTAGAACCAACCTTAGGATCACTGACGTCATGATTTGACCTTGTTTCCAGCTGTTTTGAACGCACCATTAGAAACTAGTGTTTTGCATGAGTCTTCCAAAGATGGCTGACCTATAACTATGAACACTATGGTCCTTACTATGATGGATAACACACCTCTGTGTACTCATACACTCAATGTTAGAACACTGAGAGATTCTCAATTGCATACTCCTTGCGTCCTCAAAATCCATTGGATGAGAAAGCCAGAGGTCCCTCCCCTCTGACCTTCTCCTACAATGGGTTTTGTTACGGAGGAGAGTACTCTAGGCGTATAACATTTACATTTCCCCTAAGTACTGTGGCAGTTTCTCCTGACCAGGAAAAGATTCTGGGCCCTAGTTGTCCAGAAGGGGATACTACAATGGTAGGCTCAAGGAGTTGGCCTGCTTACTTGCCTAAATATTCATAAATAACTTAATTATTTTGAAAGATAAGGTTGAAATGGGCGTGGTCTACTTAACTCGACAACCAAAAATGCGTATTTAAGTTGAGCTTTCTTCATGAATGATAAAATAGTTATTCCTGGTTTATCAAAGTTAGCTGGCTTTGATCCTACTTTGTGGTATACCCCTCTGGTCAAACCACATGTTCAGGAAGCACTCCTAGTCCTAGGCATACCATATGGTACTATACTGTAGTGTAGTCACTAGCTAGCATACTGAATGTCTCCTTTTGAGACAAATACACTATAACACCATATGCGGATGCCAACGTTTTCTGTTGAAATGATTGAAGCCAAATTCATGTGTACTCTTTGGTGGAAGGAAGTTCTTGGAGTAATATTTAAATGTTTAGTCAGTGTCCAAACATACTCCCTGTCTTTACTTTTATTTGATCATAATTATTCTGTTATCATTTGCATAATAAACACATTGATAAAATATTAACAAAATGTGACAATCGAAGTGGTCTGAATACTTTTGCAATGCACTGTACATGGACTTGTAATTGTGTTGTTTTGTTGCACCATGGACATCAGATCTCAGAGAAAAGTATGCAAAACAACTGGTTTATTTAATAGAAGTACTTTACTTATATTGGTAATATTATTAGCATCTTACTGCATGACTAAAGAGTGTCATGTCAGCTTTTCATATCAAACCGTACATGGTTCTTTTACACATTCAATCAAATGGTGGTTCTATGCTGTGATTGATTACACATGCAATACAACTTTATTGTTCATGTTACAGTGAACATTTGTCCTCTGATTTCTCAACTCCCTCAGATAGCACACATCTCATACACACGCAGTTGCAGTGCAGCGTTTCTACGTAGAGAGCATGTAGTGGGGTTAGGGCCTTGCTCAAGGGCCCAACAGTAGGGAATTGTCAGGATCTGAACGCCACAGCCCTCCAGATAGCTGGGCTACCTACTGGCCCTTTAATTTTTTACAATGCAGTGCTTTACATGTGCTGTAGTTATCACATTTCAAGATCACATAATACAGTATAAACACATTCATGTCAACATTTCATAGACATTACAATAACACGTTCACAACTTCCCCATACCTGTCACTAAATTTATTTTGTCTTGACTCATTGGTCTCAATATCCAAAAATGCTGCCACATGCATGTTACAGGTATAGTAAGTAAACTAGGTATAATAAGGAAAGATCCCGACACCATTTTGTTAATGCCGAAATATATACAGTGGGTTAGACTCTACTGTTTGGATGTCTAACATGGAAGACTGACTGAGATTTTCTCAGATTCACTTGGCCTCATACTTGATGTTGAAGGCCACGGGTCCCCCGATGTTGAAGCCAAGGTAGAAAGAAACATGTCCAGGATTCCGAATGCTGGCCATTTGATCCGGGAAAATCTTGATTCTGTTGTCTGCAACGTTCAGGAATACCTCATGCTGTTCGACCACCCCCCTGATCCTTAGTAGACATTCCTTGATCGCTTCAAGTTCCCATATCTTTCCACTGCTCCACAGTTTACCCAGTATTCTGTTCTTCTGCTTTGGGGAAAGGTTATTTGTGTGTTGTTCAGTGATCATAATGTCCACTCTTGATTTGTGGACCAGTCTGCTTAAACCCTGACCCTTTCCGAGTAGGAACAATGGAACAAGGTACCTGAAGTGGAAGTACTTACTGAGGTCCCTCTTAAAGGACCCTCTCAGGAGATCAACTGTTTGTTCATAGGGAAAGTTGTAGGTGGCTCCACCCTCAGGCCAAAACAACATCAGAGCCAAGAGATGAAATTCAGTGGGTTGGTCAATCTGTTGTTTCCTGACATATTTCTTTAGCATGTTTTGTAGAAGGATGGTTTTCGTTTCACGTATTACTCCCTCTTGGCTCAGAAGGATGTTGACAAGAATGTAGTTTTGAGTAGCTTGAGCATCTGACTGTTTTTCACCATTGATTGTTCTGAAGTGCTGTTTCATCCACTGCAGGCCAGGATCAATTTTCTTTCGATCAAGACATGAGAGCAGTCCAGGAAAGCTGATTGGCATCATTCCAGTGTATTTTTGGTAGCAACTGATAACATCATTGTGGAAGTACCCTGGTTTCTCTTTTCCTTTGGGCTTTGAATAAGTCATGTACTTTTCAAAGAACTCATACCTTTTCTTCACTCCGTCTTTGAGTTGTGCAATGAGAGGCAAATACTCATTGAGTTTTCCTCCGGGAAACTCATCAACTACATAGGGAGTTTGGTTTTTCCCTGTGAGAATGTCTTTCCACCTATTATCACACGTTGTGAGTGCCTCAAAAAGATAGTTAGCCACTTGTAGATAGCCAAAGCTTCCCCTGTCATTGAAACTCTTTGATTCTAGTTCCACTTCTTTTTCTGCAGCCTTCTCCTCTTCTTTGAAAGCGATTATAGCCTTTCCTGCTATTTCCAAAATCTCCCATGCAGGTGGACACGGTGTGTGTCCTATTTTATTCCTCAAACTGCCCTTGTGAACTTGCCCAAGAGTATCTGCGATGAAGGAATTGTTGGGAGCCCTCTCTTTAGCATTTAAAGCCCAATCTTCTGCTTTTTTGTAGTCTGCCATTTCTCTGTAGTAGAGGCGTGCTAGCGTTTGAGGGAAAAAAGGATTTGTCCCAAACTTATCCACTGCTTCTTTCAGAATGTGTTCACACATGCCTAATCTTTCATACTTCTTTATATCTTGAATCAGTTTGGAAAAGGGATCCTGTGTTTCCTCTTCTGTATTCTGCTGATGGTCCACTGTGATTTCCCTCTTAGTTAGCATGTCTTTGATGACGTGCACCAAATGTTGCGGCACCTCTGCTTTACAAAAGTACTTCAAGAAGTCTCTTGTTGTGTCACCCCTGGTCACATCGCCATCTGCCAGTAACAGAATACATTGATGAGCAATCATTGAATGCTTCATCCGGACACGTTTATCGTCTTCCTCTTGTCCAGAGAAAGTGACCATGAGGTCATTGAAAGGGTGCATTCCACTCTCAAAGTCTTGAGACCTTGCATCAGGGAATTCCGCACATTCAGACTTTAGAAGGTAGGATCCAGGGACATAGAAATTTAGCAATGACAAAAATGGAAGGAGCTGGTTTCGGGGCCCCAACAAATATTCCTCAACACAAGGCTTAACACAAGCTTGGATGTATCTTTCACAGAAATTTCCACACATTATGTTGAAACCATGGAACTGGGTATGCTGGTGTGCATAGCGCTTACGGATCTCATCCTGCTTTTTGATGAAGTTGACTTCCTCTTCTTCAGAGAGCTGTCTTCTGAGGATCACCGGAGTTCTGATTGTTGGATCGTCCTGTTCCGCGATAAAAGACTTCCGCACACAGATTAACATGATGAGTACAGGAACTTTCGACTGAATCTTTCTCTCTGCAATTTCTCTCATCAGGCAATCCGCCATGTTCTCGTCCTCAAGCAGGAGGAGCACAGTGTTTTGTGAATCTCCTGCCTTGAAAAGGTTTATTACTTGGTCTGCGATAGCGGTGCTGTTTGCCCCTGTTGATTCTTTTAAGACTGCACACCTATGCTTTTTCCTCAGGTCCCAGAGCACCTGCATGGCTAGGGTGGATCCCCCACTGCTTGGCAGGTGCAAAAGCTTGACAATGGCAGTGCTGCAAGGACTTTTTCCCTTACTTTGAATCAGCCTTTTTAAGTAATGGTATCCATCCCTCTTTATGAAGGTTGAATCCACAGCTGCTTCTCGTTCAGCCAGGTAGAAGTTCAGCCATTGAGGTGGCGCTCCCTTGTAAAAGTTGACCTCTGCCATGGCTGCGTCTGTTTGGTTGATTGTGTCCCCCTCAAACTCATTCTCACACAAGACATCCAAAAGTGACAGGGAGTCACATTGGTATGGAATTCTTCCACCATAGGCATTAGGCAGGGTTGGTGTTCTATCGGTTGCCATGAGGACGTTTGTTTATCCCAGTTTAAAATGTAGATACCTGTTTTTCTTCTATGCCAGTTTTGTGTAGTTTGCAGATTCAGGGGGTGTAATAAAAGTGAATACGGATAGATCCTGTAGAGAAGAGAAGGATTGCATGTTTTTATTACGCTATCCAGGTATTCAAGTGCCCATTAGTAATGACTTGATATTGCATTCATCTATGCTGAAATGTCTGTGACATCATATATGTTTATAATGAAAATTAAAAGTTTGTTAGAAATGTATTTGATGTTTCATTAATACTGTTGAGCTTTCATTCAAGATATTCAATATGGTCTTAGCTGGCTTGGCTTCAGTTTTCAATGCAAATGGTAGGAAAGAATAGGAACATACCCCAACAGGTTAATAGTACATATCTGTATGTACTATCTGAACTGATTTAGATACATAAACATGACCAGTATAAAGAACTACTGTTTATATTACATTTGTCCTTCATCTGCAGAGTATAACTGTTACAGTTGCTGACACATTGAGTACTACTACTAATTAACCCTTTACACTCAAACGATTTGGTTACTGATAAGCACTAAATTGGAAGGCAGGGGCTGAACTCTAACATACTAAACAAGTTCTGGGTCTCCTCTTTACAATTATTAATTGGATATAATTGACAGTAGTTTTATGCAGCAACAAGAAGATGCCCCTATTCTTCCAGCCATTTGGGTTACTTTTGCACATTTGGTGTCTGAGTGAGAGGAATGTTGTAAATCAATAGGATGCAATGTGTTCTGAAAGATTAATTGAGGGGTTATGCCATACCCCTTGTTCAAGAAAAAGGTCAAAAGTATACCGCTTGTTAGATTTTGAAGTGGAAAAATGATGCATAACTCCGAGAGGCCTTTACATTTTACATTTACATGTTAGTCATTTAGCAGACGCTCTTATCCAGAGCAACTTACAGTAGTGATTGCATAAATGTTCATACTGGTCCCCCGTGGGAAACGCTTTAGGCTAGAAACAAGCTGTAAATGAGAAAGATGGGATTTTAATGCATATAATTTTAACATGAAATTGATGAGGCAATACTTCGATGCACTTACCACGATCTATATTTTGTTTTAACTAAATTGATACTTGATGGTGCATATAAGGATTGTTCCAGCAATTTAGTGCCTTTTGAGAAGTGTAACTTGGTATAAAAAAAAAAAAAAACTTGATTTCACCTAATTGTAACATTGTCATAAAGAGCACATGTTAAATTTCATAAAAAAAACATTTTTTCCCATGTCATGAGGTTAAATAAATTACTATAGTAAGTGCCTATTGTGCTAAATAAAGTAACAGAATTGATGTAACAGGGTTGACCTTAACTGGGTTTTTGATGTAATCTTAAACCAGCCATGAATCCCAGTGTGACAGGGGAATGGAAGCTTGTTGTGTCAGCAGGGAGGGGCAATTGAATGGAAGCTTCACCAAAAAATGTACATCGTTGGAACATTTCTAGCGTGTCTATCTATGGGTAACAGAGTTGTTATGTTATGCTCGAACTGCTCAGTTTTGGAATTGTTTTAAGGTCATAACAAGGATAATTTATCTATTTGATGTTAAATTTTAAAACCCCTTGAAGTATCAAAAAAATATTAATGAAAAAAATATTTGATGGCCCTTACTGCTTGTAGCCCATGCAAACACATTGAATATAACAGATTCACTACATGGAACAACAGATAGTCCCCAACAAATATCTAAAGGAAGTTTGTTCTGTAGTGTCTCTCCTATATCTGAGAAAAATAAGAAAGATCACGATTTTTTTTTAACCCCATATTTTTGGCAATAAAATGAGGGACAGACATAAATGAAATGCTAATCACATTAAATAAATTATAATCTTCATAAATAACTTTGTCAAAGCAACAAAATAACTAGGGCTTCACAATGATGGTGAAAACTTGGAAAAAACTTGGGGTTAAGTGGGTTAAAATCTTCCTAGAAGTCACAGAGGGTGCACAGAGGGACCTGTCAAAATGCAGAATTTTGGCATTTTACCAAGTGTTTACACATATAAAAATGATTTTTTTACCCCATGTGTGTGCATAATAAAGAGCAATTCATTTAATATAACAGGCACTATTTCTTTGTCAAAGGGATGCAAAAGGCACTCTTTTCAAGAAAATACACAAATTAGGCTACAATATAATGGCATATTTGTTAGCTGAAAAACATTTGAAAATAGTCTAGACTTTATTGTCCCTATACTAACTATCATGAAATAGCCCAAAGATGTTGTGGAGGAAAATGTATTGTCTGGAGGGACAGCGTTGAATTGTATATATTGTCTCATGCAATCATTGTTTCCTGTACGTAGGTGCTGGGTAGAGATATGAGGGGGAGACGGTCATGACCCCCTCCTCAGACCTTTTGGCAGAACGCCCAGAATATGTTCTATAAGTTAAGATAGGAGACGGTGCCAGTCACATGCAGGAACCAGAACCATGCCTATGTAGCTTGTCTGTGTAAGCAGGATAGAAGATAATTAACGGGACTGCCCCGGCAGAGCTCACTTCAGACCGGTACTTTATGCATCCAAGTTTGACTGTGACCTATCCAGCTTGCTGATAATAAAGAGTGATTCATTTTAATATTTAATATCGAGTGTACCTGTGAAGAATTTCCATGACAATGTCATGAGTCATGTTACACTACAGAGTATTACAGGACATTAAATTGAAAACAATACCTTTAGCCTAATACGTAAGATCGTATTTTATTACTTAGCTAGTCATATTGGCCATCGAATAAGCTTTCAACTGATGCCCAACTGTCCCAGATTGGGATTTGTAAAATACCTGCTTTTGGGTTGCTTGTGTGATGTCTGTCTTCCAAACCAAAAACTTTACTTCCTCAACGGCACAGCTAGGAGAGAACCTAACAGTTGAAGGCTCTTTCCATGAGTCATAAAAGTTTATTGAAGTGACTTATGGGCTGTGGACACTTATGAGAGGTGTGTGGCCACTTGGAGACACCAGTTATATCTCTATAACCCTTGTGTTGTTTTGCTCTTATGTTGCACCTACTCCAGATTATGCATCAATATTCTTATGTTACAGAATGTATCCAGAGTATGTCCAGATTTTATTATCAACAAATGCTATGAAAAGTTCAGTAAATGTAAACTGCACAGTCAAAAGTGTAAAGTTTGGATTCAGGTGATCTGTTGTGTCCTCACCTTTGTTCTGATAATTTCCCCATAATCCCCAAAGTGTTCCCTTTCATTTGTTACCATGGTTATGGATACAGGATGTCCTGTGGTGGACAACTTGTTAGAGCTGTTGATGAGTCATTGATAATAATCTGAACATTGTATTGCTATTACATTAAGATAAAACAGGGGAACATAGCTACATTCAATTACATTTAAACTTTAAACACTTTCTCTTGGTTGCTGTCTTGACGGACTTGTAAAGGATCGTGTGACACTACATTAATTTCCTTCCAGTAATCACTGTGTTGTTTGTAGTTACATCATATTTTAAGAATTTAACAATTAAAGGGACAACCTGCATTTTGAACAATAACAAAGCTTACACCTTCAACCTTGTTTTGGTAAACTGCTGAGGGATGGGACTGGAGAAATGTAGCTAGACATGAGTCTACAACTGAGCACATAGATAAGCGGTCCGATAGGTTGTTGCGCAAGACGCAACGCTATATTCCTTTCCATTATTCAGGATATTTAGAATGACAACAAAATGTTCTTTGCAGCAGGGTTGTAGCTACTTGTTAACTTTTTGGCTTGTTTGTTGTTTTTTATATTTGTTTTTTTGTTTTCTTGTATTTTCTTTTTCACATATAATTTAACTTTTTTAACAAGGATTTTTAATATGACTTTGGCGGAGCATGGCCGGACGAACCATGTCTTAGGGCCCAGGCAAGGAACATTTTAAAGGCCTGCCTTTTGCCATTGGAGAGAAAATGTTGCCGTTTTTAAGCTAATTTCCTGCCATTCTAAACATTTTGTCATGGGGCAGAGAATTAAAAAAATATATTTTGTATTCTTGCTATCTGGCCGCGAACCTCGGCAGTGCCTCCTTTGAGAACCCATGATCTAAGGACTGGATTTTTGTGGGGGGGTTTATGTGAAATGTTTAGGAAGCTTTCTTAAATGTTTATATATATATATATATATCCATCCCCAGGGACTACAGTTGAAAACTAGCCAGCTGACAAAACCTGGCACATTTACAGAAATGTTAATTGATGTTCATTGTCCATGTCAAATAAATAAATACAATGATTCTGTTAGAAATGTGGCCTTGTCCATATATGCAAATTCCCTCAGTGCAAAGGGTTAATCAATCATCTTATAATTGTGCATGTTGTTGACTAACTTCGATGAGTACATTTGATATTCTCTACCAAGATAAAATATACAATGGAAAATAGACATTACTCTTACCTTTTTCTGTTTGAAGAAGATTCTATATTTTTGTGGGAATCCCAGCCAAGTCTGGAAAGAAACACATTATATCACATTTACACTTCAGAGAATCAATTACTTTAATCTGAAATAAGGTTCATCTGAAAGTATAACCTTTGTATTGTATACATTAAATGGTTTCTAATCGTAGGTTGCTATTTTATTACCTGTCTTGGTACATGTAATGCAATGGCTGACCCTTGATGATGTGTCCTATTATAGTCAAATTTGATTTGAGCCACCTCCTTTCAAACCGGTTCAGGTTGCTGTTTTCCCCTATGTAGTTAGTCTCTATGCATCAGTCTGTGCCAGGTTCCCAAGATAAACTGGATGAACTGGACAGATTAGATGCCAGTGATGATTAAGATGTCATTGTTAACTTAAGTTACATTTCACTGTAAATGAAAATAAGTTGGGGGACCTCCCGAGTGGCGCAGCGGTCGTTACTACAGCCCCGGGTTCATTCCCGGGCTGTGCCACAACCGGTCGTAGCTGGGAGTGCCATAGGACGGTGCACAACTGTTCCCCCATCATCCGGGTTAGGGAGGGTTTGGCCGGGGGGGGGCTTTACTTGGCTCATTGCGCCCTAGCGACTCCTTATGAAGGGCCAGGTTCCTGTGGGCTGACCCCAGTAGGCAGCTGACAGTGTTTCCTCTGACACATTGGTGCAGCTGGCTTCCGGGTTAAACTGGCGAGCCCGTTGGGGAGCTGCAGCAATGAGGCAAGATCATAATTAAAATTGGGAGAAAAAGGCGGGAAAATACAACAAAACAAGAAGGGGGTGGTTTAAATGGTGCTTTGTTTATTTTTCCTGTAAACTGTGCAGCAGTATCACAGGAAATGAAAACTGTGCAGCAGTATGATAGGAAATGTAAACTGTGCAGCAGTATGACAGGAAATGTAAACTGTGCAGCAGTATGACAGGAAATGTAAACTGTGCAGCAGTATCACGGGAAATGTCAACTGTGCAGCAGTATCACAGGAAATGTAAACTGTGCAGCAGTATGACAGGAAATGTAAACTGCAGCAGTATCACAGGAAATGTAAACTGCAGCAGTATCACAGGAAATATAAACTGTGCAGCAGTATCACAGGAAATGTAAACTGTGTAGCAGTATGACAGGAAATGTAAACTGTGTAGCAGTATCACAGGAAATGTAAACTGCAGCAGTATCACAGGAAATGTAAACTGTGCAGCAGTATGACAGGAAATGTAAACTGTGCAGCAGTATCACAGGAAATGTAAACTGTGCAGCAATGTCACAGGAAATGTAAACTGTGCAGCAATATCACAGGAAATGTAAACTGTGCAGCACTATCACAGGAAATGTAAACTGCAGCAGTATCACAGGAAATGTAAACTGTGCAGCAGTATCACAGGAAATGTAAACTGTGTAGCAGTATAACAGGAAATGTCAACTGTGCAGCACTATCACAGGAAATGTCAACTGTGCAGCAGTATGACAGGAAATGTAAACTGTGCAGCAGTATCACAGGAAATGTCAACTGTGCAGCAGTATGATAGGAAATGTAAACTGTGCAGCAGTATCACAGGAAATGTCAACTGTGCAGCAGTATGACAGGAAATGTCAACTGTGCAGCACTATCACAGGAAATGTAAACTGCAGCAGTATCACAGGAAATGTCAACTGTGCAGCAGTATGACAGGAAATGTAAACTGTGCAGCAGTATCACAGGAAATGTAAACTGTGCAGCAGTATCACAGGAAATGTAAACTGTGCAGCAGTATCACAGGAAATGTAAACTGTGCAGCAGTATCACGGGAAATGTCAACTGTGCAGCAGTATCACAGGAAATGTAAACTGTGCAGCAGTATCACAGGAAATGTCAACTGTGCAGCAGTATCACAGGAAATGCATGAAGGTACATGTATGTCTAACAAAGAAATAATAGTTATTGACTGTATATCTTACTGGACTCTTCCACAGCCATATCAAGGGTAAAACATATGGTCTCCTGATCAATTTGTTATAATACAAATCAAATCAAATTTTATTTGTCACATACACATGGTTAGCAGATGTTAATGCGAGTGTAGCGAAATACTTGTGCTTCTGGTTCCGACCATGCAGTATTATCTAACAAGTAATCTAACAAATTCACAACAACTACCTTATACACACAAGAGTAAAGGAATGTACATATAAATATATGAATGAGCGATGGCTGACCGGCATAGGCAAGATGCAGTAGATGGTATGGAGTACAGTATATACACATATGAGATGAGTAATGTAGGATATGTAAACATTATATAAATGGCATTGTTTAAAGTGGCTAGTGATACATTTATTTCATCCAATTATAATTATTGAAGTGGCTAGAGATTTGGGTCGATGGCCGAACGGCATAGGCAAGATTCAGTAGATGGTTTAGAGTACAGTGTATACATTTGATATGAGTATGTCGGATATGTAAACATTATATACAAAATTGTTTAAAGTGGCTAGCTAGTGATACATTTGTTACATCCAATTCCTATGTTTTAAGTGGCTAGAGATCTAAGTCAGTATGTTGGCAGCAGCCACTCAATGTTAGTGATGGCTGTTTAACAGTCTGATGGCCTTGAGGTAGAAGCTGTTTTTCAGTCTCTCGGTCCCAGCTTTGATGCACCTGTACTGACCTCGCCTTCTGGATGATAGCGGGGTGAACAGGCAGTGGCTCGGGTGGTTGTTGTCCTTGATGATCTTTTTGGCCTTCCTGTGACATCGGGTGGTGTAGGTGTCCTGGAGGGCAGGTAGTTTACCCCCGGTGATGCGTTGTGCAGTCCTCACTACCCTCTGGAGAGCCTTACGGTTGTGGGCGGAGCAGTTGCCGTACCAGGCGGTGATACAGTCCGACAGGATGCTCTCGATTGTGCATCTGTAGATGTTTGTGAGTGATTTTGGTGAGAAGCCGAATTTCTTCAGCCTGATGTGTACGCCGAGGAACTTAAAACTTTCTACCTTCTCCACTACTGTCCCCTCGATGTGGATAGGGGGGTGCTCCCTCTCCTGTTTCCTGTTGTCCACGATCATCTCCTTTGTTTTGTTGACATTGAGTGAGAGGTTATTTTCCTGACACCACACTCCGAGGGCCCTCACCTCCTCCCTGTAGGCCGTCTCGTTGTTGTTGGTAATCAAGCCTACCACTGTAGTGTCGTCAGCAAACTTGATAATTGAGTTGGATGCGTGCTTGGCCACGCAGTCATGGGTAAACAGGGAGTACAGGAGAGGGCTGAGAACGCACCCTTGTGGGGCCCCAGTGTTGAGGATCAGCGGGGTGGAGATGTTGTTTCCTACCCTCACCACCTGGGGCCGGCCCGTCAGGAAGTCCAGGACCCAGTTGCACAGGGCTGGGTCGAGACCTAGGGTCTCGAGCTTAATGACGAGCTTGGAGGGAACTATGGTGTTAAATGCTGAGCTGTAGTCGATGAACAGCATTCTTACATAAGTATTCCTCTTGTCCAGATGGGTTAGGGCAGTATGCAGTGTGATTGCGAGTCGTCTGTGGACCTATTGGGACATTAAGCGGGTGGAGTGGGTCCAGAGTGTCTGGCAGGATGGAGGTGATATGATCCTTGACTAGTCTCTCAAAGCACTTCATGATGACGGAAGTGAGTGCTACGGGGCGATAGTCATTTAGCTCAGTCACCTTAGCTTTCTTGGGAACAGGAACAATGGTGGCCCTCTTGAAGCACGTGGGAACAGGAGACTGGGATAGGGACTGATTGAATATGTCCGTAAACACACTAGCCAGCTGGTCTGCGCATGCTCTGAGGACACGGCCAGGGATGCCATCTGGGCCGGCAGCCTTGCGAGGGTTAACACATTTAAATGTTTTTCTCACATTGGCTGCGGTGAAGGAGAGCCCGCAGGTTTTGGTAGCAGGCCGTGTCGGTGGCACTGTATTGTCCTCAAAGCGAGCAAAGAAGTTGTTTAGTTTGTCTGGGAGCAGGACATCATGGTCCGCAACGGGTCTGGTTTTCTTTTTGTAGTCCGTGATTGACTGTAGACCCTGCCACATTCCTCTTGTGTCTGAGCCGTTGAATTGTGACTCTACTTTGTCTCTATATTGACGCTTAGCTTGTTTGATTGCCTTGCGGAGGAATAGCTACACTGTTTGTATTCAGTCATGTTTCCGGTAGCCTTACCCTGGTTAAAAGCAGTGGTTCGCTTTCAGTTTCTTGCTAATGCTGCCATCAATCCACGTTTTCTGGTTGGGGAAGGTTTTAATATTTGCTATGGGTACATCACCAATGCACTTGCTAATAAACTCGCTCACCGAATCAGCGTATACATCAATGTTGTTGTCCGACGCTATCCGGAACATATCCCAGTCCACGTGCTCGAAGCAGTCTTGCAGCATGGAATTGGATTGGTCGGACCAGCGTTGAACAGACCTGAGAACGGGCGTTTCCTGTTTTAGTTTCTGTTTATAGGCTGGGAGCAACAAAATGCCTCACGGAAGTTGGAATAACAACGATCCAGGATTTTACCAGCCCGGGTGGCACTTTCGATATGCTGGTAAAATTTTGGGAGCCTTGTTTTCAAATTAGCCTTATTAAAATCCCCAGCCACAATAAATGCAGCCTCAGGATATGTGGTTTCCAATTTACCTAGAGTGAAATGAATGTTTTTTATGGACTCTTCGTAGATTATCCCCCATCGTGACATATTCAAATAAATAAACAAACACATTTTCCGCCATGTTGACAACAATAGTCAGTTGGATAAAACACACACAGATTTTAGACCTGAGGGTTTTACAACCGAACAGGATCAGTCGGTTAGCCAGCTAATATGCCTAAATATTTTTTATTAATAATTTATGTTTTAGAAAGATAAGCTCAACAACCTTAAACACATATCTAAGTTTAGATTTTTTAATGAACCAGAAAATCAATAGTTATATCTGGTGCTTTATTAAAGTTAGCTGGCTTGATTGTGTCAGGTTACCACGCTAGGGCGGAGATTTCTTATTTACACTTTCATTATTTGGTGTCAGATGTATATTTTCGTTTTCTAGGAAATGGTGTGACAGAAAGAACAATGCAGTATGTGCCAAGTTCACATTCCCAACCCACCTCTCTGCAGGTGCAGATACTCCTCATCACATTCCTTCCACATAAATTGAAACTTCTGAATCATAGTTATTGTGATGTAATAGGAATGTAAATTAAGCAATAAGGCAGAAGAGGCTGTATCATGACTGCAGTCACAGGCAAATGGTGTTCAGCCCCACGGGATTGTCAACCCATTTACCTGTGACTGTATTCCTGATACATGCCTTATTGCTTTTATAAAACTGTTACCAACATATTCAAATAACAACAAATAAAGAGAAATAAAGAGAGCTCTTACTCCACTAGCGCGTGGAACACACCATCCAATTCGCTCATTATTGTTCAGAGAACGCATATCCCTTACATGTAGGGCCCTGAGTTTTCCCTGACAACATGATCTGACCAGGGAAAACTCTGTGCCCTAGTTATGGCCTACCCTGGCCCTTATGAATGAGTGAATATCCATTGTAATACAGCAGGTGCATTCCAAGAGCAGACAATACACTGTGATATTTCAAAAGTTATTGCATTTATTTATATTCTATAAACTGTTAGTACATTAACTTACATTCTTGCCAGCTCTTTCTCAGTGTTTTAACAGGTGAGTACATCAATGTGTAATGATTTTCTGTCACCCATTTGAATGGTTACTTCACAATGAAATGAAAACAATAGAAGCTTAGCTTCTATTGATAAAATACCAGATTGGGTATAGTGCATAGCAGGATCAATGAGTTAGCCACTAACTTCCCTAAATATTTAGAAATAACTTTTTATTTAAAGAAAAGACAAGCTTGAAATGGACATGGCCTAATTGATTCAACAACGCAAAACCATGTTCATTACTTGAAATGAATTGGAAACAAACTGCATATCAACTGATACAATATTGTTGTTTCTACAGACATTCAAATACCGTAAAACTTCACTGAATCGCCCCAGCGTTTATTTGCTTAAATCACTGAACACAACAGGCACTTATCAGATACAGGCTTCTATTTCATCCAGGCGTCTAGTTCTTTAACGCACACAGCTTTTACTCATTTGCATAGTTTATTGTTTAATTCCAGCATTCACTTCCAGCATTTTAATAAATTTAGTACACTAATGTGTTATCATTTACACACTGTGGGGGGAGAGGGAGAGGGAGGGGCGAGAGGGTGGTAAGGAGTAGAGATGGTGGGGTGGAGGGACAGAGAGAGATGGAGGTGGGGGAGAGCAAGAGAGAGGGGGTGGGAGAGAGAGGTGAGATGAGATGAAAGGGAGGGAGTGGGGGAGAGAGAGGGGGTTGGGGGGAGAGAGA
This sequence comes from Brachymystax lenok tsinlingensis, assembly GCA_030435695.1. Taxonomy (NCBI): domain Eukaryota; kingdom Metazoa; phylum Chordata; class Actinopteri; order Salmoniformes; family Salmonidae; genus Brachymystax; species Brachymystax lenok. The sequence goes on along the minus strand of CM059811.1, from coordinate 12,723,905 downwards.
GGGAGAGAGAGAGGGACATGATTATTATAGAGTGCGTTCCTATAGTGAAAATGCCTCTTCACTACAGGAAGACTGAACATATCATCATATTTAATGAATCATAGTTTTTATTGAATCACAAACTTTACAGTCAATCAGAATTACAGTACAATGTTATTTATTCTATTTCACTACTCACCTGGGGTTGCTGATGCCGTTGTTCTCCAGTGAGTTACCGATGCGAATCTCAGCACCATCAAGCCTTTCAGGAACACTATCTCCTCTGTTGGTGATGCTGACAGCTGTCACCCTGGTAACATTCAGCAGGTCCACTCTCCACCAGGGGTTGGTCTCCTGTGTAGTGTGGGTGCAGGATCCTAGGTGATAGTTTGATTCTCTGTTCCCATCAATGGCATTGTGAGCATTGCCATACGTATTCAGTGATGACTGGCTGGCCACTTCTTTCATTGCTACATTTACTACCAGGACACAGAGAAAAATGTTTTTGTTAGTGGTAGGAGGGGTGGAGGAAAGAGGGGTTTATTGGTCTGAATTAAGAGCTTAAGATTTCAGTTATTATTACAATCTCTATACAAGACAGTAATACAACATTAAAAGTGTGACTGCAGAAGCAAGTCACACTAATAGGAATATGACAGAAATCTGTCACACCAGCCTTCGCTTTGGCTCCCCCTCCTGTCCAGCTCAGGTGTTCGGCGTCGCAGGCCTTCTATCTGCTGCCGAAACTACTGCTGGCAAACACCCTTCACTCATCAACCCTGGACTCGTCATGCCATCATTACACACACCTGGTTCCAATCCCCACTCTATCACTGTACATATACTCCCTCTGCCATTTGTCTTTGTCGGTCATTGTACATTTTACTTGATTTACTGAGAGGAATCTCTCCTACAATTTCTTGAGTACTTTATATTTTGCACTTTAAGTTCGCCCTGTGCCTTTTGTTTATGAAGATATATTTTGAGCACAACACTGTTTTGGTTTCGTCCCGCTTTGATCAATGGTGCTTAAATAAATTCAGTAGTTCTAAACCTGAGACTGCCTCCTGCCTACTCCTCTCTACACCAGTGACAGAATGACCGACCCAAGAAAACAGGAAGCAGCAGGACATCCCGACCTCTCCGCTGTAGGAGCAAAGCTCTGCATCCACGACTCGTGCCTCGGGACTGCCATGGACGAGGTGTTCCAGGCCGTACGCCAACTGCAGGCTACACTACCACCTTCCCAGCTCCCCCGCATTCGTTCCATCATCTACATCACCCGGTCTGATCAGCAACGTCCACCTGCCCCTCCCAGAACGGTTTGACGGGACCCCAGCTCATTGTAGGTGTGACCTCCACCTGCAGTGTGACCTCCACCTGGCCAGTCATGCTGGGGCGGCCTCCAAGAGGGACAAGGTGGCCTTGGTGATCTCAATGCTGACAGGCCGGACTCTGGAGTTGGCGCACACCATCTGGGAGAGGGACAGACCAGAAGTGCAGTCCTATGAGCGCTTTACCCAACTCTTCCGCACTGTCTTCAACCACCCTACAGAGGGCCGAGAGCAAGGTGAGTGTCTCCTCTGTCTACGCCAGGGGTTCAGGACAGCGTCTGAGTACGCTTTGGATTTCCCGATGGAGGCTGAATACACTGGCTGGAACGACCAGGCCCTGTTGACGGTTTTCCCCAATCGGGCTACAGGCGGACGTCCAGACCGAGCTAGCCATACTGGGGGTTCGGGTCTCTCCCAGGAACCTTCAGCGATACTGAGCCCATGGAGGTGGGCACGATGCACCTTCCCCCTGAGGAACGTCAATGCCGCCGTCAACAGGGTCTCTGCTGCTACTGCAGGGAGTCGGACCACCACTGGAACACCTGTCCCAGAAAAATAACCAGGTGAGGAAGTGACAGGCCGAGGAGTGCTCCTGCACCTTCCCAGGTAGGCGTTGACATGCCTTGCTTCTCTCTGTCCACCCAGCGCATCCTCCTCCCTGTCACCTTCCCTGATTATCCTGGCCCACCACTGAGTCCTGCCCTAGTCGACTCAGGTGCTGCAGGCAATTTCCTAGACCGGTCAGTGGCCTTATCATTACGCATTCCTCTAGTCCCTTTACAACCCCCTATCCCAGTCCTTGCCCTAGACAACCATCCCCTAGGAACAAGGATATGTGCGCCAGACCACGATTCCCATTTCCCTGACAGTTACTCACAACCACCATGAACGCATCACTTTCCTCATCTTAGACTCTCCTGCACACCCTGTAGTTTTAGGTTTCCCCTGGCTACAGTTGCATAACCCCAGTATATCGTGGACAGAGAAGAGGGTGTTAGGTTGGTCGCAGGGGAGGTGTCGCTCTGTGTCACTCTGTGCCACCTCCGTGGAAAGTCCAGACCAGGCCACCCACGTCCCTATCCCGGAGGACTACCGGGACATACAGGTGGCCTTTTCAAAGACTCGTGCCATGTGCCTGCCCCCTCATTGCCCATTGGACTGCACTATCAACCTACTGTCTGGTTCTACCCTCCCGCGGGGGCACATCTACCCTCTCTCGCATGCAGAGACCGAAGCCATGAAGGCCTACGTCCAGGAGGCGCTGGCCCAAGGAATCATCCGTCTGTCCACCTCTCTGGCCGCCTCCATCTTCTTTTTTGTGAAGAAGGAGGGAGGTCTCTGCCCCTGTATCGATTACAGGACACTGAATAAGGCTACTGTTGAATTCAGTTATCCCATGCCTCTCATACCCACTGTGATCGAACAGATGCACGGTGCTAAGTACTTTACTAAATTGCATTTACGCAGTGCCTACATCCTGGAGCGCATCAGAGATGGGGAGGAAGGGAAGACCGCCTTCAGCACCGGGCACTACGACTACAGGGTAATGCCCTACGGCCAACTATTTTAGGAGATACAATAGGGGTTTCAGCACAGTGGTGGCCCCTCTCAACTCCCTCCTGAAGGGAGGTCATTGACAGCTGCGCTGGACTGTGGAAGCCAACAAAAGCCTTCTGTGCGTTCAAGGAACGTTATACTAACGCACCTGTTCTGGCTAAACCCTGACCCGTCTCTGCCCTTCATCGTGGAGGTGGATGCCTCCGGGGTGTTTTTTGAGCACAACAGCATTTGGGTTTTGTCCCGCTTTGATCTATGATGCTTAAATAAATACAGTTGTTCTAAACCTGTGACTGCCTCCTGCCTACTCATCTCTACACCAATGACAATCTAGCGTGATCTTGTTGTCAGCAAGCACATTAATTATACTTCCAGAACATTGATGTTCTACTATATTAAAGTAATGTAAACTTGACTTGGTGATGAATGTGAACAGTGAAGACAGTTAAAGATGATTACCTGCAGGAGTGCCATAGACTTCCACCTCACACAGAGTGAGAATCTTGTTCTGTCCAGGGATGACCACAACAACATATCGACCCTCCATCTCATTACACTGTAAGGTGTTGGTCTCTCCTGCTGGGATGTTGGAGATGACAACACATCTGAAAGAGAGAGCGAGAGAGTGTGTGTGTGAGAGAGAGAGCACATTAGAGGGAATGAGGACGCTCTATAATGCACCATAGAGAATACAACCATTCTGTTAAACATATAGCCACAGAAGCATGGATGGCGACCCAAGTATCGAAATACCTTCAAGACAGGACATAAAATTGTACAGAGTTGTTGATCCCGTTGTGATATAGCCACAGAATAGCTCCAGAAGCTTGAAGCCCACATCTAAACCTACAAGAGAATAAATAAATATGTACAAATGTCTACAGTATGTGTCACCTGGGGTTGTTGATGCCGTTGTTCTCCAGTGAGTTACCGATGCGGATCTCAGCACCATCAAGCCTCTCAGGACAGCAGTCTCCTCTGTTGGTGATGGTGACAGCTGTCACTCTGTACACATCCAGCAGGTCCACTCACCACCAGGGGTTGGTGTTAAACGCAGTGCTGCTGCAGGATCCACCACTGTTGAAGTCAGATTTGCGGTTTCCATCAATGACTTTGCTTGGACTACACCATAAATCCCAAAGGGAAGACTGAGAGGCCACACCTCTCAACGCCACGTTGTCTGGTTGAGTGACAAATACAGATTTAATAGACAGGTTTATTCATTAGTTGATGCCGTAGCAATATGTTTTGCAACTGAAAATGTTTTTCAGGTTAGTTCAGGTGAGTCCCTCCCTTTTTCGTCCAATTTGTTCAGTTTGGTTCCTAGTGAATACACCTCAGATATACACATCCCCATCCCCCTGTACACACACACACCTGCACCAACAAATTAATAACCGTTAATTGGGCATTTCAACTGAAGTAAAGTTGTTACTCGGCCTAGCTTCTGTCACAGCGGCCAATGCTTGTACTTCATGCATTGATTCATTGATTTATTTATTTACTTATTCATTAATGTTTTTGTTTATAATTTTTTTAAGTATTGCTTGTGTCACAGTGGCCAATACTGATCATTGATTAAATGATTTGGATTGTTTGTTTTGTCTGTCTGTCTTTTTTTTGTGATTGTTTTTGTGTCTGTCTGCTATATTAAAAATGCATTTATCTATTTGCACGGTGACCCTCAGAAAGAGTAGGAAAATCCCTGTAAAGCCACAACAATAGTAATATGAATGATTAGTCATAATTAATCATATTAATGTGAATGATTAGTCATAATTAATCATATTCATGTGAATGATTAGTCATAATTAATCATATGAATGTGAATGACAAGTTATGTAACGTGCTATAGGGTAATGCTGATCATTAGAGATCTCTGACGTTTAGATGGAAGGGTTGGGGTCAATTCAATTTCAATAAATTACACTGAAATTCCAATTTCTCTGTTAAACTCTGAGTGGTTGTTTTGGTCCCTGTACAGAGCCCGGTGAGTTAATCAGAAAATAGAAAGTGACACATCATTTGAAAGCTACAGGCGTTGTCTTTTTGGAAATGGAACTAAAATCTTACTGCTTACAATGTCATAAGAATCTCTCAGAGTTTAACAGGTTAATTGGAATTTGGTTTACTTTCTGAATTGACTGGAACTGAAATAAAATTGACCCTAACCCGTATTTAGTTCTCACCAGAGACAGGGATAGCTCTCCGACTCCACTCCATGGATTTGGGATGTAGCAACATATTCATCAGTCAATATAAATTAATAACATAAAACATTTTATAGTATTAGCCAAGGTTATGAACAATATAACAGTATATCCAAACATAAAATAAACATACCTGTATTGAGCGTGCTATCTTGTCCTCTGCTGAATCCCTTACTCCTCTCCTCTCTCTCAGTGTGTGTGATGGATCTTCTTCTTCTCATTCTCTTACTATTCTCTCTGTCTGGAAAACATGCAAACCTGGGTCATGTTCCTTAGGGCACACAGCAGACTTTTTGCAAGGGGATAAAAAAAAATAAGTATTTGTTATTGGATAAGACAAGGTAGTCACTCACTCCCTGTTTCAATCTGTTTTCTTTCAATTGGTGCCTTATGAATGCAACCCTGTATTAGCCAAACAATGGGAAGGTAAGGTGAGGTTTATTTTGGTTAGCAGTGGTCCGTAGCCCACCATCCCGTGTGTGTGTGTGTGTGTGTGTGTGTGTGTGTGTGTGTGTGTGTGTGTGTGTGTGTGTGTGTGTGTGTGTGTGTGTGTGTGTGTGTGTGTGTGTGTGTGTGTGTGTGTGTGTGTGTGTGTGTGTGTGTGTGTGTTTTGTTTTGTTTTGTTTCCCGGGGGATTTGGTTAGCAGTCATCCATAGAACCTCATCTACTACCTGAGTTGAAATACGTAAACTGTGGTTTATATAACAACATTGCTTTTACTCAGAATACATCTCACTTTAAATCATTACAATCAATCAATCTATTATTCAAATGTACAAATAATGCATATTAAACTTTGAAGTTGATTTATTTTTATTAAACCTCTACTTTCAAACATGCACTGTACCTTAGAGGTGATATACACTTAAAGACAAAACCATACAGAAAAACAGAAATATCCATAATAATTTATGAAGTTATACATGTTTTCTCCCAGTAGATACAATGAACTATATTTATTATAAATTCAGTTTAATCTAAAACTATTTTGTCTCCCTAGAGTGTCTTAGTGCTGGGGTCTCACATGTCCATAACCCACCACCTCAAGAGGTGTGTGTGAGAGAGTGTCCTTTTCCAGAGACATCAAACCTAACAACATTCTGCTGGACGAACACGGTAAGACGGCTCAGCCAATCATATCTGATTTTTGGTATGCTTTATGTAACATAAATCAATACAATTAGTGGGATGGTTAAACTGTGTATTGTTGTAGGTGGTACAGAATCTGATTCCACCAACATACACTTCCAACCCCTAGCTCTGCACAAAGTGAAGGTAAGTTGGCCGAAGTATTTACAATCTGACAGCTAAGATAGTTCAATTTACAGTAAGCATAGTACAAACATGAATAGAGTATGGTTATATGAGGTTACAGGTGGTTAAAAGTAGCCTGAGGACCACAGAGTACCTTCCAGACCATGTAATCACTTTAATCTACCCCTATTCTCTTCTGACTTCTAAAACTCAGGTTATCTGGAGTCATTCCACTGTGCCCTGCTGAAAAGGTAGGTACACAAGCATGAGGGAGCGGACACTCCTTGTGGTTATGGAGGACAATAAGATTGCAGGACAGAAACCAGCAAGGGGCGGCAGGTAGCCTAGTGGTTAGAGTGTTGGACTAGTAACCGAAAGATTGCAAGATCAAATCCCTGAGCTGACAAGGTACAAATCGGTTATTCTGCCCCTGAACAAAGTAGTTATCCCACTGTTCCTAGTCCGTCATTGAAAATAAGAATTTGTTCTTACCTGACTTGCCTAGTTAAATAAAGGTATAAAGTCAAGACTACAACAATAATGACACAACCACCTCATTCTTCTCTCTGCAGATTCTCAAAACACATTACAAAATTCACTTGCAAAGGGCTACTATTGACAAGAATGAGCTGAGGGAGGTTTAGACAGTACTTAGAGATGAGGGAGTTTTTTTGGATGTGATTAGACAGCAGATCTAATGTTGTGTATGGGAATGATTGAGGTGCCATTTCTCCTCAATCTCCCATAGACAACAATTCATACTGTGTAACATCTGCCTTCATAAGACTTTTCAAACCTTCTTTAGTCCCCCAGCCCATTCACTTTGTTGACTGATCTTTCCTCACAAAAGCAGCTCCCAATGTCCCCTCATTGTCCCTAAACAATACGCTATCCGTTCCCATTCAGTTGACACATTTACCAACAAGGGTGTGTTGCCCTACGTCCCTTCCGCAAAAAGTGTAAAATGCTAAGACCACAACCATGTCTTTCCACGTTCCCACGTTTGCCAGTGTACTGAAGCCGGACAAAGGACTATGGCTGCGTTTACACAGGCAGCCCAATTCTTGCTTTTTTTCACTAGTTCTTTTGACCAATCAGTTCCCAAAAAAGATCTGATTTGATTAAGACCACTTAGTGTGAAAATAATATCAGAATTGGGATGCCTGTGTAATCACAGCCCGTGTGGCACAGCAGAAGATAGCATTTTCCAAACTTGGTCCTGGGGACCCCAAGGGGTGCAGGTTTTGGTTTTTGCATTAGCACTACTCAGCTGATTCTAATCATCAAAGCTGGATGATTTAGATGTATTTTGGAATCAGCTGTGTAGTCCCCAGGATCGAGTTTGGAAAACCCTTCCATAAGACCATGTAGGACAGGGGTCTCCAACCCTGTTCCTAGAGAATTACCTTCTTGTAGGTTTTAACTCCAACCCCAGTGGTAACTAACCTGTTTCAGCTTTTCAACCAGCTAATTATTGGAATCAGGTGTGCTAGATTAGGTTTGAAGTGAAAACCTACAAGACGGTAGATCTCCAGAAACAGGGTTGGAGAGCCTTGATGTAGAGTGAGTGGGGTTATATCCTGCCTGTTTGGCCCTGTCCAGGGGTATCGTCGGACGGGGCCACAGTGTCTCCCGACCCCTCCTGTCTCAGCCCCCAGTATTTATGCTGCAGTAGTTTATGTGTCGGGGGGCTAGGGTCTGTCTGTTATATCTGGAGTATTTCTCCTCTCTTATCCGGTGTCCTGTATGAATGTAATTATGCTCTCTCTAATTATCTCTCTCTCTCTTTATTTTTTTCTCTCTCTCGGAGGACCTGAGCATTAGGACCATTCCTCAAGGCTACCTGGCCTGATGACTCCTTGATGTCCCGAGTCCACCTGGCCATTCTGCTTCTCCAGTTTCAACTGTTCTGCCTGTTTTATTACAATTTTTAAATCTTATCCATGTTCTGTTATAATCTGCACCCAGCACAGCCAGAAGAGGACTGGCCACCCCTCACAGCCTGGTTCCTCTCTAGGTTTCTTCCTAGGTTTTGGCCTTTCTAGGGAGATTTTCCTAGCCACCGTGCTATTACACCTGCATTGCTTGCTGTTTGGGGTTTTAGGCTGGGTTTCTGTACAGCACTCTGTGACATTATAAATAAATCCTGATTTAATTTGGTTTAGAACAACCATAAAATACATTTGGATATTTTCCATCACTCTTTGAAATTAGTGACACTTATGGATTCAACGAATATATGTATATAAATCTGTAAAGGGCTTTGTAGCATCAAAGAGATGCTCGACATTCAGATTGGCAAATAAACAAACATTATTTGGATATCTCAATACAGGAGAATGTACACTATTTAATGCTAGCGCAATAGAACTGTGTATTCAACAACAATGTTACATGCTAAAAGTAACATAAAAAAACAGTAGTACATTTCAGTGTGTCTGAGTGTATCTCAGATGTAGAAACAGACAGGTGCAGAGAACTGTAGCTACAGAATGTTACACCAGATAATGTGATTTACCCAAAGATTTTTGCCGACATCTTGTCAATTTCGAGACTTCTCTCATTGATGTCCACCTCAAAGTGCTGAATGTCATGATGACAGAGACCTGTCTCCATCAATGAGCGAGAAGACTTGAAAGAGACACGATGACAGCGCACATATTGTTGGATTACTTCATGGAGCAAATAAAGTATTCATTTTTATAATGGAGCATTTTCTAAATTCAGACTAACCCCCTGCAACTGGACACAGACCTTTTATGAGACTCCTGTTTCTCCAAATCGAGGACGAAGACCACATCGATAAGGTTGGTAGAAAATGCTGTGCTACACATAACAGTACCTCTCCAGTAACTCCCAGTAATGGATATCTGGTGTAACATTCTGTAGCTTAGAGAACTAGTGATCAGGAGATTATGGGAGAGCAGTGGTGACCCAACATTCAGGGCACCTGTTTTGAGCCCCCACAGTTTTTACAAAAATAAATAAATATGTTTGTTTGTTTTTTTAATTGGGGGGGTTCTTGCCTGTTATACATTTTATTTTGGCATTAATACGTGTCACTTATCAGTTTGCAAACAATGTAAAAAAATATATATATATCATTGAGTTAATAAAGCCGCATATGAACAGGCAGCTCCAAAATGCACAGTGTTCTGCCTTTAGTAAGGGTAGAATGTGAGCCCTTTGGTTCCTGCCATAGGCTTAGACTAGAAGTGCCCTTCCAAGAAGACTCAAGGTCATTGGCCACAGATAAAATGATGTCAAATCACGTCACGAATGACCGCCACGCCACCTTGCTTGTAAGCACATCACAACCCGGTGAGCACATCACAACCCGGTGAGTCCAAAAATGTCTTATATGCTGCTGCATAAATAATATGCTAGGGAGATATGTATACTGTAGCTAAGAAAGTAATACTAAGTGTATGTTGTGTAGTAAGCTGTTAGAAGCTCATGAGCCTCACCCTAATAATTTGGTCCCTTTTCCCCTGATAATTTCCCCTACTGTTCTGACTTGGTGGTGCACATGTAGCCTCTAGCCTGTTTTAGAGAAATGTCATCATCAAATATTGTAAGATCTTTCATTGTCTGCTTATATGCCCCCTTTATTTATCCTACTGTTCTAAATTGGTGTACAGGGAGATTACTGTATGAACAGCCCATGTTCTGAATTCTGTCGCTGTACATTTCAAAAGTGCCCAACAAAAGCACCAGTCTCAATGTCAACAGTGAAGATGTGACTCCGGGATGCAAAGAAAAAGCCATATCTCAGACTGGACAATAAAAAGAAAAGATTAAGATGGGCAAAAGAACACACACTGGACAGAGGAACTCCCGGAGTCGCCTCTTCACTGTTGATGTTGAGACTGGTATTTTGCGGGTACTATTTAATGAAGCTGCCAGTTGAGGACTTGTGAGGCATCTGTTTCTCAAACTAGACACTCTAATGTACTTGTCCTCTTGCTCAGTTGTGCACCGGGGCCTCCCACTCCTCTTTCTATTCTGGTTCGAGACAGTTTGCGCTGTTCTGTGAAGGGAGCAGTACACAGTGTTGTACAAGATCTTCAGTTTCTTGGCAATTTCTCGCATGGAATAGCCTTCATTTCTCAGAACAAGAATAGACTGATGAGTTTCAGAAGAAAGTTATTTGTTTCTGGCCATTTTGAGCCTATAATCGAACCCACAACAGCTGATGCTCCAGATACTCAAATAGTCTAAAGAAGGACAGTTTTATTGCTTCTTTAAATCAGGACAACAGTTTTCAGCTGTGCTAACATAATTGCAAAAGGGTTTTCTAATGATCAATTAGCCTTTTAAAATGATAAAGTTGGATTAGCTAACACAACGTGCCATTGGAACACAGGAGTGATGGTTGCTAATAATGGGCCTCTGTACGCCTATGTAGATAGTCCATAAAAAATCTGCCATTTCCAGCTACAATAGTCATTTACAACATTAAGAATGTCTACACTGTATTTCTGATCAATTTGATGTTATTTTAATGGACAAAAAATTTGCTTTTCTTTAAAAAACAAGGACAAAACCTTGTGTATGTCTAACGAAAAGATAGTTCCTGACTGTATAGCTTACCCGCCTCCTCCCCAGCCATATCAAGGGGACAAAAGGTGGTCCCCTGATCAATTTCTTATAATACTATATTTTCTATGTCATTGGACTCTTGAAAGATTATTCCCCATTGGGGACTAAAAGAGATTCAAATATACAAATAAACAAACTCCTCTGCAATCTTGACAATAATAGTCAGAGTTGGATAACTTGCCTAAATATTTTTTAAAGAACTGTATATATTTTTTAAAAGATAATTACATTTTAGATTTCTTAATTAACGATCTGCCCCTTTTTTAAAATGTTTGCCTAAAATGACATAGCCAAATCGAACTGCCTGTAGCTCAGGACCTGAAGCAAGGATATGTATATTCTTGATACCAATTGAAAGGTAACACTTTGAAGTTTGTGGAAATGTTAAATTAATGTAGGAGAATATAACACATTAGATCTGGTAAAAGATAATACAAAGTAAAAACCATGCTTTTTTTGTACCATCATTTTTGAAATGCAAGAGAAAGGCCATAATGTATTATTCCAGCCCAGACACAATTTAGATTTTGGCCACTAGATGGCAGCAGTGTATGTCCAAAGTTTTAGACTGATCCAATGAACCATTGCATTTCTGTTTAATGTTTTTAATCAATACTGTCCAAATGTGCCTAATTGGTTTATTAATACCTTTTCAAGTTCATAACTGTGCACTCTCCTCAAACAATAGTATGGGATTATGTCACTGTAATAGCTACTGTAAATTGGACAGTGCAGTTAGATTAACAAGAATTTAAGCTTTCTGCCAGTATCAGATATGTCTATGTCCTGGGAAATGTTCTTGCTACTTACAACCTTATGCTAATCTCATTAGCCTACGCTACCCACCGATAATGTAGAGGTTAATGAAGCAGAAAATCAATAGTTATTTCTGGTATTTTATCAAAGTTAGCTGGTTAACTGATTGCATCAGGATACCACACTACGAGTGAGATTATTTAGTTACAATCATTATTTAGTGGCAGATGTACATGTTAGTTTTCCAGGAAATGGTGTGACAGAAAGAACACTGCAGTATTACAAAAGTTATGGCCTAACCTGGCCCTTCTCAATGAGTGAATATCCATCGTAATACAGTAGGTCTCCCCTGGCCCTTATGAATGAGTGAATATCCATCGTAATACAGTATGTCTACCCTGGCCCTTATGAATGAGTGAATATCAGTTGTAATACAGTAGTTATGGTCTACCCTGGCCCTTATGAGTGAGTGAATATCCATTGTAGTAGGATGTGCATTCAAAGAGCAGTCAAAACACTGTTGTTTCTAAGGTTATTGTGTTTATTCATATTCTATAAACTGTTAATACATTAACTTACGTTATTTGCCAACTCTTTCTCAATGTTTTAACAGCGGAGTACATCCACTTCTAGAGAATTTCTGACACACTTTTGCATGGTTATTGCACAATTAAATGAAAACACCTAAAGCTAAGCTTCTATTTAGAAAGACCAGATGGGGTATACTGCCAAGCAGAGTTAGCCACTAACGCCTAAATATTCAGAAATCACTTTACATTTTTTGAAAGATTAGCTTGAAATGGGCATGGTCTAATTGACTCAACAACCCAAAACATAAATTAATGTTTAGCTTTCTTAGTGTACCTGAAAATCTGTCTTGTTGAGTCAATTAGACCAATCTGTCTTGAAAGTTGGCTTTCTAACTCATTGGTGATGCTTTGTAGTATACCCCACAGGTGACTTTTAATAAGTCAAAAGATTGCAGACTTGCAATAATATACTTTACAAAACCATGTTCATTACTTGAAACAAATAGGAACCAAACTGCATATTAACTCATACATGTTGAAAGGAATAATGTTGTTTATACAGACATTTAAATTAGGGCTAGGCGATATGGCCAAAATATTATATCACAGGACGGTTTGACGGTATTTTTAGTTTTAGAATAATAAAAGTTCTACATTTGCTTCATGAGTAGTCAGCGATCCTAGGGTGGCAACACATACATTCTAAGTGATTTCTATGAGTCTTTCTCCATTCTGATTGTTTTATACTGTTCAATTCAACTTCAACCAAAACACATTTCTGTACTTTTATGATTTCTGCATTTCCTGCACTCAATTGCAGTGGTGGAAAAAGTACCCAATTGTCATACTTGAGTAAAAGTAAAGATATGTTAATAGAAAATTACTCAAGTAAAATACTACTTGAGTAAAAGTCAAAGTATTTGGTTTTAATTATACTTAAGTATCAAAAGTAAATGTAATTGATAAAATGTACTTTAGTGTCAAAAGTAAAAGTATAAATCATTTCAAATTCCTTATATTAAGCAAACCAGATGGCACCATTTTCTTGTTTTTTATTTATTTACGGATAGCCAGGGGCACACCAACACTCAGACGTAATTTACAAACAAAGCATTTGTGTTTAGTGAGTCCTCCAGATCAGAGGCAGTAGATGACCCGGGATGTTCTCTTGATAAGTGTGTGAATTGGACCATTTTCCTGTCCTGCTTACAGGGAACATGTATTGAGTACAGTATTTACAGTATTTTCTTTAGGAATGTAGTGAAGTAAAAGTAAAAGTTGTCAAAAATAAAAATAGTAAATTAAAGTACAGATACCAAAATAAAATGACTTAATTAAGTAGTACTTGAAAGTATTTTTACTTAAGTACTTTACACCACTGCTCAATTGAAAACATTTTCACACAAGCCACGTAGGGCTGCACAACATGGGCAAATAATCTAGGATTTCTTCTTAACCAAACGTTGCAATTGCGATTTGACTTGTGAATTAGAGCAAAACTGTTGGAATCATGGAAATATAATGACTATTGTAATTCTATAGTTAGAATATAATAGTGGGCACTTTGAATACAGTATTGTTTGAGATTACAACGAATTAAAGCTCCAGAAGAGTTATTGTGACAGGATAGGAACTACAGTGTTGATAAGTGTTTCCTAGGGGACCCTATAAACTTTGGCTACGTTGAATGTTTTCTCTTAGCTACTTGATATAGCTAACATATTCTTGCTTTGCAGATTCCTCTTTGATTTAGAAGATACTGTTGCACAAACAGCATGGTGATTTAGGTCTACACCATCACTGGTATTATCAGGCTGTATTAGCTAGCTACGTTTGCTCTTAGTCAGTACATGTATTAGCTAGCTAGCTATTATCATTAGCGGCTAACAATTAACGTCTCACAAGATTTAGGGCAATTTGCTAAGAAAAGACAAACTAGCTGTTTGCTGATGTAAGAAACACAAACTAATTGTGTCATTATAGAACGCTAGTGGATTTATTAGGGAGTGGCAGCAGAGGTGTCGGTTTTGGAGAGTCTGGCGTGCCCAAAGTAAAATGCCTGCCACTCAGTCCCAGAAGCTAGGATATGCACGTTAGTACTATTGGATAGGAAACACTCTAAAGTTTCTAAAACTGTTCAAATAATGTCTGTGAGTTTAACAGAACTGATATAGCAGGCGAAAACCAGAGGAATTTCTGTCCAGAATGTTTTTGTTGTTGTGATATTCCCTCACTTTGAATGGCTCCCTATTGGATTTTCAGTAAAATAGCTCCCAGGTTGCAGTACCTATGGCTTCCACTAGATGTCAACAGTCTTTAGACAGTGTTTCATGCATTTATCTTGGAACAGAGCCTTATAGAAGAAGAATTGGTAAGAGGACCCAGGAAGTCAATATAGTTTTCGGTGCGCGAGACCATGTGCGCGTTCCTCTATATTTTCCTTTTATATTGTTTAGGATGCTATCCGTGTGAAATATAATCATTAATATACATAAAAGTATACCGAAGGATACATTATAAATGATGTTTGATTTGTTTGGGCAAAGTTTATAGGTATAATTTGAACGCTTTCTCTTCACTGTACAACAGGCGACTCGACGGTGGATTTTATGAACGTAACGCGCCAACCAAACTGAGATTTATGGATATAAACAATGACTTTTTCTAACAAAAGATACATGGATTGTCTTGCTTTGACACTTCGGATTGCCCTCAGCAGAAGATCATTAAAAGGTAAGCAATTTATTTTAGCTCTTATATGTGTTTTGTGAGACCCGCGCTGGTTATGGAATTATGCTAATGCATAAATATGAGAGGTGCTATCCTCAAACAATCAAATCTGACAACGCTGTGATATTGCCAAGACTCTGAGCTTTTGATGACTATGCAACACTTGTATGTTGAGAGAAAGTGCGGAGAGAGATGACTCAATTATCGAAGTGATCTATACAAATTGACATTACACATGGTGTATCACATTTAACAAATCAAACATTCAAATACCGGTATAGAAGGTAAAGTAAAAACCCAAACCGGTCCCTGCATCAATACCGGTATATCATAAAATACGTATACCGCTCAGTCTAATTTTAAATACAGTAAAACTTCAATTAATAGCCCCAGGGTTCATGTGCTTAAATCACTGAACAGGACAGTTGCATATTAGATACAGGCTTCTATGTGAGCAAGGCATCTATTTCTTTAATGCACACAGCTTTTACTAATTTGCATAGTTTATTGTTTAATTCCAGGATTCACTTTCAGCATTTAACCTTTTTCCTGCACTAAAGTGTTATAATTTACACACTGTGTTATGTCTTTTTTGTCTTAGAATGCCTCCATAAAGAAAAATCCTTAACAGAATAATCAAATCAAACTTTATTTCCCACATGTGCCGAATACAAGAATACAAGTGTGGACTTTACCGTGAAATGCTTACTACAAGCCCTTATCCAACAGTGCAGTTCAAGAAGAAGAAAATATTTACCAAGCAGTCCAATCTTTAAACTATTTGGTCACCTCAGAGTCTCTCACCAGGCTAGCCCCCTTTAGTTCCAGAGACACCTGGAAGAGAAATGACATACAGAAACTCTTTCATGTACTAATTGAGTTATGACTTGTTAACACTTTCTCTTCTTACAATAACAACGTGGCAATAAGATAATAAGACCCAGAGTTAGGGTTGATTCCATTTCAATTCAGTCAATTCAGGAAGTATACTGAAATTCCACTTCAACATTTTCATAATTGAAACTCATTAAAGAAAAGTGAAATTAGAATAAATACATTTAAAGTTAATTTCCTGAAATGGAATAGACCCCAACTGTGACAAAGCACAATGTCTTCATTGCCTGTCTGTTGCAATAAGGACAACATTCTGTAATATGCTCCTTGTTGTTACCTGTCTGTGTGGATCCACACTCCTTCTCTTCTTCCTCACGGTGGAAAATCTGTCCATCTGGCCGAGTCCTCCAGCGCAGTTGAAAGTTAGACACCCCCTGATTCACGAGCTCTACATGCAGCTAGATTAAAGCACAAGCTTTTAGGTTAAATATTTTCTCTCTCGCTCACTCTCTCTTTCTGTCTCTCTCTCTCTGTCTCTCTTGCTCTCTCTGTCTCTCTCTCTCTGTCTCTCTCTGTCTCTCTCTGTCTGTCTCTCTCTCTGTCTCTCTGTCTCTCTGTCTCTCTGTGTCTCTGTGTCTCTGTGTCTGTCTTTCTCTTTCCCTCCCCCTTTCCCTCTTCCTCCCCCTTTCCCTCTCCCTCCACCTTTCCCTGTCCCTCTCTCTCACCTGCTGTAGGAGCTGGTCACTGACTGCCTGGTCCGTCAGATCAGCATCTGATTGGATCTTCATCCTCACCACCGTTCTCTTTGACTTGGGGGCTGAAATACATTTGCTGATATTTTTTTATGGTGTAAAATAGTTCAAATCTGTACCAGGAATACCACAAAACTCATTATGACTTGACAGTATGTTTTATTTGATATATTTCATTAACAATGCGCTGTTATGCTAAAGTTTAGTAACATGAGCAATGCGTAAATAGTGTTCTTTTTTTAAAGCACATTGTTGAAGAATGAAAATGTCACACTGCCAGATTACAATGAGTTTTACGGTATTTTTTACACTGATTTGTACTAATTTGCACTGTGAAAATGTCTCCCACATAGTCACAAAATAACATTCAATATAACAAAACATTAATTGTGAAAAAAAAAAGTATAATCTCCACTAAACCGAAGTCCGATACGAAAATAAGTATGTTCATTAAAGTTATTATTTGACATACCTTCACTGACAGAATAATTAAATGTACCGGGAAAGAAGTACCTTCTGTGGAAAGCTCTGGAGTTTTGACCGTGGCAAATACTTCCACCTCACAAAGAGTGAGCCATTCTGACCTGCCAGGGATGACCACAACAACATAGCGACCCTCCATCTCATTACACTGGAAGGTGTAGGTCTTTCCTGCTGGGATGTGGGAGATGACAACACATCTGAAAGAGAGAGATGGTGGGAGGAGAGAGAAGAAGGTGGGGGATAAAGAGAGATGGATGGGGGAGAGAAGAGGTGGTGGGGGTAAGGGTGGTAGGAGAGAGGGGTGAGATGAAAGAGGGAGTGGGGGGAGAGAGAGAGTGGGGGGTTGTGGGAGAGAGAGCGAGGGGGGTGGAGGAAGAGAAAGGTTGGGGTGTTGATGGAGAGATAGGGGAGGCGTCGAGAGAGAGTGAGGCGGAGTGGGGGGAGAGAGTGGGTAGGGGGAATGTGGGGGAGAGTTAGAGAGAGAGAGAGAGAGAGAGAGAGAGAGAGAGAGAGAGAGAGAGAGAGAGAGAGGATTATTATACAGTGTGTTGCAATTGTGAAAATGCTTCTTCACTACAGGAAGACTGAACATATTTCATGAATATTTTTCTTTTTAATTGAATCACAAACTTTACAGTCAATCAGAATTACAGTATAATGTTATTTATTCTATTTCACTACTCACCTGGGGTTGCTGATGCCGTTGTTCTCCAGTGAGTTACCGATGCGGATCTCAGCACCATCAAGCCTTTCAGGAACACCATCTCCTCTGTTGGTGATGCTGACAGCTGTCACCTTGGTCACATCCAGCAGGTCCACTCTCCACCAGGGGTTGGTCTCCTGTTCAGTGTGGGTGCAGAATCTTTTGTAGTAGTCTGATTCTCTGTTCCCATCAATGGCATTATGAGCATTGCCATAGCCATTCAGTGATGACTGGCTGGCCACTCCTTTCAATGCTACATTTACTACCGGGACATAGAGAATGTTTTAATATAGAAATTACAAGTTATTCTTTCATCTTAAAGCATATACATTTGACATGTTTAAAAGAGGGGGGATATTAGTGGTGGGAGGGGGAGTGGAGGGGAGAGGGGTGGATGTTGGAGAAGAGAAGAGAGGTGATAGTAGTGGTAAGAGGACTATTGGAGGGGAGAGGGGTGGATGTTGGAGAAGAGAAGAGAGGTGATAGTAGTGGTGGGAGGGGTGGAAGAAAGAGGGGTTTATGGGTCTGAAATAAGAGGTTAAGAGTTCAGTTATTATTACATTACATATCTCTATACAAGTCACACTAATAGGAATATGACAGAAATCTAGAGTGATGTTCCTGTCAGCAAGCACATTACTTCTACTTCCAGAACATTGATGTTCTCCTATATAAAAGTAATGTAAACTTGACTTGGTGATGGATGTGAAGAGTGAAGACAGTGACAGATGATTACCTGCAGGAGTCCCGTATACTTCCAACTCACACAGAGTGAGATATTCCTTCCTGACAGGGATGACCACAACAACATAGCGACCCACCATCTCATTACACTGGAAGGTGTTGGTCTCTCCTGCTGGGATGTGGGAGATGACATCACATCTGAAAGAGAGAGCGAGAGAGAGAGAGAGAGGGTGGGGGAGAGAGAGAAATACATGATTATTGTACAGTGCGGCGCTGTAGTTCAAATGCTTCTTCACAAAAGTATTACTGAAAATATCAACACATATAATGAAGAACTGTTCTTTTTACTGAATACCGTAAACTTTACAATCAATCAGAACTACCGGCTCTGACGTTCGTCGGATGTGGCGGTGCTTGCAAACTATTAGGAATTACAACTACAAAGTGAAACCCAGCTGACTACAAAGTGAAACGGACTACAAAGTGAAACCCAGCTGCGAGCTGCCCATTGACGTGAGCCTACCAGACGAGCGAAATGCCTTTCATGCTCGCTTCGAGGCAAGCAACACTGAAGCATGCATGAGAGCACCAGCTGTTCTGGACGACTGTGTGGTCACGCTCTCCATAGCCGATGTAAGCAAGAACTTTAAAAAGGTCAACATTCACAAGGCCACTGGACCAGACTGATTACCAGGGCGGGTACTCAGAGGATGCGCGAACAAACTGGCAAGTGTCTTCACTGACATTTTCAACCTCTCCCTGACCGAGTCTGTAATACCCACATGTTTCAAGCAGACCACCATAGTCCCTGTGCCCAAGAATGCGAAGGTAACCTGCCTAAATGACTACCGCCTCGTTGCACTCACGTTGGTAGCCATGAAGTGATTTGAAAGACTGGTCTTGGCTCACTTCAACACCATCATCCCGGAAACCCTAGACCTACTGCAATTCTCGCATACCGCCCAACAGATCCACAGATGACACAATCTCAGGCGAACATCATACTGACCTTTCCCACCTGGACAAAAGAAACACCTATGTGAGAATGCTATTCATTGACTACAGCTCAGTGTTCAACACCATAGTGCCCTCAAAGCTCATCACTAAGCTAAGGACCCTGGGACTAAACACCTCCCTCTGCAACTGGATCCTGGACTTCCTGACAGGCCGCCATCAGGTAGTAAGGGTAGGCAACAACACGTCTGCCACGCTGATCCTCAACACCAGTTCCCCTCAGGGGTGCGTACTTAGTCCCCTCCTGTACTCCCTGTTCACCCACGACTGCGTGGCCAAGCACAACTCCAAGACCATCATTAAGTTGGCTGATGACACAACAGTGGTAGGCCTGATCACCAAAAATGACGAGACAGCCTATAGGGAGGAGGTCAAAGACCTGTCAGTGTGGTGCCAGGCCAACAATCTCTCCCTCAATGTAAGCAAGACAAAGGAGATGATCGTGGACCACAGGAAAAGGAGGGCCAAACAGGCCTCCATTTACATCAATGGGGCTGAATTGGAGAGGGTCAAGGGTTTCAAGTTCCTTGGTGTCCACATGGTCGAAACACACCAAGACAGTTGTGAAGGTGCTATGACAACACCTTTTCCCCCTCAGAAGACTGAAACGATTTGGAATGGTTCCCCAGATCATCAAAAAGTTATACAGCTGCACCATCGAGAGCATCCAGACCGGTTGCATCACCACCTGGTATGGCAACTGCTCTGTATCTGAACCTATATACCAGGCGGTGTAACAGGGGAAGGAAGGCCCCACAATATTGTCAGACTCCAGTCACCCAAGTCATAGACTTCTCTCTGCTACCGCACGGCAAGCCGACAGAGATGGCAGCCTCGCTTCACGTTCTCAGGAAACCATGCAGTATTTTGTTTTATGTATTACTTCTTACATTATTACCTCGGGAAATATTAAGTTTTATTACATACAACCGGGAGGAACTATTGGATATAAGAGCAACGCCAACTTACCAACATTACGACCAGGAATATGACTTTCCCAAAGAGGATTCTCGGTTTGCTAACCCAAACACAACAATAGACTGGATAGCACCCGGCTACTCAAAGCAACGGCGGCGCCGGAGAAGAGGGAAAGCGCGCGGTCTTTTGGTCAAGCTACGTCGGCGAGCATCGTGCACCTCTCCCGAGTATTTTAATCGCCAATGTACAGTCTCTGACAACAAAGTAGACGAAATCCGATCGAGGGTTGCCTTTCAGAGAGACATCCGAGACTGCAACGCTTCTTTGCTTCACGGAAACATGGCTCACTCCAGGACACGTTATCGAGTCGGTACAGCCACCTGGTTTCTCCACGCACGCGCCGACAGAAACAAACTTCTATCTGGTAAGAAGAAGGGTGGGGGTGTGTGTCTTATGATTAACGAGGCGTGGTGTGATCATAACAACATACAGGAACTCAAGTCCTTTGTTCACCTGACAGAATTCATTACAATCAAATGCAGACCGCATTATCTACCAAGAGAATTCTCTCGATTATAATCACAGCCGTGTACATCCCCCTCAAGCTGATACATCGACGGCACTGAAAGAAATTAATCGGACTCTATGTAAACTGGAAACCACATATCCTGAGGCTGCATTTATTGTGGCTGGGGATTTTAATAAGGCTAATTTAAGAACAAGGCTCCCGAAATTTTACCAGCATATCGAGATGTGCCACCCGGGCTGGTAAAATCCTGGACCACTGTTATTCCAACTTCCGTGATGCATACAAGGCTATTCTCCGCCCTCCTTTTGGCAAGTCTGACCATGACTCCATTTTGTTGCTCCCAGCCTACAAACAGAAACTAAAACAGGAAACGCCCGTTCTCAGGTCTGTTCAACGCTGGTCCGACCAATCTGATTCCATGCTGCAAGATTGCTTCGAGCACGTGGACTGGGATATGTTCCGGATAGCATCTGACAACAACATTGATGTATACGCTGATTCGTGAGCGAGTTTATTAGCAAGTGCATTGGTGATGTTGTACCCATAGCAAATATTAAAACCTTCCCCAACCAGAAACCGTGGATTGATGGCAGCATTCGCAAGAAAAACTGAAAGCGCGAACCACTGCTTTTAACCAGGGTAAGGCTACCGGAAACATGACTGAATACAAACAGTGTAGCTATTCCCTCCAAGGCAATCAAACAAGCTAAGTGTCAATATAGAGACAAAGTAGAGTCACAATTCAACGGCTCAGACACAAGAGGAATGTGGCAGGGTCTACAGTCAATCACGGACTGCCAGCCCCGTCGCGGACCATGACGTCCTGCTCCCAGACCAACTAAACAACTTCTTTGCTCGCTTGAGGACAATGCAGTGCCACCGACACGGCCCGCTACCAAAACCTGCGGGCTCTAATTCACCGCAGCCAATGTGAGAAAAACATTTAAATGTGTTAACCCTCGCAAGGCTGCGGCCCAGATGGCATCCTGGCCGTGTCCTCAGAGCATGCGCAGACCAGCTGGCTGGTGTGTTCACGGACATATTCAATCAGTCCCTATCCCAGTCTGCTGTTCCCACATGCTTCAAGAGGGCCACCATTGTTCCTGTTCCCAAGAAAGCTAAGGTGACTGAGCTAAATGACTATCGCCTTGCAGCACTCACTTCTGTCATCATGAAGTGCTTTGAGAGATTAGTCAAGGATCATATCACCTCCATCCTGCCAGACACCCTGGACCCACTCCAATTTGCTTACCGTCCCAATAGGTCCACAGACGACGCAATCGCAATCACACTGCATACTGCCCTAACCCATCTGGACAAGAGGAATACTTATGTAAGAATGCTGTTCATCGACTACAGCTCAGCATTTAACACCATAGTTCCTCCAAGCTCGTCATTAAGCTCGAGACCCTGGGTCTCGACCCAGCCCTGTGCAACTGGGTCCTGGACTTCCTGACGGGCCGGTCCCAGGTGGTGAGGGTAGGAAACAACATCTCCACTCCGCTGATCCTCAACACTGGGGCCCCACAAGGAGTGCGTTCTCAGCCCTCTCCTGTACTCCCTGTTTACCCATGACTGCGTGGCCAAGCACGCATCCAACTCAATCATCAAGTTTTCTGACGACACTACAGTGGTAGGCTTGATTACCAACATAGCAGCGAGACGGCCTACAGAGAGGAGGTGAGGGCCCTCGGAGTGTGGTGTCAGGAAAATAACCTCTCACTCAATGTCAGCAAAACAAAGGAGATGATCGTGGACTTCAGGAAACAGGAGAGGGAGCACCCTATCCACATCGAGGGGACAGTAGTGGAGAGGGTGGAAAGTTTTAAGTTCCTCGGTGTACACATCACGGACAAACTGAATTGGTCCACCCACACAGACAGCGTGGTGAAGAAGGCGCAACAGCGCTTCAACCTCAGGAGGCTGAAGAAATTCGGCTTGTCACCAAAATCACTCACAAGCTTTTACAGATGCACTATCGAGAGCATCCTGTCGGGCTGTATCACCGCCTGGTACGGCAACTGCTCCGCCCACAACCGTAAGGAGCTCTCCAGAGGGTAGTGAGGACTGCACAGCGCATCACCGGGAAACCTACCTGCCCTCCAGGACACCTACACCACCCGATGTCACAGGAAGGCCAAAAAGATCATCAAGGACAACAACCACCCGAGCCACTGCCTGTTCACCCCGCTATCATCCAGAAGGCGAGGTCAGTACAGGTGCATCAAAGCTGGGACCGAGAGACTGAAAAACAGCTTCTACCTCAAGGCCATCAGACTGTTAAACAGCCATCACTAACATTGAGTGGCTGCTGCCAACATACTGACTTAAATCTCTAGCCACTTTAAACATAGGAATTGGATGTAAATAAATGTATCACTAGCCACTTTAAACAATTTTGTATATAATGTTTACGTATCCGACATACTCATATCAAATGTATACACTGTACTCTAAACCATCTACTGTATCTTGCCTATGCTGCTCGTTGGCCATCGACCCAAATCTCTAGCCACTTTAATAATTATAACTGGATGAAATAATGTATCACTAGCCACTTTAAACAATGCCATTTATATAATGTTTACATATCCTACATTACTCATCTCATATATATATATGTGTATATACTGTACTCCATACCATCTACTGCATCTTGCCTATGCCGGTCAGCCATCGCTCATCCATATATTTATATGTACATACTCGTATTCATTCCTTTACTCTTGTGTGTATAAGGTAGTTGTTGTGAATTTGTTAGATTACTTGTTAGATACTACTGCATGGTCGGAACTAGAAGCACAAGCATTTCGCTACACTCGCATTAACATCTGCTAACCATGTGTATGTGACAAATAAAATTGGATTTGATTTGATTTGAGCGCCATGTCTAGGTCCAAAAGGCTCCTTAACAGCTTCTACCCCAACCTATAAGACAGCTGAACAATTAATCACATGGACACCCTGACTATTTACAATGACCCCCAGCTGCTACTCGCTGTTTATCATCGTATCATCTATGCATAGTCACTTTACCCTTACCTACATGTATAAATTACCTCGACTAACCTGTGCCCCTCGAGTAACCTGGGCCCCCTGCATATAGCATAGGTATTGTTATGTATTTCTACTGTGTTACTTTTTATTTTTGACTTTATTTTATTTAGTAAATATTTTCAGAACTCTATTTCTTGAACTGCACTGTTTGTTAAGGGCTTGTAAGTAAGCATTTCTCGGTAAGGTCTACACCTGTTGTATTCATCGCATGTGAATACAATTTGATTTGAGTACAATGTTGTTTGTTCGATTTCACTACTCACCTGGGGTTGTTGATGCCGTTGTTCTCCAGAGAGTTACCGATACGGATCTCAGCACCATCAAGCCTCTCAGGAACTTCATCTCTGTTGGTGATGGTGACAGCTGTCACTTTGTACACATCCAGCAGGTCCACTCTCCACCAGGGGTTGGTGTCCTGTGCAGTGTGGGTGCAGGATCCATAGTTTGTGTTTCTGTACCCATCAATTGCATAGTGAGCATCGCGATCCGAAAACTGTGATGACTGAGCAGCCACTCCTCTCAATGCCACGTTGTCTGTTTGAGTGACAGAGACAAATATAATACACAGGTTTATTCATTAGTGCACACCGTAGCAATACGTTTTGCAACTGAAAACGTTTTGCAGGTTAGTTCAGTTTAGTCAATTTCCATTTTGTCAATTTTGTTCAGTTCTGCACCAACTAGTATTAAATGTAAATAGTTACCTTTAATTGGGCACTTTGTATTTGTATTTATTATAGATCCCCATTAGCTGCTGCCAAAGCAGCACCTACTCTTCCTGGGGTCCAGCAACATTAAGGCAGTTTATACAATTTTAAAACATTAGAATACATTCACAGATTTCACAACACACTGTGTGCCCTCAGGCCCCTACCCCACCACTACCACATATCTACAGTACTAAATCCATGTGTATGTATAGTGCGTATGTTATCGTTCGTGTGTGTATGCATGTGTCTGTGCCAATGTTTGTGTTAAGGTGTTTTTTTAATCTGTTTTTTAAGTCAAATTTTACTGCTTGCGTCAGTTACTTGATGTGGAATAGAGTTCCATGTAGTCATGGCTCTATGTAGTACTGTGTGCCTCCCATAGTCTGTTCTGGACTTCAAGTATGCATGGTTGTCCGAGCTGTGTGCCAGTAGTTTAGACAGACAGCTCGGTGCATTCAACATGTCAATACCTCTCATAAATAAAAGTAGTGATGAAGTCAATCTCTCCTCCACTTTCAGCCAGGAGTATTATTAATATTAGCTCTCTGTGTACATCCAAGGGCCAGCCGTGCTGCCCTATTCTGAGACCATTGCAATTTTCCTAAGTCCTTTCTTGTGACACCTGACCACACGACTGAACAGTAGTCAAGGTGCGACAAAACTATGGTCTGTTAGACCTGCCTTGTCGATAGTGTTGTTAAGAAGGCAGAGCATCACTTTGTTATAGACAGACTTCCCCCCATCTTAGCTACTACTGCATCAATATGTTTTGACTAGGACAGTTTACAATCTAGTGTTACTCCAAGCAGCTTGCTCAACTTGCTCAATTTCCACATTATTTATTACAGGATTTAGTTGAGGTTTAGGGTTTAGTGACTTTAACTGAATGAAAGTTATTACTAGGCCTAGCTTCTGTCACAGCGACCAATGCTTGTTAGTTGATTTATTTACTTATTCATTAATGTTTTTATTTATTATTTTTTTATGTTTTGCTTCTGTCACAGTGGCCAATACGGATACTTCATTCCTTGATTCATTGATTTAGATTGTTTGTTTGTTTGTTTGTTTGTTTGTTTTATCTGTCTGTCTTTTTTGTGTGATTGTTTTTGTGTCTGTCTGTCTGCTTTATTAAAAATGCATTTACCTATTTGCATGGTGACCCTCAGAAAGAGTAGGAAAATCCCTGTAAAGCCACAATAATAATAAGAATGATTAGTAATGATTAATCATATTAATGTGAATGATTAGTCCTAATTAATCATATTCATGTGAATGATTAATCATATTAATATGAATGATTAGTGATAATTAATCATATTAATGTGAATGATTAGTCATAATTAATCATATTAATGTGAATGATTAGTCATAATTAATCATATTAATGTGAATGATTAGTCATAATTAATAATATTAATATGAATGATTCGTCATAATTAATCATATCAATGTGAATGATTAGTCATAATTTATCATATTAATATGAATGATTAGTCATAATTAATCATATTCAGGTGAATGATTAGTCATAATTAATCATATTCAATGTGAATGATTAGTGATAATTAATCAAATGAATGTGAATGCACTATATTACAAGTTATGTAACGTGCTATAGGGTAATGCTGATCATTAGAGATCTCTGACTTTTAGATGGAAGGGTTGGGGTCAATTCAATTTCAATAAATTCAGGAAGTACACTGAAATTCCAATTTCTCTGTTAAACTCTGAGTGGTTGTTTTGGTCTCTGTACAGAGCCCGGTGAGTTAATCAGAAAATAGACACATCATTTGAAAGCTACAGGCGTTGTCTTTTTGGAAATGGAACTAAAATCTTACTGCTGACAATGTCATAGGAATATCTTAGAGTTTAACTTAATTGGAATGTGGTTTACTGTCTGATTTGACTGGAATTGAAATAGAATTGACCCTAACCCTTGTAGGTATTTAGTTCTCACCAGAGACAGGGATAGCTCTCCGACTCCACTCCATTGATCTGGGATGTAGCAACATATTCATCAGTCAATATGAATTAATAACATAAAACATTTCCCCTTTTCAATCATCAGTTAATATGATCTATTTCTGGACATCCATCACCTGAAATTTGCTGTAGGATGTGGATATCCTATTCTTTTCCATTTCAGCATTTCCATGCCACACATACCACAACAACAATAACCTTTCACTAATGTGATAATAACCCATTTTCTTTACTTATATATTATCATCATTCTTTATTATAGTATTAGCCAAGGTTTTGAATAATGAAACAGTATATCCAAACGTAAAATAAACATACCTGTATTGACAGGGCTATCTTGTCCTTCGCTGAATCCCTCGACCCTCTCCTCAGTCTCAGTGTGCGTGATGGATTCTTCTTACTCTCTTTTCTCTCTCTCTGTCTGGCAAATATGCAAACCTGGGTCATGTTCATTAGGGAACACAACAGAAAAAATGTAGCAACTTTTTTCAACTGAAAACAAAAATGTGCGTTTATGATTGTATAAGATCAGATATTCCCTCACTCCCTGTTTCAATCTGTTTTCAATCACCACCCTCTATTAGCCAAAGATGGTGAGGTTAAGGTGAGGTGTATTTGGTTAGCAGTGAGCTGTAGCAAACCACTGTGTGTGTTTGCGTGTGGTTGTGTTTGTGTGTGTCTGTGTGGTGTTGTTTCCCAGGGGATTTGTTTAGCAGTCATCCAGATAACCTCATCCTCTCCCTGAGGTGTCAATAGTTACACAACTTCAGCCTTTTTTTGTCCCTGATGGAAACTGTTTGAATCTGATGGAAACAGTGGATGCTCCTCAGAGGAGAAAGGGGAGGACCATCCTTCTCAGTGAATTTCATACAAATTTAAATGGTTAAACATTTTAAAAGTTATATTTTTTAGATACAGCTATATTAAATATAATGACGTCACCAAACAATTGATTAAAACACACTAGTTTGCAAAGAAGGTCTACATTAGCCTCAACAGCACTCTGTAGAGTAGCACCATTGTGTAGCCAGAGGACAGCTAGCTTCCGTCCTCCTCTAGGTACATTGACTTCAATACAAAACCTAGGAGGCTCATGGTTCTCACCCCTACGCTGGCCCAACGTTCTAACCACTAGGCTAACTGCCACCCCAAGTCAAGGTAAGCTTTTGGTATTACTAATGTACTGCCACCTGGGCCCACCGGAGAAACTGCTTACTGACTGTACACTAAAAGTTACTGCATGATTGTAGCGGGTTTACTAACGTGTTAGTTCTGTTAGCTATGCTGACTATGACATTACTTTAGCTAATATGGTGACAACAATGTAGGCTGTGTGTAGCGGTTTGGCTTGGAAAGGTGTTTTTGCCTGGTCACATACAGCTGATGTGTTGTGCATTGAAGTCCACAAGAGAACGGGCAAGGTGAGAGGAGGAGAGTGTATAGAAGGTATACAACGTGGCTGCTATGAAAGTGAACTGTGTTTACGCATGATCAGGGGTGTATTCATTCCGCCGATTCTGTTGAAAAAAACGTTTCTTAAATGGAAGCAAACGTAACAAAACGGGGATAAACATACATGAATTTGTCCAATAGCAACTCTTGTTTGCAACTGTTGGACTAATGATTACACCATATGTCAGCTAGATGCAAGCAAGATTGTGCAAGGCGGTGTTGAATGTCACTGTCTGGCCATGTGTCACTGTCTGACGCCTCAAATCTGTCTCTCGACCTTTGTGCACTTGCGTTGTAAACTTTCATTCATAGGCTAGGTTGTAGCAACCTTGTTATGGGTATAGGGAAAATTTGAGTATCATGTAGTAGCCTAACCCTATCGCTGTTACATTTAACTGGGTGAATGGAATATGAATGAGAGTCATCCAATATGCTGTAATAGAAATAAGGCCATGCTCATGAAAAAAAATTTTGTCCTCCCTCATCTTACACAGTATTGACCGCAGCTAGATAGAATCAATGTGGATTTGATGGAAACTGTGTGAATCTGATGGAAACTGTGTGAATATGTTGGATACTGTTTGAATCTATTGGGTCATTCTTGAGTTGTGGTGTTAAAATCTGTCCCTTGACTTTGGCACCATGTAAAAAAAAACATTGACAAATAATACAGTTCCCGTTTAATTTAACTGTTAATAAAAAAAATCCTCAGTTTTAGGTCATTTGTGTAATGCATTAAAAATAACTAATTACAAATATATGCAAGGACGTTGAGCATTCTCTCCAGTGGCAAACTGTTATCTGGGGTGGGGTCTAGATTCAAGACAATTATTAGCTAATTACACTCTTTTAGTATTTCATACATTTGAGGATTCCATTGATCATTTGTTGTGTCTATATCCAGTGTCATTTGTTGTTACTGTAACTAATTGAAGGGAAATAAGATTTTGAGCATAATTATTAATTATGTCACTTTAGTAAATAATTGTTTTATGATTGATTTCAGAAAACCCTTCTTTACCTGAAATGTCTCATTGGTGTTACTGCTCCTACTGGTGGCACAATGTTATCATAATGGTAAAACATATTTAATGTCATTAAGCTATGATTTTGTTTTTATTAGAATGGGAGGAAAGTAGTTACATTTTCTAAATGCCTAATTGCCACCGTAACTCAAGAATAACACTTTTGGAAACTGTGAATCTGTTGGAAATTAAATATTTCATTGTAAATATTAAAATACCATGAATAAAACCAAAAGCTGAAATGAGTTGTTTCTACTTTAACAAAAATGCAGCTTTTTTATTTGTTTCCATTCTCCTCCAAGTTGCTGAATCTGCTCTCTACTTCAGTTTCCTCCTTACCTCCTAACCAATTGTTTGAACTTATTTATTATCATCATCATTTTTTATAATATTAGCCAAGGTTATTGAACAACCAAACAATATATCCAAACATATAAATAAACATATTGTACCTGTATTGAGAGGGCTATCTTGTCCTTCACTGAATCCCTCGCTCCTCTCCGCCGTCTCAGTGTGCATGATGGATCTTATTACTCTTTTTTTCCTCCTCTCTCACTCTGTCTGGCAAACATGCAAACCTGGGTCATGTTCATTAGGGCACACAACAGAAAACAAATTGCAACTTATTCCAATGGGAAACAAAATGATTGTTTGTTATTGGATAAGATCAGGTAGTCCCTCACTGTTTCAATTTGGTTTCTTTCCATTGTTGCCTTATGAATACAACCCTGTATTAGCCAATCAATGGGAAGTTAAGGTGAGGTTTCTTTGGTTAGCAGTGGTCCGTAGCCCACCATCCTGTGTGTGTGTGTGTGTGTGTGTGTGTGTGTGTGTGTGTGTGTGTGTGTGTGTGTGTGTGTGTGTGTGTGTGTGTGTGTGTGTGTGTGTGTGTGTGTGTGTGTGTGTGTGTGTGTGTGTGGTGCTGACTTGTGTGGGGATTTGGTTAGCAGTCATCCATAGAACCTCATCTACTACCTGAGGTGAAATACGTAAACTGTGTTAAATAAACCAACAGTGCTTTTACTCCGAATGCATCTCACTCAAAGATTTACACTAAATTAATCTATTATTAAAATGTACAAATAATGTATATTAAACTTTGAAGTTGTACTTTTATTAAACCTCTACTATCAAACCTGAACTGCACCTTAAAGGTGACACACTTAAAGACAAAAAAATCTATTATAATTAAGTTATACATGTTTTCTCCCAGTGAGAAAGAAAAACATATGTAGACAGAAATTCCAAATAGATGCAATTAACTATATTTATTGTAAATTAAGTTTAATCTAACACTATTTTGTCTCCCTGGAGTGTCTTAGTGCTGGGGTCTCACATGCCCATAACCCACAACCTCAGGAGTGTGTGTTTTTTTATTTAACTAGGCAAGTCAGTTAAGAACAAATTCTTATTTACAATGACGGCCATGGAACAGTGGGTTAACTGCCTTAGAACAACAGATTTTTACGGATTCGATCTAGCAACCTTTCGGTTACTGGCCCAACGCTCTACCCACTAGGGTACCTGCGGCCCTGTGTGTGTGTGTTGTGTGTGTGTGTGTGTGTGTGTGTGTGTGTGTGTGTGTGTGTGTGTGTGTGTGTGTGTGTGTGTGTGTGTGTGTGTGTGTGTGCGTGCGTGTGTGGTGTGTGTGTGCGTGTGCGATCAAACATGACAACATTCTGCTGGACGAACACGGTAAGATGGCTCAACCAATCATATCTGATTTTTGGTATGCTTAGCTAGACAGTCTAATAGAGATCAATACAATTACTGGTGTGGTTAAATTGTTTTGTTGTGTGTTTTGTTGTAGGTGGTACAGAATCTGATTCCACCAACATACACTTCCAACCCCTAGCTCTGCACAAAGTGAAGGTAAGTTGGCCGAAGTATTTACAATCTGACGGCTGAGATAGTTACATTGACAGTAAGCATAGTATAAACATCAATAGGGTATGGTTTGTGTTATGGGGGATTTAGGTAGCCTGAGAACCACAGAGTACCTTCCAGATCATGTCATCAATTTAGTAAACCCCTCTTCTCTTCTGAGAATCTGGAGTCAATCCACAGTGGCATGCTGAAACAGGTTATCTGATACCCCAGGGAACACTCAAAGGGTGATAGGCCCGTGGCAGAACAGGAAATGGTGTTGCGGGCTTATTCGACCAACACAAGCTGCTGGCTCCAGGTGGTGGGGTTGGCGGTGACCAGGCAGCACAGAGTAGTTTCTAGGTCCTGGTTAGCTCGCTCCGACAGGCCGTTGGACTGGGCTTGGAACCCAGAGGACAGTCTGGCCGACGACCCATTGAGGATGCAGAACGCCTTCCAGAACCAGGACGAGATTTGAGGACCCCGGTCGGAGACCATGTCTACTGTTAGTCCATGGATCCGGAAGACGTGCTGCACCATGAGCTGGTGCAGCACGTCTCTTTGGCAGAGGGTAGCTTGAGGAGAAGAATGAAGTTTGTGGCTTTGGAAAACTGATCCACTTCGGTCAGGATGACGGTGTTGCCATCAGACGGGGGGAGACCCGTGACAAAGTCCAGGGAGATGTGAGAACAGGGATGGTGAGGGACAGGCAGAGGTTGGAGGAGACCAGCCGGAGCTTGCCGAGGAGTCTTGTTCTGTTCACAGACTGTTCGAGCAGCGACGAATGCAGAGACGTCAGGAACCATAGTAGGCCACCAAAAGCACAAAAGCCAGGGTCCGACGGGAGCCCAGGTGGCAGGCAAGCCTGGAGGGGTGGGCCCACTCTAGGACCGAGGAGTGGACCGTGCCAGGAATGAACATTCGGATAGCTGGGCCCCCCCTGGTGTTCGGCTGGGAATGCTGCACTTCACAAACCTGATTCCCTATTCCCCAGCTGAGTGCCGTCGCCAGGCACGAGGTGGGAATGATGGTCTCAGGTTCCAGGGTAGTATCCGTGGGGCTTTAGCGGCGTGACGGTATGAGAGGGAGAAGTTGAACCGGGTGAAAAGTAGGGCACACCTAGCTTACCTGGAATTGAGGCGCTTGGCGGTGCGGAGATATTCCAGGTTCTTGTGGTCAGTCCACACAATGAAAGGATGTTTCGCCACCTCCAGCCAGTGCCTCCACTCCACCAACGCCATCTTCACCGCGAGAAGCTCACGATTCCCCACATCGTAGTTCCTCTCCATGGCATTGAGGCGGTTGGAGAAGAAGGCACAGGGATATAACCTCTCAGGGATTGCTGGGGCGCTAGCGCCCCAATCCCGACACTACCAGGTGAAATGTAAGGCGCCAAATTCAAAATCCAAAAGTTGAATTATTAAACATCCACCAATATACAAGTGTTCCATACTCATCAAAAGCTCTGTTTCTTGGAAATATCACAGCGTTGTCAGATTTCAAAAAGGCTTTACGTCGAAAGCAGCACATTTGATTGTTTGAGGGTAGCACCTCACATATTTTTCCCATAGCCATGAATCGATTAGCCATCACGGCACACACATAACACATTTCACAGCGAAAACAAATCAATTACCTGTTGAAGAACTTCTGCTGAGGTCATCCTAAGTGTCCAACGAAGACAATCCATGGTTCTTTTGTTAGAAAAAGGAATGTATTTTATCCATAAATCTCCATTTGGTTCGCGCGTTATAATCAGAAACGACAGCCTCCACCACTCCATTGAAACGTGACGCAAACTCGTTCATCTTATACCTATAAACTTGTCCAAGAACAATCAAACATAGTTTTAAATGTATCCTTAGGAACACTTTTACGTATATTTACTATTATAAATCAACCGGAATATAAACTGATCGATAAAGACGTTAAAAAAGACACAGCGTGTCTTGTCGGGAGCGCGCGCTGGGTACTGTTTACATAAAAAGTACACTTCCTGGTTTGCTCTTATTCTCTGGTCTAATTCATACAAAATGAAAATTGACACTGTCTCGAGACTGTTGACATCTAAAGGAAGCGATGGGTACTGCATTCATATGCCCTTATATGGTCATTTTCATGAGGGAGGGGTTCCAAATGAGCAATGTGTCAAAATCACTTTTTCCAGGTCAGAAATTCCTCGGGGTTTTGCCTGCCATATGCGTTCTGTTTTACTCACAGACAAATGGTTAACACTTTTGGAAAATTCAGAGTGTTTCCTATCCAAAGGTACTAAATATGTGCATATCCTATTTTCTGTGCCTGAATGGGAGGCATTTTACTTTGGGCACGCCAGGCTCTCCAAAACGGTCACCTCATGAGCCGATCCCTAACAAGTTTAGAAGTTAATGAGCAGGAACTGGATCGTCTCGCTGTGGTTCCCTGACACACGTAGGTTGATAGGGATGGTATTGTGGGTGACCCGGCCTACAGAGAGCCCATCCAGTGCTCTAATGTCCATGGGAATGGAGAGGGGCTGAGTGGGGATATCCAGCTCGGAAGCAAGGGTAGCGTCCATAAAGCTGTCATCGGCCCCAGAGTCGATGAGTACCCGGAGATATTTTGACTGGTTTCCCCACAGCAACATGACATTTAAAGGGATGTGAGTAAGTGGCGAGGAAGAGTTATCCGTATGGCCCACCAGAGTACTCGCTTCTACCTGTGAGCCTGGTCTTTAAGTGGATAGGTGGTTACAAAATGCAGAGTAGTCCCCCAATACAGGCAGCTCTTAGTGTGAAGCCTGTATAGTGGTTCAGCTGGAGACAGCCTAGCTCTGCCTAGTTGCATGTGCTCGGGAAGAGGTGAATCGTCAGTCTTCGGAGGCTCTTGGGGGAAACTCGGGTAGCCTCGTGTTCTCTCGGCAAATGAGCCGTCGGAGACTTCCCGGATACCTCGGAGGCGAGGTGGAACCCTTGGACAGGCGATTGAAATCGGATTTCCTCTCCTTCTTTCGTTTCCGTATTCGCCCATTGATCCAAATGGTCAAGGCAATGAGTGAGTCGAGATTCGTCGGTAGTTCCTGGGCTGCAAGCTCATCCTTTATTTCCTTCCGCCACACTACGGGAGTCTTGACGTAGCTGGAGCGGCTTGCGAGCAGCCTCTCTCCCGTACAACGGAGAATCAAACACCTTCCGAACCTCCTCTATGAACTCCTCCAGACTGAGGCAGACGGTGGATTGTTGCTCCCACACCGCCATGGCCCAGGCGAGTACCCCTCCCGGACAACAGCATCCTCGAGTGGTCCGAGGGGATCGAAGAAGGCTGCAGCTTGAAAATGAGGGAGCACTGAGATAGAAAAGCCCAGCAGGTTCTGGAATCTCCAGCGTAGCACTGGTGGTAAGCAAGAACAGACAGGAGCAGGAGAACAAACTCTGGTAGGTTTCACGAAACAAAACTAACTGGCAACAGATTAACAGAGAACACAGGTATAAAAACACAGGGGATAATGGGGAAGATGGGCGACACCTGGAGGGGGTTGGAGACCAGCACAAAGACAGGTGAAACAGATCAGTGTATGACAGTCTCAGCTTCCCCAGTTCACAATTGCCAGTGTACTGAAGCCAGATAAAGGACTATGGCTACGTTTACACAGGCAACCCAATTATGATAATATTTTCACTAATTCGTCTTTTGACCAGTTAGTTCCGATAAAGAGCTGATGTGATTAAAACCACTTAGTGGAAAAAAATATACCCGAATTGGTCTGCCTGTGTAATTGCAGCCAGTGTGGCGCAGCATAAGACAGCGTTTCACAAACTCGGCCCTGGGGACCCCAAGGGGAGCAGGTTTAGGTTTTGGCAAAAAACAAAACCTGCACCCCTTTGGGTCCCCAGGACCAAGTTTGGGAAATCCTGGTATAAGACCATGTAGGACAGGGGTCTCCAACCCTTTTCCTGGAGAGCTACCCTCCTGTAGGTTTTTGCTCCAACCCCAGTTGTAATTAACCTGGTTCAGTTTATCAACCAGCTAATTATTAGAATCAGATGTGGTAGATTAGGGCTGGAGTGAAAACATACAGGACGGTAGCGCTCCAGGAACAGTGTTGGAGAGCCTTGATGTAGAACCACTATGAAATATGTTTGGATATGTTCTATCACTCTTTGAAATTTGTCAGCCCTTATGAATTCACAGAATATATGTATGTAAGCTGCACAGGGCTCTGTAGCATCAAACAGATGCTAAACATTCAGATTTACAAATAAACAAACTAAAATACAGGATAATGTACATTATTTAATGCTAACTCAAGAGAACTGGGTATTGAACAACAATGTTATATGGTAAAAGTATTATACAAAAAACATTTGCATGTACAGTGTAGAACATTTCAGTGTGTCCGAGTGTGTCTCAGGTGTAGAGACAGACAATTGCAGAGAACTGTATCTAATGTGATTTACCCAAATTTTTTGCTTACATCTTGTCTTTTTCAAGTCTTCTCTCGTTGATCGAGACAGGTGGGTGTCCACCCCAAAGTGCTGCATGTCATGATGACTGAGACCTGTCTCGATCACGATGGATGCGCACATATTGTTGGATTACTTTACAGAGCAAAAAAAGTATTTCATTTCATAATGGAGCATTTTCTCAAATCAAACTGACCCCCTGCAACTGGACACATACCTTTTATAAGACTCCTGTTTATCCAAATCGAGGACGATCACCGATCGCTAAGGTTGGTAGAAAATTCTGTGCTACACCAAACAGTACCTAGACTGTATCTTTCAGTAATCTGCTGTAACAATCTGTAGCTAAGAGAACTGGTGATCAGCAGGTGATGGGAGAGGTGGTCATTATGAAATTGTCATTCCAAAGAAACATGCAGTAAGTTCAGGGAGTACTTGTACTGTTGTGGGAGGAGTGTGATGCTCAAACTGCCATTCAGTTCCTGATGAGTCATCTGCTTGAAATCCAGCATAATGTCTAATCCCTCGAGAGGGATACAGTTCACAGGATACAGTTCTGCTACAATGCTACAGTTTTACAGATTTACAACAGTAAATTGTTGTATTATTGTTTTTCCTCACTGTTTGCTAGTAAACTTAGATTGATTGCTTGCTGGATATCCAATACTTGTGATTTACATCTGTTTGGAATCCTATTTTGCGTCATGCCTATAATTTTGTGATTGAAATGCATCCAAAGTCATAATCATAACCAATGTCAACCCTCGTCAATTGTGTTACATAGGTAGCCAGTAAAATTACTTACAGTTGCTGATGCGACACGTTTGCTAACAAGTTACAAATGCGAGGCATGGCACATAACAAGTTAGCAGGCGACAGGCTAACTAGCTAGACAACTCCAGTCATGTGCTAAGGTTTGCTGATAAACCTGGCTTTAGGTGGCTGGTTGTAACGTTGTAGCTTGCTGTTTAGTAGCTAGCCATATCTACAATTAAAAATAGAAGAGGTTTACAATCAAGAAACAAAATATCTTCTATTTTTAGTCATGGATATGCCTACCGGTAGTTGTTTAGCTAGCTAGCTAGCTAAGTTAACAAACAGAAAAATATTTTGATTTCCCACCACTGTAACACAGTAGCATGTTAGCCAGCAATACACAATATGGGTTTCAGTAGATAAGCACAACCATACATACACCCACAAAAATGTATAGTGTGTCAGTATAACATAGAGCCTTCCTGAAATGCCACAACAAATGCCACCTTCTTGAAATGCAGACATGATGAAAACAAGCCCAGATTCCCCCAGATTGAAATTAAAAATAAATAAAAAAATTCAAAATTGTAACTAGGCCACTCAGGAACATTCAATGTCGAATTAGAAAGCAACTCCAGTTAATTTTCGGCCTTGTGTTTTAGGTTATCGTCCTGCTGAAAGGTGAATTTGTCTCTTAGTATCTGTTGGAAAGCAGACTGAACCAGGTTTTCCTCTAGGATTTTGCCTGTGCTTAGCTCTACCTCCTCAATTGTATCCTATCACAGCCATTAAACTATGGCAGAGCGGCATCAGTATGAGGGAACACGTCTGGCAAGGAAGCCCGAGAGGCAGCCCCCCCCAACAAACATTTTGGGGGCACATGGGGCTATTGGGTGAGCGGAGGAGAGAGCCAGAGCCCCGATGGAGGTATGGTCGGGAGTTCAAGGAGGAGAGGGAGAAGGCAAGGAGAGAGCTGCAGAGCAGGTGCCAAGAAGAGCGTCTGTCCAGCCCGAGACATCCTGCGCCAGCTCCCCGCACTAGCCCTGAGGTGCGTGAGACCAGTCCG
This sequence comes from Brachymystax lenok tsinlingensis, assembly GCA_030435695.1. Taxonomy (NCBI): domain Eukaryota; kingdom Metazoa; phylum Chordata; class Actinopteri; order Salmoniformes; family Salmonidae; genus Brachymystax; species Brachymystax lenok. The sequence continues at coordinate 12,686,678 of CM059811.1, read as the reverse complement.
GTACGTCCGGTTCCTGCTCCGCACCAGGCTCCCTGTGCGCCTTCCGTGCCCAGCACGTCCTGTCCCTGCTCCACGCATCAGAACCCCTGTGCACATCGAGAGCCCAGCACGTCCTGTCCCTGCTCCACGCATCAGGCCCCCTGTGCGCATCGAGAGCCCAGCACGTCCTGTCCCTGCTCCACGCATCAGGTCCCCTGTGCGCATCAAGAGCCCAGCACGTCTTGTCCCTGCTCCACGCATCAGGTCCCCTGTGCGCATCGAGAGCCCAGCACGTCCTGTTCCTGCTCCACACACCGGGCCTCCAGTGCATCTTCTCGCCACCGACAAAGGCCCACCCAAGTTCCCCCCCATTAATTATTGGTTGAGGTCGGAGTCCGCACCTTTGGGGGGGGGGGGTACTGTCACGCCCTGGCCATAGGGGGCTCTCTAGGTTTCTCTATGTTGGGTCAGGGCGTGATGTGAGAATTCTAGGGAACTCTGTTTGTTTTGAGTTGGTTCCCAATTAGAGTCAGCTGGTTGTCATTGCCTTTAATTGGGAATCCTATTTAAGTTGGTTCCCTTTCCCACCTGCTTTGTGGGTTATTGTTTGTATGTGTTTATTTCTGTGTGTGTGCCTGTGTTGAGCCACACCTGCGTTACGGTCTTTCTTTGTTTATTGTTTTTGCCAGTTGCACTACTTAATTTAAAAAAAGGATGTATACTGGAACCCTCGCTGCATCTTGGTCTGCTCATTACAAAGATCGTGACACTAACTGTTTTAAAGTCACCATTGGCCTCATGATAAAATCCCTGAGTGGTTTCCTTCCTCTCTGGCATCTGAGTTAGTTAGGAAGGATGCCTGCATCTTTGTAGTGATTGGGTGTATTGATACACCATCTAAAGTGTAAGTAATAACCATACTCAAATGGATATTCAATGTCTGCATTTAAAACAATGTTAACCCATTTTTGCTTGGCATTGGAAAAACTCCCTGCACTTGGTGGTTGAATCTGTTAAGCACAATTTTACTCTTGAACTTATTTAGGCTAGCCATATCAAATAGGTTGTGCCTCCTCCCCAGCCATGTCAAGGGGACATAATATGGCCTCTAATCAATTTCTTATAATAGGATTTTTTCTATGTTTTTCATGGACTCTTGGAAGATTATGCCCCATTGGGGACTAAAATAGATTCAAATTAACAAACAAACTCTGCCATGTTGAAAACAATAGCAAGAGATGGATAACTTGCTAAAATATTTTCAAAATAACTTTTTCTTTTTTGAAAGAGAGCTTGAAATGGGCATGGTGTAATTAACTCAACAAACACATATCTAAGTTAAACACATATCTAAGTTTAGATTTCTTAATGAACCAGAAAATCAATAGTTATATCTGATGTTTTATCAAAGTTAGCTGGCTAGTTGATTGAGTTAGGTTTAGTTCAAGTAATTATTTGGGGGCAGATGTACATTTTAGTTTTCTTGGACATGGTGTGACAGAAAGAACACTGCAGTATCACAGCAGTTATGGTCTACCCTGGCCCTTATGAATGAGTGAATATCAGTTGAAATACAGTAATGAATGAGTGAATATCCATTGTAATACAGCAGGTATATTCCAAGAGCAGACAATACACTGTGTTATTTCTCAGGTTATTGCATTTATTAATATTCTATCAAATGTTTATACATTAACTTACATTATTTCTCACCTCTGTCTCAATGTTTTAACAGGTGAGTACATCAATTTGTAGTGAATTTCTGACACACATGTGTATGGTTTCTGCACATTTAATTTAAAACACCTAAAGCTAAGCTTCTATTTAGAAAGACCAGATTGATTGCTTGGCAGTATACCCAATGTGTTAGCCACTAACTTGCCTAAATAATAAAAAATAGCTATATATTTTAGAAAGATTAGCTTGAAATGGGCATGGTCTAAACCAACAACATAATGTACCAGAAAACCAGTCTTTATTTTGGTTGTTTATCAAAGTTGGCTGGCTAACTCATTGGTGCTGCTTCTGTAAGTCAAAGAATGCAGGCTTGCAATAATATACTTGACTAAACCATGTTCATTAAAGGAACCAAACTGCATATTAACTTATACATGTTGAAAGGAATAATATTGTTTATACAGACATTTAAATACAGGAAAACTTCAATTAATTGCCCCAGGATTTATTTGTTTAAATCACTGAACACAACAGCTACATATTAGATACATGCTTCTATTGAGCCAGGCATATATTTCCTTAATGCACACAGGTTTTAACACATTTGCATGGTTAATTGTTGAATTCCAGCATTTTAATAAATGTCCTGCACTAATGTGTTATCTTTTACACACTGTGTCGCATTTATTTTGTCTCAGCATGCCTCTATAAAAACAACAATCCTTGACAGAAAAATTATTTACATCTTTCACAGTGTTTTCGTCAGTTCTTACTGGGGGTGCCAATTTCTGGGGGTCTGTACTCCCAAAGTTGTTGATGTTTTTGTGCTTGCCAGTTCATATCTAGCGGTTCTCAGCTGTTCGCAGCCAATGGCTGGCACTTTCTTCCTGACGATAAAAACGGAAGATTGACATAATTCTTTTGAGTCATTACTGAATTATTTAATGTGACAAATCAAACATTAAACCTCATAAACAATTCATGGTAATTCATGGTAACCTTGTAAACAATTCATTTAGACCCAAAGTTTATTTGAAACAGGCGTTTATTTGCTGGAATGTGTGCCGTTGCCTGGCAATTAAAAGGGACAGGCGGCTATTTAAGATTTTGCATTTCATTTAAGTTTTATGGTAAATAGATTATGTCGTCAAGGCAGTCCAATCCTAAAATAATTTTGTCTCATTGGAGTCTCTCACCAGGCTACCCCCCTTCAGTTCCACAGACACCTGGAAGAGACATGACATACAACAACTCTTTCAGGTACTAATTGAGTTATGACTTGTTAACACTTTCTCTTCTTACAATAACAACTTGGCAATAAGATAATAAGACCCAGAGTTAGGCTTGATACCATTTCAATTCAGTCAATTCAGGAAGTCAACTGAAATTCCATATCAACATTTTCATAATTGAAACACAATGAGGAAAATTGGAATTGGAATTAAAATATAAATGTATTTCCTGAAATGGAATTGACCCCAACTCTGCTAAAGCACAAGTCTTCAATGCCTGTCTGTTGCAATAAGGGCAACAGTCTATATAATATGTTCCTTGTTGTTACCTGTCTGTTACAATAAGGACAACAGTCTATATAATATGTTCCTTGTTGTTACCTGTCTGTTACAATAAGGACAATAGTCTATATAATATGTTCCTTGTTGTTACCTGTCTGTTGCAATAAGGACAACAGTCTGTAATATATTCCTTGTTGTTACCTGTCTGTTGCAATAAGGACAACAGTCTGTAATATATTCCTTGTTGTTACCTGTCTGTTACAATAAGGACAACAGTCTGTAATATGTTCCTTGTTGTTACCTGTCTGTTACAATAAGGACAACAGTCTGTAATATGTTCCTTGTTGTTACCTGTCTGTGTGGGTCCACCCTCCTTCTCTTCTTCCTCACAGTGGAAAATCTGTCCATCTGGGTGAGTCCTCCAGCGCAGCTGAATATCAGACACACCCTGCTTCAGAAACTCTACTTGCAGCTAGATGAAAGCACAAGCGGTTAGATAAATGTTCATAAACAAATACACATTCTATTTCTTTCTTTCTCTCCCCCTTCCCTCTCCACCTCCCTCACCTGCTGTAGGAGCTGGTCACCGACCGCCTGGTCCGTCAGATCAGCATCTGATTGGATCTTCATCCTCACCACCGTTCTCTTTGACTTGGGGGCTGAAATACATTTGGGGATATTTTATGGTGCAAAATAGTTCAAGTCTGTAAAAAATACAGTAAATACCACAAAACTCATTATGACTTGACAGTATGATTTAATTTGACATATCTCTTCAACAATGCTCTGTACAAAAAGGTGATTGCTTTACTAGAGTTTAGTAAGCTGAGCGATGCATAAACAGAGTTATCTTTATAAAGCACATTGTTGAAGAAAAAAATGTCATACTGCCAGATTATAATGAGTTTTCCGGTATTTTTTACACAGATTTGTACTAATTTGCATTGTCTCCCACCGAGTCACAAAAAAACCCATTCAATTTAAAAAACATGCATTGGAAACAATTATCATCTCCACTAAATGAAGTCCGACAGGAAAACAATTCTGGTCATTATTTATTATTTGGCATATCTTCACTGACAGAATAAATACATGTACTGGTAAAGAAGTACCTGGAGTTTTGACCGTGGAAAATACTTCAACTTCACACAGAGTGAGAATCTTGTTCTGTCCAGGGATGACCACAACAACATACTGACCCTCCATCTCATTACACTGGAAGGTGTAGGTCTCTCCTGCTGGTATTTTTTGGATGACAGCACAACTTTTGTGGATGACAGCACAAAGATAGGGGTGGGGGGTGGAGAGAGAAGGGGGATGGGTGACAGAAAGAGAAAGAGAGAGGGTTGAGAAAATTGAAATGAAATTGAAATTGAATTGAGTGAGGGAGTGGGGTAACAGAGAAAGAGGGGTGGGGGACTGAGAGAGAGTGGGGGTGGGGTGGTTGGACAGGGAGTGGGGGACAGAGAGTCGAGGGGATGGGTGGATAGAGAGAGAAGGGGGATGAGAGAAGGGGTGGTGGGGGTGAGAGAGAGAGGGGGTGAGATAAGGGGGTGAGAGAGATGGGGAGTGCGAGGGGATGGGTGAACAGAGAGAGAAGGGGTGGGGGATAGAGAGAGAAGGGGGTGGGGATTGAGAGAGAAGGGGGTAAGGGTGGAGAGAGAGATGGGGGTGGGGTAGAGAGGGGTGAGGGGAAGAGAGAGAGAGAGAGAAGGAATGCTGAGAGAGAGCAAAATACATTATTATTTTACAGGTTGGGTGGGGGACAGAGAGAGGGGTGGGGGACAGAGAGAGGGGTGGGGGGACAGAGAGAGGGGTGGGGGGACAGAGAGAGGGGGGGGGGACAGAGAGAGGGGTGGGGGACAGAGAGGGGGTGGGGGACAGAGAGAGGGTGGGGGGACAGAGAGAGGGTGGGGGGACAGAGAGAGGTGGGGGGACAGAGAGAGGGTGGGGGGACAGAGAGAGGTGGGGGGGACAGAGAGAGGGTGGGGGGACAGAGAGAGGTGGGGGGACAGAGAGAGGGTGGGGGGGGACAGAGAGAGGGGGTGGGGGGGACAGAGAGAGGTGGGGGGACAGAGAGAGGGTGTTTGGGAGGAGAGAGAGATATAGGGAGTGGGGACAGAGTGGGGTGGTGAGAGAGAGATGGGGTGGGGTAGAGAGAGAGAGAGAGAAGGATGCTGGAGAGAGCAAAATACATTATTATTTTACAGGTTGGGTGGGGGGGACAGAGAGAGGGTGGGGGGGACAGAGAGAGGGGTGGGGGACAGAGAGAGGGTGGGGGGACAGAGAGAGGGTGGGGGGACAGAGAGAGGTGTGGGGGACAGAGAGGGGGTGGGGGGACAGAGAGAGGGGTGGGGGACAGAGAGGAGGGGGTGGGGGACAGAGAGAGGGGGTGGGGGACAGAGAGAGGATGTTTGGGAGGAGAGAGATATAGGGGAGTGGGTGACAGAGTGGGGTGGTGAGAGAGAGAGATGGGGTAGTAATAGAGGGGGGTGGGGAGAGAGATGGTGAGAGAGGAGGGTGGGAGAGATGGTGAGAGAGGAGGGTGGGGAGAGAGATGGAGAGAGAGAAGAGGGTGAGGAATATTTCACTAGTCACCTGGGGTTGTTGATGCCGCTGTTCTCCAGTGAGTTACCGATGCGGATCTCAGCACCATCAAGCCTCTCAGCACTAACATCTCCTCTGTTGGTGATGCTGACAGCTGTCACCCTGGTAACATTCAGCAGGTCCACTCTCCACCAGGGGTTGGTCTCCTGTGTAGTGTGGGTGCAGGATCCTAGGTGATAGTCTGATTCTCTGTTCCCATCAATGGCGTTGTGAGCCTGGCCATACCCATTCTGTGATGACTGGCTGGCCACTCCTTTCAAAGCAACATTTACTACAGGGACAGAGAAAAATGTTTTAATACAGAAATGACATTTGACATGTTTAGAAGATGGGGGATAGTAGTGGTGGGAGAGGGGAGGAAATAGGGGTGGATGGGTCTGAAATAAGAGTTCAAGAATTCACAGTTATTATTGCAATCTCTATACAAGACATGAATACAACATTAAAAGTCTGACTGCAGAAGCAAGTCACACTAATAAGAATATGATGGAAATCTAGAGTGATGTTCCTGTCAGCAAGCACATTACTTCTACTTAAATTTTACTTGATGATGAATGTGAAGAGTGATGACAGTTACAGATGATTACCTGCAGGAGTGCCATAGACTTCCACCTCACACAGAGTGAGAATCTTGTTCTGTCCAGGGATGACCACAACAACATAGCGACCCTCCATCTCATTACACTGGAAGGTGTTGGTCTCTCCTGCTGGGATGTTGGAGATGACAACACATCTGAAAGAGAGAGAGAGAGGGGGAGAGGGACAGATAGACAGAGATAGAGAGAGTGGAGAGGGAGAGGGAGGGAAAAAGAGAGAGATAGGGGATGAGGGAGGGAGAGAGAGAGAGGTAGAGGGGGAATGAAGACTCTACAATGTACCATAGAGAATACAGTCATTCTGTTAAATTTATAACCACTGAATAGCTACAAAAGCATGGATGAAGACCAATGTATCCAAACTCCTTCAAGACAGGACATAAAAATGAAACAGATGTCTATTTGTCACCTGGAGTTGTTGATGCCGGTCTTATACAGACACAGAATAGCTCCAGAAGAATGAAGACCATATCTGAACACCAAGAGAATAAATAAATGTGTACAGATGTCTACAGTATGTGTCACCTGGGGTTGTTGATGCCGTTGTTCTCCAGTGAGTTACCGATGCGGATCTCAGCACCATTCAGCCTCTCAGGACAGCAGTCTCCTCTGTTGGTGATGGTGACAGCTGTCACTCTGTACACATCCAGAAGGTCCACTCTCCACCAGGGGTTGGTGTTAAACTCAGTGCTGCTGCAGGATCCACCACTGTTATAGTTAGAGTTGCGGTTTCCATCGATGACATTGCTTGGACTATAGGCCCAATTAAAACGGGAAGACTGAGCAGCCACTCTTTTCAATGCCACGTTGTCTGTTTTGAGTGACAGATACATATATAATACACAGGTTTATTCATTAGTGCACACCTTAACCATACATTTTGCAACTGACAACGTTTTACAGGTTAGTTCAGATTAGTTCCTCCCTGTGTCGGCCATTTTGTTCCGTTTGGTCCCTAGTGAATACACCTCAGATATACAGATTTACCCCCTGCACACACACACCTGCACCAACTTTGATCAAATGTAATTAGTAACCGTTAATTGGGACATTAACTGAACTAAATGTATTATTAGGCCTAGCTTCTGTTAGCAGTGTCCAATACTGATACTTAATTAATTGATTTGTTGATTTGGTTTGTTTGTTTTTGTCTGTCTGTCTGTCTTCTTTATTAAAAATACATGTACCTATCTGCATGGTGACCCTCAAAAAGAGTAGGAAGATCCCTGTAAAACAACAATAATATTATGAATGAATAATGTTATGAATTTGTCATACTGATTAATATTGTGATTACACTTTGATAACATATGACACATTGTGTAACGTGCTGTAGGGTCATGTTGATCATTAGAGATTTTAGATGGAAGGGTTGGGGTCAACTCAATTTCCATTTCAGTCAAATCAGGAAGTACACTGAAATTCGAATGATCTTTTAAATTCTGATTGGTTAATTTGAAAGCTACAGGCCTTGTCTTTTTGGAAATGGAACTGAAATCATATTCCTGGAAATGTCATAAGAATCTCTCAGAGTTTAGCAGGTTAATTGGAATGTGGTTTGCGTTCTGATTTGACTGGAATTGAAATAGAATTGACAATAACCCTTGTAGGTATTTAGTTCTCACCAGAGACAGGGATAGCTCTCCGACTCCACTCCATTGATCTGGGATGTAGCAACATATTCATCAGTCAATATGAATTAATAACATAAAAATTTCCCCTTTTCAATCATCAGTTAATATGATCTATTTCTGGATATCCAACATCTGTCATGTATAGTTTGTGGATGTACTATTCTTGTCCTTTTCAGCATTAGACATTAGACATTAGACATTGCCACACATACCACAACAACAATAACCTTTTATTAATGTGATAATAACCCATTTACTTATATCCTCATCCTTTTTATAGTATTAGCCAAGGTTATGAACAATATAACAGTATATCCAAACATAAAATAAACATACCTGTATTGAGAGGGCTATCTTGTCCTCCGCTGAATCCCTTACTCCTCTCCTCTCTCTCAGTGTGTGTGATGGATCTTCTTCTTCTCATTCTCTTATTATTCTCTCTGTCTGGACAACATGCAAACCTGGGTCATGTTCATTAGGGCACACAGCAGAAGAAATGTAGCAACCTTTTGCAACGGAAAACAAAAATGTTGGTTTGTTATTGGATAAGATCAGGTAGTTCCTCACTCCTTGTTTTAATATGTTTTCTTCCGTTTGGTGCCTTATGAACACAACCTTCTATTAGCCAAACATGGGGAGGGTAAGGTGAGGTGTATTTGGTTAGCAGTGGTCCGTAGCCCACCACCCCATGTGTGTTTGCATTTGTGTGTGTGTGTGTGTGTTTGTGTGTGTGTGTGTGTTTGCATGTGTGGTGGTTAATTTCTGTATTATCAAATGAGGAGAGACAAACTCATCACACAAGTCAGAGTTATACTTGAACTGAATCTTTATTAGTGAGAGCTCTGCAATAGTGACGGCTGGTCGACGAACCACCCTCAGATGATTCGTTGAGAGCCCTGACACAAAGGATACAAAAATATTTTATATCAACGATCCACCCCTCAGTCTACATGACAATCAACAGATGTGTGGAATGGGTCACAAGGTGAGACTTGATAAATGAGAGAGGAGTCTCCCGCCGCCAGATTGCATTTACTATGAAGACTGTTCTTATTGTTTAGTCTGGCCCCTAAGATGAGGCTCCGATCTCATTCCAGGTACTTCATAGCACAGAAACACCAATTCATTCTATGGCATAAATCAACGGTCAACTTCAGATACTCCATCTCAAGTAAAACCCTTTCTTGACCACACGCCTGGACAAGCTCACTGAGGGGAGTGAGCCTCTAGGTTATACACTACCCCAGGATAGGTGCAACATCAGAGATGACATGCAATGGTTCCAGACACTACCCCACACATCTTTTCTCAGACCTTATCTCCCCCAACGCCAAAGGAGGGAGTGACAAGCACACAGACATTGTGGAGACAAGTAATTGGTTCCCCATTAATCACGCCATCCCTTCACATGGTTTAAAAATAGGTAAAGAAACATTCACATATGAAGACAATGTTCCCTCCTGTCCTCTTCTCTTTCTGATATTCTGCATAGCACCAGAAACATGTGAAAGACGAGCCAGACTTCTCCCCTCTCTGGGCCCCAGGTGAGGGAGGAAGTGCAACTGCCAACACCAGAGTCCGAAAGGATGCATTTTAATAACAAGCATATCATATAAGCATATTATGCAGATAAGACATGTTAATTATCTATGTTACCTAACTATTTTTTAATATTCTGCCACGTGTGCGTTTGCATGTGTGTGTGTGTGTGGGGTGTTGTTTTCCGGGGGGATTTGTTTAGCAGTCATCCATAGAACCTCATCCCCTCCCTGATGTGTCAATAGTTACACAACTTCAACCTTTTCTGTCCCTGTCTGTCTCATCATCACTGACTGTGGGAACCTTCTGGAAACTGTGTGAATCTGTTGAGTCATTATTGAATTGTGGAGGTAAATGCTGTCCCTTGACAGCAACATTGGCACCATGTAAAAAAGAAAATACCTTTAAAATGACAAAAACATGAAAAATGATACATTTCCCATTTAACTGTTATTTAATATGAAAACATATGTGTCCTTTATACAGCAAAACATATATTTTTATGAACAAGAAATTACTGCGGACTAGCAAATCGGCTTAATGTGGTGTGGTGATATGTTTATGAGATATCTGTTATTTTGAATGCTAGAAAGTGAACAAACGTAATCAATAAAACAGAAGGCTATTAAAATACCTGTTTTTACCTCAGTTTTATTTCATTGATGTTACTGCTTTGAAAATCACTGATTCCAAATATATTCAAGGACCTTGAGCATTCTCTCCCCTGGCAAAATGTTATCGGGGAGGGGTCTAGATTCATGACAATTATTAGCTAATCAAACCCTTTTCGTACTTCAGTAATTGTGGATTCCATTGATCATTTGGTGTGCCTAAATCCAAACTGTCATTTAGTGTTTGTCAAATTAATTGAAGGAAAATAATACTGTGAGTAAAATGATAAATCATGTCACTTTAGTAAACAACCTTTTCATGATTGATGACCTTAGATTTCAGCATTTGTGTCCAGCATTTCAGAAAATCCTCCTTTTACCTAAAATGCCTCATTGGTGTTACCATCATTTGTGTTACTACGGCTACTGGTGGCAGAATGTTATCATAATGGTAAAACATATTTCATGTCTTTAAGATATGATTTTAGTTGATTTAGAATGGGGAAACACAAAGTTTACAACAAACCAAATGCCAATGGCCACAGTAATTCAAGAACGACCCTGTTGGAAACTATGTGAATATGTTGGAAACTGTGTGAATCTGCAGGAAATTAAAAACATGGCCAAAACAAGGCCAAAAGTCTTCTTCATATTGATGGAACTTCTTCTCTCTCTTATTATTCTCTCTGTCTGGACAACATGCAAACCTGGGTCATGTTCATTTGGGTCGGTAGGTTGCCTAGTGGTTAGAGCGTTGGACTTGTGACGGAAGGTTGGAAGGTCGAATCCCTGAGCTGACAAGGTAAAAATCTGTCATTCTGCTCCTGAACAAGGCACTGTTCCTAGGCTGCCATTTAAAATAAGAATTTGTTCTTAACTGACTTGCCTAGTTAAATAAAGGTAAAATAATAAAATAGGGAACGCAACAAAAAATGTAGCAACTTTTTTCAATGGGAAACAAAAAGAGTGTTAGTTATTGGATAAGATCAGGTAGTCCCTCACTCCCTGTTTCAATCTGTTTTCGTCCATTTGGTGCCTTGTGAATACAACCCTCTATTAGTCAAACACGGGGAAGGTAAGGTGAGGTGTATTTGTTTAGCAGTGGTCCGTAGCCCACCACCCTGTGTGTGTGTGTGTGTGGTGTTGCTTCGTGGGTGTATTTGATTATCAGTCATCCCAACAACCTTAACCCCTCCTTGAGTTGAAATAAGTCAACAGTAGTTTATTTAATAACAGCACATTTACTCAAAATACATCTTACTTTGAAGAATTACAATCAATTAATCAATTATTTAAATGTAAAAAAATTCTTTATGAAGAAATAAATAATAGTGAAATTGAGGATCAGATATTCTATAGCACTAAAAAAGGGGATGTCTTTATTTCATCCAGATTTCTAAATCTGTTAAAATGCAGAATTTAGACTAACTGTAAAATATAAAACATTGTGTAAAAAAATCACTGTACATTTATTTATTTTAAAGACATCCAAATAATTCCTACTTTGAGACGCATGGTATGGTCCCCCTTTGGCTTATTTTTCATGATCTGAAAAGCAAAAGTGACCCTAGATCAGCACTCATAGTCTTGGATACCTTGTAAATATGGGCGCAGAACTACGCATATAAAGTGGATGGTTGAAGTGATGGTGAATAACCCAGAATTTCCCATGGTTAGTTACAGTGCATTCGGAAAGTAATCAGACCCCTTGACTTTTTCCATATTTTGTTACGTTACAGCCTTATTCTAAAATGGATTAAATAAATTGCTCATCAATCTACACATACTGTAATAGCCCATAATGTCAAAGTGAAAACAGGCTTTTAGAAATGTTTGACAGAAATAACTTATATACTGAAGTATTCAGACCCTTTGCTATAAGTCTCAAAATTGAGCTCAGGTGCATCCTGTTTCCATTGATCATCCTTGAGATGTTTCTACAACTTTATTGGAGTCCACCTGTGGTAAATTTAATTGATTGGACATGATTTAGAAAGGCGCACACCGGTCTATATAACGTCCCACAGTTGACAGTGCATGTCAGAGCGAAAACCAAGCCATGAGGTTGAAGGAATTGTCCGTAGAGCTCAGAGACAAGATTGTGTCGAGGCACAAATCTGTAAAAAGGTACCCAAAAATATCTGTAGCATTGAAGGTCCCTAAGAACACAGTGGCCTCCATCATTCTTGAATAGAAGAAGTTTGGAACCACCCAGACTCTTCCTAGAGCTAGCCGCCTGGCCAAACTGAGCAATCGAGGTAGAAGGGCCTTGGTCAGGGAGGTGACCAAGAACCCAATGGTCACTGACAGAGCTCCAGAGTTCCTACGTGGAGATGGGAGAATCTTCCAGAAGGACAACCATCTCTGCAGTGCTCCACCAATCAGGCCTTTATGGTAGAGTGACCAGACGGAAGCCACTCCTCAGTTAAAGGCATATGCCCGCTTGGAGTTTGTCAAAAGGCACCTTAACCTCTTCGCGCAAGGGTCTAGTTTCCTGAATTTCCGCCTGTCGGACGTGCCCAAAGTAAACTGCCTGTTACTCAGACCCAGAAGCTAGGATATGCACATGATTAGTAGTATTGGATAGAAAACACTCTGAAGTTTCTAAAACTTAAAATAATGTCTGTGAGTATAACAGAACTGATATGGCAGGCCAAAATCTGAGGGAAATCAATCCAAGAAAATGTGATTCTGTGAGCTGGCTCATTTTCCAATGAATTGCTATAGGAAATGCTTAAATCCAGCTCCCAGGTTGCAGTACCTATGGCTTCCACTAGATGTCAACAGTCTTTAGACAAGGATTCATGCGTTTATCTTGAAAAGGGGAGTAGAAGAGGTTTATATAATGGGAGTGAGGAAGTAACGCGCGGGACCGTGAACGTGCACCTCGGTTTTTTCCTTTTCTATTCCACAGGTTATTATCCGTGTGAAATTGTAATGTTAATATACATAATAGTGTACCTAAGGATCGATTAGAAACGTTGTTTGATTTGTTTGGACAAAGTTGATAGAAACAGTTCAAAATACACCTATGTCTTCTCTATTGAACGAGTAGGACGGTGGATTTCTGAAAAAAATGTGCCAACCAAACGGAGCTTTATGGATATAAAGAGGGACTTTTTCGAACAAAAGGATCATTGATTGTCTTGCTTGGACACTTCGGATTGCCATTAGAAGAAGATCTTCAAAAGGTAAGCGATTTATTTTCTCTCTTTTTATGACTTTTGTGACAGCCGTGCTGGTTATGTTAAGCTAATGCTGAAAATATGCGGGGCGCTGTCCTCAGACAATCAAATGTTATGCTTTCGCCGTAAAGCCTTTTTGAAATCTGACAACGCTGTGAGATTACCAAGATTCTAAGCTTTTGAAGAGTGTGCAACACTTGTATTTTCATGAATGTTTTATAATACTATTTTGTATTTGGCGCGCTCCAGCGTCACCGGATGTTGTCGATTTTGACAGTGCTTGAGATGAGCTGCATAGAAGAAATGGGAGAAACTCCCCAAATACAGGTGTGCCGAGCTTGTAGCGATATACCCAAGAAGACTAGATTCTGTAATTGTTGCCAAATGTGCTTCATCCATGTACTGAGTAAATGGTCTGAATACTTACATAAATGTGATGTTTCAGCTGTTCTTTTTACATAAATTAGCAAACATTTCTACAAACCTGTTTTTTCTTTGTCATTATGGGGTACTGTGTGTAGATTGATGAGGGGAAAAACACTTTAAAATCAATTTTAAAATAAGGCTGTAATGTACAGAATATGGAAAAAGTGAAGGGGTCCGAGTACTTTCCGAATGCACTATAGATTAGAGGCTGTCTAAGCTGTCTAATTTTCACAGGCATGCATTAGCTAAATCAATGAAAGTCCCAATAAAGTCAGATATACTGTAATCAGCCTTTTGTTTATAACCGTTAATGCCCTTCGACATTCTTACTGAAACATTACTGTCTCCCTTTTTAGAGTCCATACCACCACATGAAGTACAACTAATATTCATAAAACTGTTCATTTCTGGTCGCGCTTGAGGCGGGACACAGTAAAAATGGCACACAAGGGGTCATCTCTGTCCAATGCCCGCGGTCGTGAAATGTATGTTGTGTTGTAAGTGAAATCAGGGATTCCATTTAACTTCTGGATGTTTTGTACTCAAATGCATTTGAAGAAGAGGACAGAGACTCAGCAGGAGCTAAGAAGACCGAGGAGCCCCACCTCAAGGGCTTAACCTCTACTGGGCTGAAAGGGCAATGTCAATTTATAAAACAACACCCTTTATCAAGAGAGATGGTTACGATGAGTTGATACAAAATATTCAGAAATGGCATAAGGGTGACCTGCCTTCTACCATCAAGCTGTTTCATCAGCCATGCAGCAGGGAATCACTCTTGTTATCGGGTGCTCTGGGATGAGGAAAACACTCATATGTACTGTTCTAACAGGCCCTACCTCAGACATCACAGCTATGGCCAAGCAGGTGATTCAGCTTTTCGCTGCAGGCAGAAGAAATGCCACCCGAACACTGTGCTCCTACTGCTGGTTTCATGGCTTCAACATAATGCAAGAACATTTAGGTGGAGATTATGTTCAAAAAACGTGTACCATTTCAGGAGATGTCAGGAAGACCCAAAAATTTTTAATGTCTTGCTTTCTTATCACTGGTGAATGCCTATGTCACTGGCTCCCACCTTCTGCAGTCTCAATGTCTGCTGCAGTCAGCATGGCTCCCCCACTGACTGCAGAGCAGTGTGTTAAGTTATTGCCTATGGCAGGTGTGACCAGGAGGGATACTGCAAGGACCTTCCTGAGAAACGTTTATGGAGAAGAGGTGCAGCAATATTTGATGTCCGTCATCAAAGATATGCTAACTGAAAAGGGAAATCACTGTGGATGATTGGAAGAATGCAAAATGGAAACAATTTTTGGGGAAATGGGAGAAGAGGGGAAAGACACGTTTTCCAGGTTGAGTCAAGATATTGAAGCTAAAGAATCCAAATGCAATTATGTATCTGCTTTACGATTAGCTTCAGAGAAGTTTATGCAAACCCATTTTCTTTTTCAAGCTTTTGCTCGTTTTTTTTACATTGATATGAGGGATTATGTTAAAGCGGAGAAGTGGGGAAAAATAGCAAAAGAGTGTTCCTAAGAGTTCATTTGTTGCTGATATACTGGGGCAAGTATACAATAACCATTTGAAGAGCTAGGTCCAAGTTCTTTCCATCTCTGCACAAGACATTTTGGAACTGGCAGAAACAGCATGAGGTTTTCAAAGACGATAAAAGGGCTGCTGAAAATGAGCAGGAAGCAGATATGCAAGACGATGGTATGACCAAAGTCTCCCATCTTTAACAACTGTTATCTACAGGTTGCCAACATTGTTTTTGACTCACTTGTCTCTTGACAAAAGGTCCTTACCATGGAAATATCAGCTGACTCCTTTTCCATCAATCGGACAAACAGTCACTCAGCAACAGGGATGAGGTAGAGAGGAAAGAGGTTTTTTTTACCGTTACCTGACTTACTCAAAGTCCAGCACAAAAAAAAGATGACCCACATTACTTTCAGACCGATGTCAAGAACTGCTACCTCAAATACATGGGGACATGCACACCTATACACTCAGAGTCTACAATAGGTGTAACCCTCCAGAAGCTCAAAGAGGAAATGGCCATTACCTTCCCTGGGCTTCTTTCCAGTCTTGATAAGGGCGATGATGAATCTCACTTGCACCAAATAACAAAATGGTTGGGGTAAAAAGAGAGATGAGAACAAACCTTAGAACAAAGTTTGCTAAAACTTCATTCTTGCAAACAAGAGACATCCAAACCCACCAATCTACACAAGGGAAACCGTGACGCTGGGAGGATTTGTGACTCATCTCATGGAGATAACATTGTTAGCATTACAGATCATTGTTAGCATTTAAGATCATTGTTTGCGCTAAAAATCCTTGTTAACAACAAAGATCATTGTTAGCACCTTATTTTACATTTCTTTGTGTAGCAGAAAATGAAAGCGCCACTGGTATACACTGAGCACTGTATTAAGACAGAGCTTGGAGTGGTTGATTTTCTGATTGATGTGTGTTTCAAAATAGATTGACCAGTCGGCTGCTTCGTCTGCCCCCTTCTGCAGTGCCGTTGATTTGGGTCGACTACTGGAATTAGACCCATTGTCCTGGGTGGTTATCCGAACAGAGGATCCGCTTCAGGAAAGTCGTATACCTGGTCGTAGTTGTTACGAATGCCTCTTGGAGGAGGGAACACAACACCCCACTACATAAACTCTCTGTGGAGTGAAAAGTACATGATCGTAGGTGCAGGGAAGGACGACAGAGGCAGAGAAAAATACTGTTTACAGGGAATTTATTATTCCTAAACATGGTAATGTGGGGAAAAGGGTCTGGACGGAACCAAAGCAAAGTAAGTAAAAGTTAAGGAATCCCCTCTCCTACCTTTCTTTCCTTCTCACTTCTAACCTAACCTTTAGCAGCACCTGGCGCGCTAACCAAAATACAGGAGGTGGTCCACCCAGGTCTTACCAAGTGTGCATAGACAGATTAAATACTACGGGTTATGTATGCCCGCAGGCCTCTTGCCTAAACACTCCCAAGGTGTGTTCCCCTTCCACCCCGGGAACAAATTAAACAGAACAATTGACCAATACTTTAAGTGAAAATGTTCAAAAACCACAAACACTAAGTCCTATTGTCATACACATACCTCTGAAAGAGCGGCTACAAAATAATATCAAAAAAACATTTACTGATTGCCACAACAACCAACACAGGACATAAAAAGAAACTCTCCCCTCTGATGAAGCAACACCAGCTTTTCAAGCTGGAGAAGGAGTTGGTAATTGAAGAGACAGCTGTATCCCCTGACAAGAGGGAGGGGTCAGAGCTCCAATCAGTGATGGGGCCGACCAACCAGCTGCTTTAGGAATCCAGGAAGCCATTTCCTGAAATACACACACATACAAACCAACAACAACACAGAAACTGGGGAACGTAACAGTAATGTTGGTTAGTTGACGTTGCTCTTATATCCAATAGTTCTTCACGGCTGTATGTAATAAGACTTCCTGGGGTAACAATGTAAGAACTAATACATAAAAACAAAATACTGCATAATTTCCTAAGAACTCGAAGCAAGGCGACCATCTCTGTTGGTGCCATCTTAAATACTTTTGACATAACTTACATGTTCATATCCTATTTGGGGAGTGAAAGGAAAGGAAAAGGGGATACCTAGTCAGTTGTACAACTGAATGTATTCAACTGAAATGTGTCTTCAGAATTTAACCCAACCCCTCTGAATTAGAGAGGTGCGGGGGGCTGCCTTAATCAACATCCACGTCATCGGCACCCAGGGAACAGGGGGTGACAGTAGAGGCAGTAGAGTCATAATCCTGATTTTACTTACTGGAAAATAAAACAAAAGCATGTGATTTATCAGAAATTGTGTAATATAATTATTGTCAACCTAAAATATTGTCATATAATCATAAATAAAGTTTATACAGGTTTTATACAAATGTTCTGTATAAATAACCTTTAAAATATATGTAAGCAAACCATAAATGTCTAAAATATGTTTTTGCAAAGCTGAGAGTGCTATTATATGATACAGTATCAGTACTTGTTGCATTTACAACTTGTTTCATCTAGATGATTTCAGCCAGTGTGTGTGTTTGGTCTGACCTCATGTAACCAAATGACCAGTCCATAATACATGGGGGGACTTTGTGGAACATTACCAAATACACACTCACACACACGCAGAGAGAGAAAATACACACACCTGTGTTATGGACCATTAGTAGCCCAAAACACCACCTGTCTGATGCTAGCCTCGGACTGCATACCAAATGGCACCCTACTCCCTATTTAGTGCACTACCTAATTATTTGAAATTCCACACATTCCACACATTCCACACATAAACATTGCAGTTTTATAGCTAATCTCATGCTACTCTACACATTTTGTAATGAGACTGAGATAATTTTTACTTTTTAAAGCTAATCCCCTGCTGTTCTACATCTTTTGTAATGAGGCTCAGAGAATTTTCCCTTTTTAAAGCGAATCCCCTGCTATTCCACACCTTTTGTAATGAGGCTGGAAGAATTTTCCCGTTTTAAAGCTAATCCCCTGCTATTCTACACCTCTTGTAATGAGTCTGAGAGAATTTTCCCGTTTTAAAGCTAATCCCTTTGATTCTACACCTTTTGTAATGAGGCTGGAAGAATTTTCCCTTTTTAAAGCTAATCAACTGCTGTTCTACACCTCTTGTAATGAGTCTGAGAGAATTTTCCCGTTTTAAAGCTAATCCCTTTTGATTCTACACCTTTTGTAATGAGGCTGGAAGAATTTTCCCTTTTAAAGCTAATCAACTGCTGTTCTACACCTTTTGTAATGAGGCAGAGATAATTTTCTATTTTTAAAGCTAATCCCCTGGTATTCTACACCCTATTCCCTATTTAGTGCACTACCTTTGCCCAGGGCCCAAAAGGACCAGAAGGACCT
This sequence comes from Brachymystax lenok tsinlingensis, assembly GCA_030435695.1. Taxonomy (NCBI): domain Eukaryota; kingdom Metazoa; phylum Chordata; class Actinopteri; order Salmoniformes; family Salmonidae; genus Brachymystax; species Brachymystax lenok. The sequence goes on along the minus strand of CM059811.1, from coordinate 12,667,993 downwards.
GGTCAAAGTAGTGCACTATACAAAAATGTGTGCCATTTGGGACTCATATTGGGGGTAAACAGGTGTACGAACACATTTAGCATGCTGAGGAGGAGAGGAGGAGATATCTGAGACTTTGGTCATGTTCCAGACTGACTACATTGCAGACGATACCAGATCTCAGATCTCACAATGCCTGGATAGATGCCTGACTGCGCTATTGATGAAGTGGAACGGAACCATTGGTTGATGCAGTCAGTGCAACATTTGCAATGTAGTTGGCCTGGAACGCACCCACAGAGACTTCGCATCCTCAGGAGCGACAAATGGGAGAGACACAGACAGAGAGGAGGAGACTCCCCCTGCATCCAGGTATGTTTATATTTTTTGCTGTAATTATTGATAGTAGGCGTTTTGCTGCACCTTTTATACCTGCTGTAAACTGTGTATGTGACTAATACATTTGATTTGATGATAACCTCTTTTTTAAGTTGCCTTATAATGTAGATAGGAGAATATTAGAAAAAATAAATATTTTTACTGAGTTTATGATCTAGTTTGAGTTTCCCACTTGGGCTAGATAGAATTATAAAATGATCTTTGAGTCACTTAAGATAAGAGTCTCTTCAGTGTAACTGTAAAAGTCATCATAATCATCATCATATCTCACTTTTCTGTAGACCCAAGGAGTTGGGTTGGAAAACCCTACTTTTCTGTGGCGAGCGTAATTATACATGTCTTTCTTATCAACGATATGACAGGGTGGCAAGTATCCTAGTGGTTAAGAGCGTCGGTGGTTTAAATCCCAGAGCCAACTAGTTGAAAAATCGGTCATTGGTCCCTGCATGTCGCTCTGGATAAGAGCGTCTGCTATTTGACAGAAGTGTAAATGAGGATTTGCATGTGAATATTGGATCACAATGTACAATTCAGTAAATCATCTGAATCACAAATAGTAATTATCAACATAGACTTTGGTTATCACCATATTGAACACAACTACCAGTACAACTTCCATTACTAATACAACTTCAACTAAAATATCACTAATTTCACTACTATAAATGATAGAACAACATTTTATTTGCAGTGACTTTTTGCCTTTTTCTTTCCCTTCAGTCAGGTAAGAATAAAGCTTTTCATGTCAACATATACATCCATTAAAACATGCTTTTTAACACTAAATATATAATACAGAAAATATATCAAGTAACAAAGTAACAAAATGTGGAAAAGGTCAAGTGGTCTGAATACTTTCCGAAGGAAACCGTAAATACAGTGCATTCGAAAGTATTCAGACTCCTTCCAAATGTTACAGCCTTATTCTAAAATGGATTCATATATTTGTTGCTTATTTTCAATCTACACACAGTACCCCATAATGACAAATAAAAAACTTGTTTAGACATTTTTGCAAATGTATAAAAAAAAACGGAAATATCACATTTACGTAAGTATTTAGACCATTTACTCAGCACTTTGTTAAGCACTGTTGGCAGTGATTACAGCCTTGAATATTCTTGGGTATGACGCTACAAGCTTGGAACACCTGTATTTGGGAAGTTTCTACCATTCTTCTCTGCAGATCCTCTCAAGCTCTGTCAGGTTGGATGGGGAGCGTAGCTGCACAGCTAATTTCAGGTCTCTCCAGAGATGTTCAATTGAGTGGATGGGCCACTCAAGGACACTCAGAGACTTGTCCCAAGCCACTCCTGTATTGTCTTGGCTGTGTGCTTAGGGTTGTTGTCCTGTTTGAAGGTGAACCATCACCCCAGTCTGAGGTCCTGAGCACTCTGGAGCAGGTTTTCATCAAGGACCTCTCTGTACTTTGCTCCGTTCGTCTTTCCCTCGATCCTAACTAGTCTCCCTGTACCTGCTTCTGAAAAACATCCCCACAGCATGATGCTGCCGCCACCATGCTTCACCGAAGGGATGGTGCAAGGTTTTCTCCAGACGGAACGCTTGGCATTCAGGCCAAAGAGTTCAATCTTGGTTTCTTCAGATGAGAGTATCTTGTTTCTCATGGTCTGAGAGTCCTTTAGGTGCCTTTTTTCAAACTCCAAGTGGGCTCTCATGTGCCTTTTACTGAGGAGTGGCTTCCGCCTGGCCACTCTACCATAAAGACCTGATTGGTGGAGTGCTGCAGAGCTGGTTGTCCTTCTGGAAGGTTCTCTCACCTCCACAGAGGAACTCTAAAGCTCTGCCAGAATGACCATCGGGTTCTTGGTCACCTCTCTGACCAAGGCCCTTCTCCACCGATTGCTCAGTTTGGCCAGGTGGCTAGCTCTAGGAAAAGTCTTGGTGGTTCCAAACTTCTTCTATTTAAGAATCATGGAGGCCACTGTGTTCTTGGGGACCTTCAATGTTGCATAGATCTTTTGGTACCCTTCCCCAGATCTGTGCCACGACAAAATCCTGTTTTGGAGCTCTATGGACAATTCCTTTGACCTCATGGCTTGGTTTTCGACCTGACATGCAATGTCAACTGTGGGACCTTATATAGACAGGTGTGTGCCTTTCCAAATCATGTCCAATCAATTGAATTTACCACAGGTGGACTCCAATAAAGTTGTAGAAACATCTCAAGGATGATCAATGGAAGCAGGATGCACCTGAGCTCAATTTCGAGTCTCATAGCAAAGTAAATAAGGTATATTAAGTTTTATTTTTTAAAACGTTTGCAAAAATGTCTAAACCTGTTTTCGCTCTGTCATTCTGGGTTATTGTGTGTAGATTGATGAGGAAGTGTTTTTATTTAATCCATTTTTGAATAAGGCTGTAACCTAACAAAATGTGGAAAAGGGGAAGGGGGTCTGAATACTTTGCACTATATATATATATATATATATATATATATATATATATATATATATATACATTCAGTGAGGGGGAAAAAGTATTTGATCCCCTGCTGATTTTGTACATTTGCCCACTGACAAAGAAATGATCAGTCTATAATTTTAATGGCAGGTTTATTTGAACAGTGAGAGACAGAATAACAACAAAAAAATCCAGAAAAACACATGTGAAAAATGTTATAAATTGATTTGCATTTTAATGAGGGAAATAAGTATTTGACCCCTCTGCAAAACATGACATAGTACTTGGTGGCAAAACCCTTGTTGGCAATCACAGAGGTCAGACGTTTCTTGTAGTTGGCCACCAGGTTTGCACACATCTCAGGAGGGATTTTGTCCCACTCCTCTTTGCAGATCTTCTCCAAGTCATTAAGGTTTCGAGGCTGACGTTTGGTAACTCGAACCTTCAGCTCCCTCCACAGATTTTCTATGGGATTAAGGTCTGGAGACTGGCTAGGCCACTCCAGGATCTTAATGTGCTTCTTCTTGAGCCACTCCTTTGTTGCCTTGGCCGTGTGTTTTGGGTCATTGTCATGCTGGAATACCCATCCATGACCAATTTTCAATGCCCTGGCTGAGGGAAGGAGGTTCTCACCCAAGATTTGACGGTACATGGCCCCGTCCATCGTCCCTTTGATGCGGTGAAGTTGTCCCCCAAAGCATGTTTCCACCTCCATGTTTGACGGTGGGGATGGTGTTCTTGGGGTCATAGGCAGCATTCCTCCTTCTCCAAACATGGCGAGTTGAGTTGATGCCAAAGAGCTCCATTTTGGTCTCATCTGACCACAACACTTTCACCCAGTTGTCCTCTGAATCATTCAGATGTTCATTGGCCACTTCAGACGTATATGTGCTTTCTTGAGCAGGGGGACTTTGCGGGCGCTGCAGGATTTCAGTCCTTCATGGCGTAATGTGTTACCAATTGTTTTCTTGGTGACTATGGTCCCAGCTGCCTTGAGATCATTGACAAGATCCTCCCGTGTAGTTCTGGGCTGATTCCTCACCGTTCTCATGATCATTGCAACTCCGCGAGGTGAGATCTTGCATGGAGCCCCAGGCCGAGGGAGATTGACAGTTCTTTTGTGTTTCTTCCATTTGCGAATAATCGCACCAACTGTTGTCACCTTCTCACCAAGCTGCTTGGCGATGGTCTTGTAGCCCATTCCAGCCTTGTGTAGGTCTACAATCTTGTCCCTGACATCCTTGGAGAGCTCTTTGGTCTTGGCCATGGTGGAGAGTTTGGAATCTGATTGATTGATTGCTTCTGTGGACAGGTGTCTTTTAATACAGGTAACAAAATGAGATTAGGAGCACTCCGTTTAAGAGTGTGCTCCTAATCTTAGCTCGTTACCTGTTTAAAAGACACCTGGGAGCCAGAAATCTTTCTGATTGAGAGGGTTTTGCCACCAAGTACTATGTCATGTTTTGCAGAGGGGTCAAATACTTATTTCCCTCATTAAAATGCAAATCAATTCATAACATTTTTCACGTGTTTTTCTGGATTTTTTGTTGTTATTCTATCTCTCACTGTTCAAATAAACCTACCATTAAAATTATAGACGGATAATTTCTTTGTCAGTGGGCAAACGTACAAAATCAGCAGGGGATCAAATACTTTTATCCCTCACTGTATGTTTGTTTTACTCCATGTGTAACTCTGTGTTGTTGTGTGTGTCAAACTGCTTTGCTTTATCTTGGCCAGGTCGCAGTTGTAAATGAGAACTTGTTCTCAACCTGCCTACCTGGTTAAATAAAGGTGAAATAAAAACAATTAAAAGTCTAGTAGGTCACATGACCAAAGAGCTATTGAAATGTTTATTTTTGAAAAATAATTTAAAATAGTGTGAGATGTAAATCGACAAAAAAAGTGTGTGCAATGTGTGCCATCGGGTTAGCTACAACCAGTTTTGAACGTTTTAGGAGTTATGTTTAAAGAGCTATTGAAATTGGAACATTTTGATTTGTCTCTATGTTGAAGATCCCTAACTGCTGTTGGTGGACATAAGGAAAACTACAGGCGAATATCCATCGAATATCCAACCTGAAACTGACTTTACCTCGGTTGATGCTGGACGGGCAGGCAGGTGCTGGCAGCGATCGGTTGAAGAGCATGCATTCATATTTACTTGCATTTAAGAGCAGTTGGAGGCCACGGAAGGAGAGTTGTATGGCAGGGACATGGGACACACCTGGGCCCGGGTGTGTACCGGGATAAATACACCTCTTCCCCATTCATTGAGAATCTCCATGCAGACACACTGTTAGATTTTGGTTGTGGCCGTTTTGTTTGTTTGTTTACTTTGGCACCTTTTAACACCCCTCAATATCACATTTATGCACGCAACCACTCACTTACACTACTGATTACACAAAATTGTTAATTGTATTTGCGTTACTTCAGTTAATAAATATATTTTTGATATTCCTTATCTCCACATTGTCTCCCTTTTTGTTACGGACTTCGAGACGGTTCGTGACAATGTTGACATGAGTGCTACGGGGCGATAGTCATTTAGTTCAGTTACCTTCGCTTTCTTGGGTACAGGAACAATGGTGGACATTTTGAAGCAAGTGGGGACAGAAGACTGGGATAGAGAGAGATTGAAAATGTCTGTAAACACTTCAGCCAGCCAGCTGAGGACGCGGCTAAGGATGCATTCTGGGCCGACATGCTTAAATGTCTTACTTAATAAATGTCCTGTCTATTGTCCTGCCTACTGAAATGTTCCTGTTGGTAAATTACGTGATAAAGGAGGTGCTTAGAGAAGGCTTTGAATACTTTATTTCAATATCCACCCTCTTGAGCCCACACTGTGCCTTTAAGATAGATTTATATTGCACTGAGGGAGAAATGCATGAAGACTTCTAAGTGAAAGTGAAAGGGTCCAGCTCCCCATTTCTTGTAAACGCCACCGTTATAAATAATTCATCTTTGCAGGTGAACAGCCAGACCCTTTGGTATCGTCTGCTTTCCATTCACTCGGTGATTACACTCCACTGTTCTCCACTGTCGACAGCAAAACATTCAAGAATTAAGGTAGGAACACTCCATGTCAAGACAATTTTTGCATTATTATGTAACAACATGTTAATACAATCTGTTGCTTGTGTTATTACAACGTTACTGACTAAGTCGCTTTGGATAAGTGTCTGCTAGCTAATAGACTAAAATGTAAATCACTCCAAATGTAAAAGGGTTAAAGCAATGTAAATTGATACCTAACATTATTAGCCTATATGATCAAATTGTGTGTGTGTGCTTGCGTGCGTGCGTGCGTGCGTGTGTGTGTGTAGATATGGCGTCTCTCAGCATGACAGAAGACCAGTTGCGCTGTTCCATCTGCCTGGATATCTTCGTCCACCCTGTCTCCACTCCATGTGGACACAACTTCTGCAAATGTACGCCATGTTTTATGGATCTTACTTTGTATTAAGTTTCAAACAGTAAATTGTATCTATTTTTGTCTGCCACTGATGTACATAAGAATTGTCCCTCTATCTATCTATCTATCTATCTATCTATCTATCTATCTATCTATCTATCTATCTATCTATCTATCTATCTATCTATCTATCTATCTATCTATCTATCATCAAAGCTTGTATCTCTGACTACTGGGATATCAGGGAAGCCATCTGCCCTCTGTGTAAGGAGACGTTCAGGAAACGTCCCGACCTCCACGTCAACACGTTCATTAACGAGATAATCAACCAGTTCAAATCGGCACAGGAGGACAATTCTCCACACACCATTTTGCCATTGACAGAGGTAAGTGGTGTGGGACAGCTGAGTAAAATTGTAAAGCTAGGAGATTTTTGTTCTTGATCATGCGACCTGACTAGGAAAAACTCCAGGCCCTGATTATAACTCATTACCAGGGCCCAGAGTTTTACCTGGAATGGTCAATTAAACAATTGTCAATCAACATTGTGATTATGGTTCAAATCAACCCATTCCCCCTATAGCCAGAACAGGGGGACACTACAGATGGAGGAGTGAACAGGAAGATCCAGGCCAGACTGAAGAAGGTGGAGGAGATCAAAAACTCAGTGGAGATCAGCAGAGTGAGTTCTGGATCGTTTTCATAAAGAGTCCTAGAAGCGCTGATATAGGATCAGATTTGCCTTTTTACATCATAATGAATATGATTATTATGGACAGGGGAAACCTGATCCTAGATCAGCACCCTGACTCTGAGATGCTTTATGAATACAGGCCCTGATAAGCATTGGACTGCTGTTCTCATCTATGTAGGGTACGGGTCTTCTGCAGTTGTAGTAATTACATTTAATTAAATTACTTTCATCATCAGTCTAAATGGTCTGATTGTGTGTTTTATTCCTTCATAAAGTAACACCTGTGACCCACATTCACTATAGGTAATATTTTACAGTACATTAATTAATCTGAATCTAGTTCACTTCATTCCACAGGCTAGTTCACAGAAAGACATAGAGGAAAGTGAGCAGGTCTTCACTGCGCTGTTGCGCTCCATTGAGAGAGGCCAGGCTGACGTCGTCGGTGAGATCCAGGAGAAACAGAGAGCTGTGGAGAAACAAGCTGATTGGCTCATCAAGGAGCTGGAACAGGAAGTAGCAGATCTAGAGAGTGGAAATAATAAACAAGGGGAACTCCGTTCCACCCCACAACAGGTAGGTGTGCATTTGCTTCTCTCTGTGGTCGATTTTAATGTTGTTGACCACAGGGTAAGGGTTAGAGTTAAGGTTTAGACGGGATGTGGATATGAAGCTAGGGTTATGGTTAGGGTTGAAGCTACGGTTAGGATTAGGCTTAGCGTTAAGATGGGATGTGCACATGAAGCCAGGGTTAGGATTAATTCAGGTCAGTTCTTAGAAAACTCAACTCAGCTGATTCTATCCAGTATAGCCAGAAGAGGGCCACCCCTCTGAGTCAGGTTTTTCTCTCTTCTGCTCTGGGCTGGGTTACTGTTATGCACTTTGTGACAATGTTTATGCAAATAATGCATAAAATACATTTAGTTGATTTACATTTTGTTCTGAAGTCTGTCCTTAGTTAAACTATCCCAACTGTCCTCTGCTGTATATCTGTTCTGAGATCAGTCCTTAGTAAAACTCGATCCCAACTGTCCTCTGCTGTAGATCTGTTCTGAGATCAGTCCTTAGTAAAACTTGATCCCAACTGTCCTCTGCTGTAGATCTGTTCTGAGACCAGTCCTTAGTAAAACTCGATCCCAACTGTCCTCTGCTGTAGATCTGTTCTGAGATCAGTCCTTAGTAAAACTCGATCCCAACTGTCCTCTGCTGTAGATCTGTTCTGAGATCAGTCCTTAGTAAAACTTGATCCCAACTGTCCTCTGCTGTAGATCTGTTCTGAGACCAGTCCTTAGTAAAACTCGATCCCAACTGTCCTCTGCTGTAGATCTGTTCTGAGATCAGTGCTAGCGGTGGTGGAAAAACCATCTGGGGAATTGTGTCCCAACTGGAGGATACCTTCAGAGAGGAGATGAAGAAAGTCATGGATAAAGGTTACTATTCTTTATTTATCTATAATGATACATTTTATAAAAGTTTACAAATACTGTAGAATCATGACCCGCTGGGCATAGATGTCAATTCAACGTCTATTCCACATTTCTTCAACATAATTTCGTTGAAAAGACGTAGAAACAACGTTGATTCACCCAGTGTTTTACACAATTTACAGTAATTTTTTATTTGGACCCCATTACATTTTTCTATAATTAAATTAGATTAAATCTTCATCATGAACAATGACATTTTCAATTGTGAGTTTTCTTCTTTTCATTCAGGATTGAAATTGCTGAAGACTAATGCAGGTAAAACATGCAAAAATCCACAAAATCACATGTTCATCTCTCCTTTCTCAATCTCTTAACCCACCATTTAATTATTTTACATTTTGCTGTTATTTATCCGTTCTTGTTTTGATCCTAACTATAGCCTGGTCAGGTGACACCACAGGGTGGTCATGGAAAACTCCTGTCCCTAATTACAACTAACAGAATGGATGGATGGATAGATTAAATAATGGATGGATGAATGAAAGGATTAATGTATGAAGAATGTATGAATGAATGGATAAATTAATGGATGGATGGCTGAATTAATTAATTTATGGGTGAATGAATGAATCAAATTATTATATATATATTTTTGTACCTTTATTTTACCAGGTAAGTTGACTGAGAACACATTCTCATTTACAGCAACGACCTGGGGAATAGTTACAGGGGAGAGGAGGGGGATGAATGAGCCAATTGTAAGCTGGGAATGATTAGGTGACCGTGATGGTATGAGGGACAGCTTGGGAATTTATCCAGGACACTGGGGTTAACACCCCAACTCTTACGATAAGTGCCATGGGATCTTTAATGACCTCGGAGAGTCAGGACACCCGTTTAACGTCCCATCCGAAAGACGACACCCTACACAGGGCAATATCCCCAATCACTGCCCTGGGGCATTGGGATATTTTTTTTAGACCTGAGGAAAGAGTGCCTCCTACTGGCCCTCCAACACCACTTCTAGCAGCATCTGGTCTCCCATTCAGGGACTGACCAGGACCAACCAATTGATGGATGAATGGATGAATGTATTAATTAATTGGATTATTTATTAATGGATGAATGATATATCTGCTTTATTGTTATTTTCCGATAGTGAACGTGATTCTGGACCCCGACACAGCTCATCCTTTCCTGGTTCTGTCTGAGGATGGGAAACAGGCCAGACACGTCAACGATTGGAGGATCCTGCCTTTCAACCCCAAGAGGTTCAATACCAGTATCAGCGTCCTTGGGAAGACAGGGTTCTCCTCCAGGAGATTCTACTTCGAGGTGAGATACAGTACAATAAAGAAGAGCCAAACTGATGTATCGGTTGACTGACATTATCGGTGGATATTTGACTTTATACCACCATATTAGACTGAACAAAAACATTATACTGATCCTTTCACATCATTGTTTCTAAGGTAAGAAATCAGCCCTCAGAGTATCATTGTAGGGTTGTTTCAGTTTTGTGGGTATATTAGAAAGAAGTTGTACTTACTATGACTGGAAGATGTGGTTCTCGTACCTAGCGATGAACGCACTGTAAGTCGCTCTGGATAAGAGCATCTGCTGAATTACAAAAATATAAATATAAATGTATTTAAAAAAACTTGAATTTGAACTTAAAGGTGCAAGTCTCTGGGAAGACTGACTGGGGCCTAGGAGTGGCCAGGGAGTCCATCGACAGGAAGGGGAAGACACTCCCGACCCCTGCAATTGGCTACTGGACCTTGTGGCTGACCAATAGGCATGAGTACAAGGCTGCAGACGATTCTGGCTCCATCCTCCTCTCCCTGAGAGAGAAGCCCCAGAAGGTGGGGGTGTTTGTGGATCACAAGGAAGGGTTGGTGTCTTTTTACGACTCGGAAGCCAAGGCTCATATCTATTCCTTCACTGGGTGCTCCTTCAATGAGAAACTTTTCCCTTTCCTGAGCTCTAGTGTCAATGACAATGATAAAAACTCTGCCCCATTTGTCATTCTGCCTGTCAGTCATAGAGGCTGACAGGCTGATTGGTTAGAAATCAAGATGGGATGGGCCACATGTAATGTGATTGGTTCTGGTGTGTTGAGAACTCTGATTCTTGACATAGCCGAGGGAAGTAGGGAAGTAACCCCTGATAAATTGAAATAATTTTGCCAAAATGAAATAAAGACTTCTGTCTGAACACTGACTGAATTTGTGCAGCACGTGCGCCAAATATTGAACAGCATGTTGAGTTGTGGCCATAGAGATATTATCCATAGAAGGATTCCCACCTTGCCAATTTGACTGGTAAATTCATGGGTATGCTCAAAATGGCTGCCAGTCCTGACTTGAATGGACATTTTCCTTCTATGGATTCTGTTTCTATGGATTCTGTTTCTATGAATTATATTTCTATGGGTTTTCTTTTTCTCCGTTGCCATCAGTGAACAGCGAAAGGCCTTTTGCAAATGTCTAAATACAATTGCGGGAAATATGTTAGGAAAGCAAATGCCTACTGCTGAAAAGAGAAGACTAATCTGTCTGTAGGAGGTACCAACTCAGACGAACAGCACTGTTTTTCAAAGTAGCTCAGGCCTATCTTGAAACCATCATCGGTACGGTGACAAGGCTAAACATATTCATGCTATCTTCATCATTGGGTGAGTCAATGCCAGTGGAAAGTTGATTTAGAATCCTGCTGTAGCCTATAATACATTTCCTCCTAATGTTGTACAATCTGTCTCGTTTCTTTTTATTAGCCCTGGGCCAGGTCAAGACCAGGTCGTTTTTAATACATCAGTGTCAGAGTAGCCACTAATTTCATTACTTTGTGTAGTAATATATAAAAAATTCTGATAATGTCTCCTGTCATGTAGGCTTAAATGACATAGAATTGCATGAAATGCGTTTATAAAAGGCCACATCTGTGTCAATCCTAAAAACGCTTCTGCTGAACTGTTTGCCAGTATGAAAATGCAATGATATGCAATATTATAAAGGGTATTTCATGATTCTTGAACTCTGCCCCATTTGTCATTCTGCCTGTCAGTCATAGAGGCTGACAGGCTGATTGGTTAAAAATCAAGATTGGATGGGTCACATGTAATTTGATTGATTCTGGTCTGTTGAGAACTGTAGTTCTTGATGATAGTACTGATTATTTGTCCAACAATCAATCTGCCTATGTGTTGAACTTGGTGTAAACTGTGTGATTTTGATAATATGAATAACATGACGAATAACATTTCAATAACATGACGAATAACATTTCAATAACATGACGATTAACATTTCAAAACATGACGATTAACATTTTAATAACATGACGATTAACATTTCAATAACATGACGAATAACGTTTTAATAACATGACGATAAACATTTCAATAACATGACGATTAACATTTCAATAACATGACGATAAACATTTCAATAACATGACGATTAACATTTCAATAACATGACGATTAACATTTCAATAACATGACGATTAACATTTTAATAACATGACGAATAACATTTCAATAACATGACGATTAACATTTCAATAACATGACAAATAACATTTCAATAACATGACGATTAACATTTCAATGATAATAAGATGACAATAACATGAAGATTGTTGATTTAGTTGATAGTATGCTCAAGTATTACAGCTGTTACAGTGTATTTCCAATCACAAATAGAATGAATTAATTGGTATTTGTTTGTTATTAGCCTAGTGAAGGACTCAATATGCATTGTTATTCTTGTTAAGAGTTGGACAAAAATCGAACAATAAAACATTCTTTCTGTGCCGGATTTCCTCCACATTTTCCATGAAAAAAATACATGAATCGCTCTTCATTCTCTTCATCCACTCATCTTCTCCTCCTCTTCCCTCCTTCTTCCATCCACCTCAGTCAGAATCAGTCTTTTTTCTGCCATCGCAGGTTGACAGAGTTGGATATTCCTTGCTGTCTCAGTCCATCTTGTAGCTAAGAGATATAGACACAAGGATAGTCACCACATGATCTGACTATCTAAATGTATGCATGCATGACTGTAAGTCGTTTGGATAAAAGCGTATGCTAAACTGCGTATATTAGGAATCATCAACAAGATTCAGCCGCAGGCTTATTTTTTCTGGAGCGGTTGGTCAGTGGGGCGGAACATACACTACCTTTCAAAAGTTTGGGGTCACTTAGAAATGTCCTTTTTGAAAGAAAAGCACATTTCTTGTACAGTAAATAACATCAAATTGATCAGAAATACAGTGTAGACATTGTTAATGGTGTAAATGACTTATAACTGGAGAAGGCAGATTTTTTATGGAATATCTACATAGGCGTACAGAAGGCCAGCAGCCCGGAGTCCCCTCTTCACTGGTGACGTTGAGACTGGTGTTTTGCAGGTAATATTTCATGAAGCTGCCAGTTGAGGACTTGTGAGGCATCTGTTTCTCAAACTAGACACTCTAATGTGCTTGTCCTCTTGCTCAGTTGTGCACTGGGGCTTCCCACTCTTTCTATTCTGGTTAGAGACAGTTTGCGCTGTTCTGTGAAGGGAGCAGTACACAGCGTTGTACGAGATCTTCAGTTTCTTGGCAATTTCTTGCATGGATTAGCCTTCATTTCTCAGAACAAGAATAGACTGATGGGTTTCAGAAGAAAGTTCTTTGTTTCTGGCCATTTTGAGCCTGTAATTGAACCCACAACTGCTGATGCTCCAGATACTCAACTAGTCTAAAGAAGGCCAGTTTTATTGCTTCTTTAATTAGAACAACAGTTTTCAGCTGTGCTAACATAATTTCAAAAGGGTTTTCTAGTGATCAATTAGCTTTTTAAAATGATAAAGTTGGATTAGCTAACACAACGTGCCATTGGAACACAGGAGTGATGGTTGCTGATAATGGGCCTCTGTACGCCTATGTAGATATTCCATTAAAAATCAGCCGTTTCCAGCCACAATAGTAATTTACAACATTAACAATGTCTACACTGTATTTCGGATCAATTTGATGTTATTTTAATGGACAAAAAAATTTGCTTTTCTTTCAAAAACAAGGACATTTATAAGTGACGCCAAACTTTTGAATGGTAGTGTATATAAAATGTCCTTTATTACATTATAGAAAATCCTAATTCTATAGCGACAGGGCGAATGCTAATATTGAGATAGGTGCTGATTTAGTTTGTTGTATAGTACAGGTATCTTTTTTTCATTTAACTAGGCAAGTCAGTTAAGAACAAATTCTTATTTCCAATGATAGCCTAACGGGGAACAGTGGGTTAACTGCCTTGTTCAGGGGCAGAACGACAGAGTTTTACCTTGTCAGCTCGGGGATTCGATCCAGCAACCTTTCAGTTACTGACCCAACACTCTAACCACTAGGCTACCTGCCACCCCGATTAAATGAATGTTGAATCACGAAGAGCATTAACTAATTGGTGTCTAGTGAAATACATTGTTATCCTTAATAAGAGTTAGACAAGAATCAAAGAATAAAGCCATCTTCGTGTAGCACGTTTCCTCTGTTTGCCATGAAAATACATACATGATTCTCTCTTAATCCTATTCATCCTCCTTTCTTTTCTTCTCCTTATCAACACTTCTTCTTCCATCCATCTCAGTCCGTGTCAGTCTTCTTCTTCCATCCATCTCAGTCCGTGTCAGTCTTCTTCTTCCATCCATCTCAGTCCGTGTCAGTCTTCTTCTTCCATCTCAGCTGACAGACTCTGATATCCCTCGCCCTCGAAGTTCATCTTGTAGCTAAGAGTGGAAGACTATTGGAACAGTCACCTCATAATCTGACCAGGGACATATCTGGGCCCTAGTTGTAGCACGCACACACACACACACACACACACACGCATGCACGAACGCACACACACAGTACTGTAGCTTTAGTGACTCTCACCTCCTTCAAGTGCAGCTCTCTGATGCCAGCTGTTTTGTTGAAGTGACTTTCACCCACAAACACACACACACACACACTTATCTGAATAACACTGGATATGTTATTTAACCACTGCAGCTGATTAGAACCGCCAGCAGTCCAAACTATCAGGAATTATCATTTTAAATTGTGTAAGTAATAATTTAAACGGTGAACACACCTTTACCTGTAGCAGCTGTTTGTCACTGCAGTTGTCATCTGTCCATTTCCCAGAATCTGACCACTCCCTGTTTCTGAACAGACCAATCCACACGCTGCTGTAGCTCCGGGCTAAGCTCTGTACCTCTGTGGTTCTGAGCCTGGTTCTCTGTACCTCTGTGGTTCTGAGCCTGGTTCTCTGTAACTCTGTGGTTCTGAGCCTGGTTCTCTGTACCTCTGTGGTTCTGAGCCTGGTTCTCTGTAGCTCTGTGGTTCTGACCCTGGTTCTCTGTACCTCCGTGGTTCTGAGCCTGGTTCTCTGTAACTCTGTGGTTCTGAGCCTGGTTCTCTGTACCTCCGTGGTTCTGAGCCTGGTTCTCTATACCTCCGTGGTTCTGAGCCTGGTTCTCTGTACCTCTGTGGTTCTGAGCCTGTAGCTCTGTGGTTCTGACCCTGGTTCTCTGTACCTCCGTGGTTCTGAGCCTGGTTCTCTGTAACTCTGTGGTTCTGAGCCTGGTTCTCTGTAACTCTGTGGTTCTGAGCCTGGTTCTCTGTACCTCCGTGGTTCTGAGCCTGGTTCTCTGTACCTCCGTGGTTCTGAGCCTGGTTCTCTGTACCTCCGTGGTTCTGAGCCTGGTTCTCTGTACCTCCGTGGTTCTGAGCCTGGTTCCTCACACTGGCCAGATCTGTGTAGTATGTCCGACTCCCTCCTTTTCTTTCTGCACATCAAGTGAACAAACATAAGGTGTGAATCCTAACTTCCACTTAAGTCACATTTTTCACTTGGACTCCCATTGACATCAATGTATGGCTAAGTGAAGAATTTACTTAAATGAAAGTTAGGATAAAAGTGGACAAACATTTATACCTGGGTTTGCATTTTAACTATGGCAATTCAATGCTATAGTTATGCACTGCTGTCCACGGGAAAACTAATATACACAAGTACAGAAGGCTACTCACCATCACAACACACAAAGAAGTTAATTCGGGAAAACAGTATCTTCCCACTTCCCTCCACTCAACAGTCCACAGTATTGACTTCCTCCAAAATTATCCAGCTGTCCGTCCTCCCAGTTAGCAAACTCTGTCTCTCCTTCTCTGTAGAATCAAAGATATCAACCCTGTGTTTGATGTATTTGATACCATTCCACTGATTCCGCTCCAGTCAGTCCTGAGTGGCGCAGCGATCTAATGCACGGCATACCCTGGTTCGATTCCAGGCTGTATTACAACCGGAAGATCACCATGCGCCATGCCAAGTGTCTGCTGGAGTGGTGGGAAGCTCGCTGCCATTGGACTCAGTGGAATCAGGTTTCACCATCTGGCAGTCCAACGGACAAATCTGGGTTTGGCGGATGCCAGGAGAACGCCACCTGCCCCAATGCATAGTACCAACTGTAAAGTTTGATGGAGGAATAAGTATGGGGCTGTTTTTCATGATTCTGGCTATGCCCCTTAGTTCCAGTGAAGGGAAATCTTAGCACTACAGCATACAATGACATTCTATACGATTCTGTGCTTTCAACTTTGTGGCAACAGTTTGGGGAAGGCCCTTTCCTGTTTCAGCATGACAATTACCCCTGTGCGCAAAGCGAGATCCATACAGAAATGGTTTGTCGAGATCGGTGTGAAAGAACTTGACTGGCCTGCACAGAGCCTTGACCTCAACCCCATCGAACACCTTAGGGATGAATTGGAACGCCGATTGCGAGCCAGACCTAATTACCCTAAACCTCTCTAATGCTCTTGTGGCTGAATGGAAGCAAGTCCCCTCAGCAATGTTCCAACATCTAGTGGAAATCCTTCCCAGAAGAGTAGAGGCTGTTACAGCAACAAAGGGGAACCAAGTCCATATTAACGCCGATGATTTTGGAACGAGATGTTTGACTAGCAGGTGTCCACATACTTTTGGTCATGTAGTGTACCTTCAGTTACACCAAAACAGTTATTTAACCCCCTCCTTTGTGTCTGTGAAGCTCATTGTGGCCCAAAGAATAAGGATGGGTTAGCTAAGAATTAAGGACATTTTCATTTTAGATTGGACTTCCTGGTCACATTGTTAGTTTCCCCTCATACCACCTGCCAATTGTTACTTAACTGGTTGTTGGCAGAGACGATAGCAAGACAACATTCACCTTCCTCCGGTCATGTTTATTTGTTAGTACTTTCAGTTCATTATTTTATGTGAAGCACTTTGTTACTTGTATTCAAAGTGCTATATAAAAATAAAGTTATTCTCATACAAAATAACAGAAGGCGCTCATGCTGGACCAACTCAGAAGTGAACACTGTAGCACAGAGAATGGTTAATCAATCTCATAGTTATTAATAGGTAGCATTGACAGTGACAAATTAATGAAAGACAACATAACCACTATTTATTTTTGAATTTTATTACAAAAACATCAGGATTTTTAATGAACAATTCAACAGTCTACCTATCCAGGATTAACAGAAAGACATTGTGAGGTTCTTGAGCGTCGGGCAGTCTGTACAAACCCCAATAAAAAAAAAGAATTGGAAAACGGAATATTGATATCTGCCCCCACCCCCAACTATCAACATATCAATCACTCTCAACAAATAAACTATGTCCAAGAAGGATAGAACGGTAGAGGAGGAATGGAAGATTAATAGTTTTCACAAAATCTTATAAAAATTCTTAGCAGAAGATAGTGAATCATCAATGCTTACTGTATTGGTTTAGAAACAATTTAACAGAAAAATAGTTTGCAATTAAAACCCTTTCAACACACACACACACACACCTGGCCCCTGGAAACAGGGGAGTGAGTTGCCAAAAGAATGGAGGGAGGAATGAACCGTCTGTCGTCAGGTACGATATGCCCATTTAATCACGACACTCACGGCCTAATACAAACGCATGGGGGTGCTACTACCTCTATATACACATTGTATAGCGCGTGTGTGTGTATGAGAAAAAGACGAAGGGAAGTGACAGAGCGAAGATGAATTAGAGAAGAGGGATTGAATCAACAATGTTTTTGGCAGTGTGTGCGTAGGTGAGACAGTCTGGTGGTGGGGTCATCATTCAGTGGCGCCGTTTCTTCTTGGCGCTGGGGGGCGGGGCTGACGAGCGACCCTTCCTCTTAGCCGACGAAGTCTCCTCCGCGTCCTCATAGTGAGACTCTTTGTCGGCTAGGAGAGGAGGCGCAAGACAGACACTCAATATCAAAACATTTGAAACTGATTTCACATTACATGAAGAGTGTCAATATCAAAACACACAGTGACAAAATGGCATAGGTCAATGAAGAAGTTCCAATTCACAATGGATAACAAAGTTGTATTATTTTCCAGTGTTTCTGCACCTTTTCTATACCATGGACCAGTAAGCGATGGTACCTCATGCTTCAGGGATGGTAAGCTAGAGAATGTAGAGCAGTAGACTCACCTTTCCTGGCCTCCTCTTCCAACTCATCCCAGTCTTTACCGCTCTCCTCTTCACTGCCCATTGATGCACTGTAGTCTGAAATACACACGCACACACACACTACTAAGTCTCTGTATATTTGTGTATGTGTGTATGTGTGTGTGTGTGTGTGTGTGTCTCTCTCTCAACATGACCCGTTACCATTACCAGAGTCCTCGCTCTCTGAGTCATAATCTTCATCACTGTCTTCCTCCTCCGCCTCACTCTCATCTGCAGAGGGGTTAAAGGTCTCGTCTTCCCCCGACTCAGAGTCATCCTCTGCTCCTTCCCCCTGAGACAGATGGAGAGATAAAAATACATCTGTCCAACATCTTCATTTTAACACTGTTTTCTATCTTGCAATAATAGCTCACACACACACACCCCTCACCTCGCTCTCCGGGTCTAAGAAAGACCAGCCCCCCTGTTCAAAGAAGCCCTCTGGATCGTCCACTATAGTCTTCATGATCTTAGTCCAGTTCAGAGACTGGACCCCCTCTGTGTACTTGATATCACAGGAACTGGGGGGGGGAAGACAGGTTTTTCAAAGTATTTTTTTTATTTTGAGGAACAACACTTGGTAAAATGCTACTAAAACAATTAAAAATCTAATTCCTTTCCCCAAAAAAACTAAATGTACAGTTAACTTCTTAGGGAGTAGCGCACGAGGTGAACGTTTTGGAGACCCTGGCGTGCCCAAAGTAAAATGCCTCCCATTCAGGCCCAGAAAATAGGATATGCACATATTTAGTACCATTGGATAGGAAACACTGAATTTTCTAAAAGTGTTAACCATTTGTCTGTGAGTAAAACAGAACGCATACGGCAGGCGAAACCCCGAGGAATATTTGACAGAGTGCCTCATTGGGAACCCCTCCCTCATGAAAATGCCCATGTAAGGGCATTTGAATGCAGTACCTATCGCTTCCTCTGGATGTCAACAGTCTCGAGACAGTGTTCAGAATTTGTTTGGATGCTTTAGAGCAGAGAAGAAGAGAAAACCAGGAAGTGTCCCTTTGAGTCAACAGAAGGCAGCACGCGCTCCCGAGAAGTCACACTGTGTTTTTTTCCGTTCTTATAGCTCAGTTTATATTCCGGTTTATTTATAATAGTAAATATACGTAAAAGTGTTCCTAAGAATACATTTAAAATGATTTTTGATTGTTCTTGGCCAAGTTTATAGCTTTAAGTTGAACGAGTTCTTGTCACATTTCAATGGAGGAGTGGAGGCTGTAGTTTCTCATAACACGCGAACCAAATGGAGATTTAAAGATATAATACATGACTTTTTCTAACAAAAGAACCATGGATTGTCTTCGTTGGACACTTTGGAAGCCATTCTTCAACAGGTAATTGATTTGTTTTCGCTGTGAAATGTGTTTTGTGTGAACTGTGAAGGCTATTGAAATCATGGTCATGAGAAAATAGTGAAGGTGCTACCCTCAAATAATCAAATGTGCTGCTTTCGCCGTAAAGCCTTTTTGAAATCTGACAACGCTGTGATATTGCCAAGAAACTGAGCTTTTGATGAGTATGAAACACTTGTATATGGGTGGATGTTTAATAATTCAACTTTTGGATTTTGAATTTGGCGCCTTGCATTTCACCTGGTAGTGTCAGGATTGGGGCGCTAGCGCACCACCAATCCCTAAGAAGTTAAAGAGGAGACTAAATCCACAAAGTGATTGGTTGCTGGCTATATGACATTTAGCAGACACTTTTAATCCAGAGAATTTTACAGATGTGCTTCCAGTTTCATACATTTTCATCTGAAATCAAACCCACGACTCTAGCGTTGCGAGTGCCACACTACCAACTGAGCCACACGGATCCAGTCGACTTACTCGAATCACACCTTGATAAGGTCCCGTGAGTAGACTGACCGGCTAATAAGTTGATTGGCTAATGTATTTATTAGTTAACTGATGTTCTTCAGCCCCTGTGGGGGCAGGATGTTTGTAAATTGGCAGGGTTTCAGACCTGTCAATCAATCACTGTGCGTGGGACTTTTGAGGAAAGGCAGTAGATTAGTAATCTAGTCAGAAAAACTAGTCTAGGTTAACCTGTTTGGGCTAGGGGGCAGTGTTCGGAATTTCGGAGAGTCTGGCGTGCCCAAAGTAAAATGCCTGTTACTCAGGCCCAGAAACTAGGCTTTGCAAATAATTCAGTAAAAAAATAAATGTACTTCCCTGTCCAATCTTATCCTTTCCCTATTGAACAATGAAAGGAATAGCTCCCAGATTGCAGTGCCTATGGCTTCCACTGGATGTCAACAGTCTTTAGACAAGGTTTCAGGCTTATATTTTGAAAAATTAAGAAGTAGTTTAAGGAAATCCAGGTGTCCCTCATTCTGGTTGTAATCTTGTGGCATGCGTGACTGAGAGCGCGCTCTTCGTTATTTATCATAATACATTCCGTCTTAAATGTGATTAATATGTAAATAAACAGGGTGCTTGAGGATTGATTAGAAATGTTGTTTGGACAAAGTTTAAAATCTAACTTTAGGTTTTCTATGTCTGTATATTGAACGAGTGGAACGGGTGGATTGCTGAACAAAACGCGCCAACCAAACAGTTTTTGGGATATAAAGAGGGACTTTATCGAACAAAACGACCATTCTTTGTGCTCCTGTGACCTGTGGGATTGCAACCAGAGGAAGATCTTCAAACGGAAACAGATTTATTTTATCTCTATATTTGATTTTGTAATGTATGCACTAGTTTAAAATATATTTATATGCAGAAAGTACACAAGGTGCGTTTCAATTACCAAGATTCCGACATACTCATATCAAATGTATACACTGTACTCTAAACCATCTACTGTATCTTGCCTATGCCGTTCGGTCATCGACCCAAATCTCTAGCCACTTTAATAATTATAATTGGATGAAATAATGTATCACTAGCCACTTTAAACAATGCCATTTATATAATGTTTACATATCCTACATTACTCATCTCATATATGTGTGTGTGTGTGTGTGTGTGTGTATATATATATATATATATATATATATATATATGTGTATATACTGTACTCCATACCATCTACTGCATCTTGCCTATGCCGGTCAGCCATCGCTCATCCATATATTTATATGTACATACTCGTATTCATTCCTTTACTCTTGTGTGTATAAGGTAGTTGTTGTGAATTTGTTAGATTACTTGTTAGATACTACTGCATGGTCGGAACTAGAAGCAAGCATTTCGCTACACTCGCATTAACATCTGCTAACCATGTGTATGTGACAAATAAAATTTGATTTGATTTGATTCTAAGCTAAAGAATGGTGTACAACACGTATTTTCATGAATGTTTAATATTACCATTTTTGTCATTTTAATTTGGCGCTCTGCATTTCACCGGCGGGAGGCTAATTGAGGTACTTACTTGAGCCACTCCTTGATGGGGTCCAGTGAGTTGACGGGCACGGCGTTGATCATGGTGACCTTCTTGCTGTAGTCCTTGTAGACGATGACCACGTCAAAGTTCTTCAGGTGGAACTGAACACGCTCAAAATGCACCAGCTCCACCTCATCCAGAGTCACCACGAATGGAGGCTGGGGAAGGAGAGAGGGAGGATGGAATGAAAACAGACTGCTGAGAGCATGTCCCTTTAACCTACTGAGGATTTTACTAGGTCTGTAGCAAAATATCTGCCTCAAGGCCAAGCTTGGTTTAAAACATACGGTGGATTACGCAAACAATGCTTCTGGCTATATCAGTGAAGGTGTAGCACTACTACTGGCACCAGTAGAAGTGACACTAGCAACACTAGCACTAGTAATATTCATGTGTAGCACTAATACTAGCAGTAGTAACAGCAGCAGTACTAGTAGCAGTAGCAGTAGTAGTAGTAACAGTACTGGCAGCAGTAGTAGTAACCCCGTACTATCAGTAGTAACAGTACTAGCAGGAGTAACAGTACTAGCAGGAGTAGTAACCGTACTAGCAGGCACCTACCCACTCAGTGGTGTTACACAGGGAACTGGAGGTGGGCTGCAGCAGACAGGTACTCCTGTAGGGTGCGCCCTGGAACCTGAACACACACAGTAATGTCCTCCAACATTAACTTCAACAGTTTCATACGGTTCATTACTTGAACACCCAACTCCGTGCTTAAAGGAAAGAGTCACCCATCATATGATGCAAAACTCAGCCATCACTCAGATACACATTAAAACATTAAATGTCCCCGGGAATCAATAGAACGCTCAGAGGCACAAAAAGTATACAAAATTCACCCACTGAATTTTTCCTTTAAATATTCACACATTTTCTTAAAATGCCCTAACCCCCCCCATAATACACACGCTTTCTCAAAATGCCCTAACCCCTACCCTGTCCATATCCCCCTCCTTCCCTCTGCATCACTCCTCCACCCCCACCCCCATAATACACACGCTTTCTCAAAATGCCCTAACCCTTACACTGTCCATATCCCTCTGCATCCCTCCCATCACTCTCCTCCACCCCCTCCCTCCATGCTCAATCGCCCCTCCTCATACCCGAGGTCTCGGAAAGGCACTTCGAACTCCAGCTCCTCCTTGGTGAGGGTCTCCACCTTCTCGATGAAGTTCTTGAAGGCAGACTTGAGCTTGTGTCTCATCTCCCTCTCCATCTGCTCGGCGTACAGGTCGTCACGGTCGTGCATGTGCTGGTGCTTGCCCAGGTCTGTGGTGATCTCGCCCACCTAAGAGGAGATGAGGTTGCACAAGACAATATTAAGACAATATATTAAAAGTTAAAATAAAAACATAGGATAACTTTAAATTCATATTTACCTCTGTGTAGAACTGCACGTCTGTGTGACGCTTCTTACCAAACATGATGGCGTTCTGAGAGGTTGAGAGGGGTGGGATAAGTCAAAATGGACACACAAACATACACATCTAAACTAAATCAAGACCACTCCAAGTGCCACAGGGGAAAGCATAGACCCAAATACCCACGCATAGAAAGTCAGACATCTTGTACGTAAGGTTAAACACACACCTTGAGGTGGAAGTGCAGTACGATGATCATTTCTCCGTCACAGGGCTGGAAGAGGGAGTGTTTAATGTTGTTGTAGAGAATGTCCACTTTGTCCCCACGGACAGATGTGAAACGGAAACCTGGACAGACAGACATGTTATTTACCATGTTCTGTCCTGAACAGACAGATATGTTGTTTACCAGGTTCATCGAGGCTGGAGAGACCTTTTTCCTACTAGACCCCACTTTGCTGATAAGTTCTTTTTAGAGAACAATATGTGGTTGTCTCACCTAGCCATCTTAAGATGAATGCACTAACTAAGTCACACTGGATAAGAGCGTCAGCTAAATGACTAAAATGCTGATTGAGAATACACAGCATTCTTATAGTCTTTACGGTAACGCTGTGATCTGGGAAGAACCTCAATCAGTTCTCTTTCCCCTCGGTTCGTTCCTCCACTCCTCTCCTCCTCTCTCAATTCCTTGTTAATGGAACCCTATCCTCACCGTTGGTATGGGCCTCCAGCGACCCCTGCATCCTCTTCTGGGCGATGTTGGGTCTGATGTAGAGGTCTTTGAGTTTGGGGTTGGAGCGGTTCAGGTTGATGACCAGCGAGTCCTGCTTGACGATGCCCTCCTTCTCCTTCTCCTCAGCCTCCCGGGTCTTATAGCGCTTCTGCACCTCCTTGATGATGCGGAAGGCGTTCTGGAGGTTAGTGGACGGGACTGTTGGGTCGCCAGGCGCCTTGAGGTTCGACGCCCGGTACGTACTGAGGGTGGGGGGGTATGAGCAACGTCAGACACAGCAGCAGGTGGATAAAGATGGATACAGCGCACACACACACACGGACTATCAGTCCATCTGCTTGATATTTGACAACAGTGAAACATGCAGTATATGGGCACTCAGTCACACATTTCCTCTCACATTTCTTTGACAAAGGTGGCATCGGGGTTGGGGAAGATGTTGCCCTCGTTGCGTCCCAGAGAGCTGCCGGGAACATAGAAGTTTATCCTCAGGTACGTCCAGTCTCCTTCCACCGACGAACTGATGTTCTACAGACAGACAGAGGGACACAGAAATGTAAAATATTTTCCTCAGATAGGTGGTCTCAAATTTGGTCAAATTGTGATTAGTGTCTGAGGTACCTTGATGGTAGCGATATGGAAAGGGGTGGCGATACCGAAGACAGGCATGACAACCGTCTCATATTTCTTGTCGATGAAAATCTTCATGTCTCGAATATCTTTCTCTCGAGGCATCTGAGAGCCGTTTTTGTAGGAGACATTGGACTTTCTGGACCTAGGAGAGAGAGAGAGAGCAGGAAATACTGCATTTAATCATTTAATTCATTGGTGACATAACACATTTTTGGAAAGACCATCTACATAAACATAGGGAGGGTGAGTGAAATCGTGAATTATTTAAACAAGTAAATGTATCTGTTCTAGTTGTTTTCCTACAAAAGATCATTTAGACAAACATAATACTATAAATATCTCCATACCATAATTCTCTCTCATTCTTCCACCTCTCCCCAATCATGTACATTCTGCCATCTCTCCTCCTCTGTTCAATTCCACTCCTTAAACTCTTACCAGCCTCCTCTCAGTCTGGTCTCCCATCTCCCTCCAAATATTATACCATTATCCCTTCTCCTCCTCCTCTTTTCCCCTCCTTCACTCACTTCTGGACCTGTTGCTCTCCTTTCTCTTCCGTCAGACGTCTCTTGGCCTCCTCGTTCACCTGATTGGCCAGCTCCTTCTGGTGAGCCCGCCTCTTCTCCTCCGCCGTCATCTCGTTCTGACCAAACAAATAACAGGTTCTCACATTCTGACAAATCAAAAAGTCAGCGTTTTATCTCATACACACAAACAGACAGTGTAAGTATAGAGAATTTCTCTCAAGCACACACACACCCTAGTCCTGTCTTGGAGTAAAGCTTGTCCACGTGCTCCCTTCCCCAGTAGTTCCTCTGCATCATCAGCATCTTCCTCATCATCCTCCTCCTCATCGTTCTGTCAAGAAGAAACAAATCATTTTTGGGGAGGCTAAACTGGGTAGTTTGGGTCCTGGATGCTGATTGGCTGAAACAGCATTTCAGCCGTGTGTATATCAGACAATTTACCACAGGCCTTGTTGCTTAAATAAACTGTTAGAGGACCTAGAGCCCCAAAATAAAAATGTTAATATTTGAAATAGATATGCATCTTCCAGGGTTTGTGAGGGACAGAGTGAATCAAGAAGCAGAGACGGCAGCCATCTTTGGTACCTTTAGGAAGATTCCAACGTTCTTTATCTTCTTCTTGACCGGAGTGAGAACTGTCGCTGGATCATCCTTCAAGATAGACATTTTAAGTGTTTTACTGCCATCACTGAGCGAAAATCACAACGCAAATGTGATTGATAGAGAACTACGTTTGACAGTCACTTTGTTAAAAATATCCTACTTTGTTGATCTGTATATTCTATGAACAGGGCTCATTTCTTCCTTTTCCCCTCATCCTTCCATCCCCTGCCCTCCCTTATCATTCCTCTCTTCTACCTCGTTGATCTGTACGGAGTCTCCTATGAACAGGGCGTATTTCTTCTGCTCCTCCTTCTTTCCCTCCTTATTCACCAGGTCAGCGAAACCCAGGCTGATGCTCAGTACCATGCCTGTAAAACACAGTTATGAAAGCGTCCGCTCTACACACCATTTAAAAAAGGCCTCTGTATGAGACACTCACAAAATACCATGTCTACAATGTATCCTCCTTCAGTAAGACACTACAGTGACTTGAGTGCTCACCTTTCTTAAGTTTGTACTGGTTCTTACTGTTCAGGACCAGGGAACCCTCTCTGAACTCTATCCCCATGGCAAACCTACAGCAGGGAGAGGGGACTCACAAAATCAACATGATACATACTCTATTCTCAATAATCAATACATACTCGATCCTCAATAGGCTTGGGCAATATACCGTTTATACCGTAATGCTGGAGGTATTTGGAAACAGGGTGGGAAATGAACACCAGCCAAGTGCTGGTTGATTGTGGCATCGGCTGGTCTATTCTTACCAGCCAGATTGGCAGGTGGTCACACAGAGCATTTGGGAGCAGTTTTTTGCTTGTTTATTCCCTCAATCCAAACCCACATGTAAAAAAACAACAACAACAAAAAAATGTGAGTGTCAGCTCTGGAAAGGAAAA
Organism: Brachymystax lenok tsinlingensis; assembly: GCA_030435695.1. Classification (NCBI taxonomy): domain Eukaryota; kingdom Metazoa; phylum Chordata; class Actinopteri; order Salmoniformes; family Salmonidae; genus Brachymystax; species Brachymystax lenok. The sequence continues at coordinate 12,641,947 of CM059811.1, read as the reverse complement.
TATCAAGCCTAGTGGTGAAAGCAGGTCCTGTGTTCTGTGATTCATCTTAATAAAATGTGGCAGGTAAAATAAGGGCATTCACCAGCTACTGCAACTGGTGGACCAAAAGTACATTTCCCACCCGGTTTGAAAATAGCCACGGAATGGTATTTTCCAATACCGTTGAATCTATTTCTTAAAAAAGTATATCTTTAAAGTAAATACCTGCAGTCAAATGTAAACAAATTGCTGCACAATACTAGAGACAAACACGCCTTTTGTGTGTATGGAACATTTCTGGGATATTTTACTTCAGCTCATGAAAAATGGGACCAACACTTTACATCCTGCGTTTATATTTTTGTTTAGGTGTAGATATCTTATAACTATCTAAAATGTGCTAAATGCTCTACAGTTGTGCATTTGGTTTGCCTATTTAGTAGCTAGTTAACCACTTAGCTAGATAGCTAGCTTCTTCCAAAATCAAGCTTGAGTTGGTAAAAGCAGAGAATCCCTTCCTGGATCAAGAGCCTTGCCTTCTAATACTTGTTTTGTGTTTGTGCAGCAAACTGAGTAGCATTTTTGAGTTACTCGTTTAAGTGTATTAACTGGGATGTCTGTCCTGCAAATACTTTAGATAAAAAGAGACGCACACTGTATATACACAAGCTCCCAGTAATTTATTGGGTAAACCACCACCGTGTCGGCATCACTGTGCCTTCTTTTTATTAGTGTTATTAAACCTCTAATTAAGATCCTGAAGGCGGTACAGCCTATAGCTGACTACATAGCCTACAGCTGACCCGCCGGGTGTGCGCCAGCTCATGCTTTCTATTAGACTGCAAGGTCAGAGACTGTATAAAATGTACGCAGTGCGCTCGTTAGCATTCTATATGGGATTTTACATGTACTTGTTAGCATAGCTAACCTTCGGATTGAAGAGGATCAGTGGGGTTTGAAAATAGTGTCCTTTGTTCATTGCCGGTATTACGGAATATCCCAAGGTCGGTATGAAGGTATGACAATGTGAATACTGCCCAAGCCTAGTAATCAATACATGAGGCCATGTGGGAGTGTGTGAGAAGGTAAGTGTGTGTGTCCTACCCTAGGTTCTTGGTGAATTTGGCCGCCAGGTCAGGCTTCTCCTTCTTGACGTAGTCCAAAACAGCATTGTACACGTCGCAGATCTTTACACCTACAGAGGACGAGGTATAAAAATCAGGTTACACAAATCATGTGCTCTACCTTGTAAAACACCCTGCATCTCCCTTCCATCCCTCACCGTGTTTGAGCTCTTTGAGTAATTCCTCTTCCACCTGTAGTAGGAAGCTGTAGTTGTCCTGCATCTCCTGCGGGGGGTCCACCATCAGGGTCCGGACCAGGTTGGAGCAGTAGGACTTGTAGCGGATGCCCATGGCACACGTGATGGCCCCAAAGTGCATGTGGTTCTTATCGCTGAAGAGTTATAGCGGTGTTATAAAAAGGTGTTATAACGTCTTAGAAATGAGTCTGCTGTGACAGGTACTGTATGTGTGATACAGAAGGAAATTGATCTATCAAAATGTGTCACATTTTGGATTAACATGTTAATTATTTTTATTGTTTTGTATGTAGGTTGAGCACTGAAACTAGGTAAACAAACATACATCAGTGGGGACGGTCGTTAAAAGACGTCACCATGGAAGTGTTAACTCAAAACGACAACGACTAGGTTCCAGCTGAACGTTTACTTCACCATACTACCAAAGTACATCGTCACCATTACACTCAGGCCAGGTCCATCAACTGAGATGGACCTGGCCTGAGTGTATTTCTGTTATTACGGCGCTATAGGGATACTTAAAACATGAACTTAATCTCCCACTTTAGACAAATAAATAAAAATGTCCAAAGTATTATTTAAGTTCCCCATTACAAAACAGTGACAGTTTGTATTTGTATTACTCAAGTTGCCACTTTCCATTACTGAGAGCCTTTAGGAACACAAGACCGGATGCTCCCTTTTCAGTCAGACAGTCAGCAAGCTGTTCCTTTGTAGCCGACTGGGAAAACAGCTTTCAGGTTTGGAATCAGTTGTAGCAAAGGTCTGTGAGCCACCCCAGATGAAGTCATCAACATGACAGGCAAGTACTCCAGTCACATTGCAGTCTTGATCAAGCCAATAGAAGACTGCAGGATCCATTTGACATTTTTCCACCTGTACTCAGCATTGTTGCCTTGACTTTGTTGTACCAGTTGATATATGCACCTGCCAGGCCATACACACACTTTTTTTAGTTTCCAGTGTTCCTTCGCTATTAGCTTCAGGCGGAGGTCAGATGTGACTGTCCCTTGACAGCGCTGTTCACTGCAAAAATACAGATTTGATGTCTATGGAATGAAGTTCCCATTTTTTCTGGCAGATCACTGTCAGCAGAAGCAATCTGAGTGACTGAGGCGCATGTCGGTGAGTCTTTTGGGAGTTCTTTAGCAGCCAGCTCCTCAAAACCTCTAGCCACTAGACATGCTTTTGGCACTATTCCGGTTAAGGGTACACACCCACCTTGTTGAGACATTTTTTACTAATGTCTTTAACTTCCTCAAAACACTACATTTTTCATCCAATTACTGATCTCATCTAGTTTAGCCGAGTCAAATGACACATCCTTTGTTTCAAGTACATCATTTTTAATGTCATTATGTTTTTCAAAAAAAATGTATTGGTTGAATTCTGAGATTATCTACAAGTGACACGTCGGCTGACCCTGTCGTACCAGAAAGGGTAGCTGGTTCAGAGTACTGCAAGTTGGACCAGTTCTGGTGTTTTCCTTTGGCTTTTCCTGCTCATCCAATGACAGTTGCTGTATGTGGAATACCACTTTCTCGGTCCATGTATTTAACAGTTTGTCCAGTTTTCAGAGTGGAACAACCACGTTGTCTTAACACATGTTGCTGTTGAACATTTTCCTAATTTGAACACTCAACAGTATTACCGGTCATGGTTGAAGGTCTGCTCCATTTTCTGTCAGTTTCAGTGTCCATATCATTGGATCCGACATCTGGTCGGTTTGGGTCTCCTTTTTGTCATTTTCATTAGGAGACTGATGCTCAGCAACAGCCCCTCCATCTTGTTGATCATTTACTTTCCGCAATCATGAGTGATGCACCCTGACAATGGTGCCTCCATGCCTCACAAATATCACCACAACATCTTGGCCAATGACTACTCCCGGTCCTTTCCACTCTTGACAGTCAACTCACTTGTAGTACACTTTGTTCCCAGTCTCGTATTTCTCATCTGCGGGACGAAGCAGTTTACGCAGAGCACGGCGAATTCTCTCTGAACACTCTGCTTCAGTAAACGCTTTTCTCGCTGCATGTAGTGCTGAAAGGTGCTGTCACACCCATGCACTCACACTGGTCCCTTCTAGATCTGGTGGCTTGTCAATTGTACAGAGGGAAGATTAGAGGTCTGCCCGAACACTAGTTGGTATGGGCTGTAGCCATGAACATTGTGCATTGAGTTTTTTGCATCAAAGCCCAATCTAGGGCTGTTTTCCAGTCACATCCATTGTCTTGCTTCCTTTTCAGCATAATCTGAGTGTTTGATTATGTCTCTCCAGAAGTCCATTGCTCCATGGACTGTATGCAGCAGTTGTCTTTACTTCCATGTTGCTTTTCTCTTATTTCATTAATATTGAATTCTCCTCCATTGTCACTGTACAATTTCTGGGGCAGGTCATGCACACTTATCCAGGAGTGAATGAAGTGTTTGACCATTTCACTGTGTTTCTTTGTATTCACAATGCTTCCAACGCTGAAGCGTGTGAAGTGGTGGATTATGTGAAGGTACCACACACTTGGTCCAGGCTCATGTAGATCTACAGCCACTGTTTCATTGTACTTGGAAGCCAGTGGCAAACCAACAGCTGGTCTGGGCTTAGGTTTGCGGTATTTCTGACAACTGTTAACCATCTGCCGTAGACTGGAAATACTCTCATCATCATTATTCCCAGAACTGCAGAGTAATTTCTGAAGTCTGTCAACTGTAGCATGTCCAAACTGTTTGTGAAGTTTGAACAATACTTTGTGTTTCTGTGTCCGTCAGAATCGCATTCTTACATGGACTCTGATGTCTGTCTAAAATGTTTACACAATAGTGGGCCGATGTAGTAAGTTCAAGGGTCACTGGTTGTTTAAACATCACTGCCTTGTCATTTTTTATGTCTAGTACAGCCCCTGTCTTCTTGAGGGAAGCTTTGCTTAATAGTAAGGGGATATCTGTAGGGACCACCTCTGTTTCAATGTGACTCTTAGTCTGACCAATGTTTGCTGGTATCTTAACTCTTGGTAGAATGGACTATTCGCCCATCTTCAAATTGTAAAGTTCTGTTGCTTGGTGCGTCAATCATATTTTGTACTTCTTTCATATTTAGTTACCTAACATCGCTATCAAGCCATTTTTTTACCAAACTGTGCGTGTACATGCAGTATCAATCACAGTAGATCCTAAGGATTCAACTATAAAGATCTCAGAAGCAGATTGTTTTCAAACTAGTGTAATGTTACACTGCTCCATCTCTGTGTTCACATTTTCCTGCTGGTTTAACTTGTTCATTTGTATGAGGACAGTCTTTAACCCAATGGTAAGTGCTTTGACAAATAGCATATTTTGATCTCCTTTCATATCTGTCCAGTGGATTTGTGCCAGGCAATGGCGCCCTCATCTGGTTGTCTTGAGAACACTACTTGTTTTGCGCCTTTTCTTTGCTGCTCAGTAATATTCCCCGTCACTCACATTCCATCCCTTCTTTTCATCAAAAATCCTTTTTAGCGCTGACTTCCATGACGGAAACGTCAGCACAGTAAAAGCAGTCAAAGCCGACTGTTTCTCCCTACCATCTAGACAGGCAGTATCTAGCTGACGCTGCATCCGGGATGTCGTACTTGCGCATCCTATTGTACCTCTTTCTCTTCTTTACACACAGAATCCAGTGCTCTGATCAAAGTTCCCGTACAGTCATCCTTGTTCAAATCCTCCAGGGATATTTCCAGTGCGATATTTCTCGCTCTTCCCTATAACGATAATACCACCGTAAATGCTTGCTTTTTCCTCGTCCAGATTAGTAACCCCTGTCCAGATTCATTTTTCCAACTTTCATACGACCTCTTCTCGTCGAAGCGGCACATTGTTGTTATTAGCCATCACCTGCTACCAATGTTAATTCAAAATGACAACGACTAGGATCCAGTTGAACAATGTTCACTTCACCGTACATCGCCGCCATTACACTCAGGTCCATCAACTGAGACTCCTGTGCAGGCAATACTAGTAACAAGAGTGATAGCACCATAATAACAGAAATATAAGGATACTTAAAACAGGAACTTAACAGGAAGCAGCTGTTTACCTGACAACACTGAACTTGAGGCTGTAGTTGCCCCCACTCTGAATAATGGGGGGGTAACACATCTCGATCGTGGAGGGGTCTGCTCCACCCAGGTACTTCTTCTCCTCGATGGCCTTCTCCACAGACTCAGCCAGCTTACTGTGGCGCACCTTCTGTTAGGGAACAGAGGAAAGAACACACTCAGCAATGCTTTGTTTCTGTCATCTTGGGGACAAAATGAGATGATTCAAAACTATTTTGGACATACAGTCTAGATTGTAAATTGGTTGTGGGTCAGTCTGGCCCAATTTGACTGCACCTGTCTGAATCACAACAGTGGCTTTCCAGGAAGGCTATATCATAAGAATGTGGTTCCTGGGATGTTGCACCCGTCTACTGGCGTTGTAGGAGCGGATAATGAGCGTGACTACAAAGTCTACCTCGTCTGCGTCCACGATCTCCATGACCCGCTCCTTGAAGAACTTGGAGTAGACGTCGCTGGTGACGGCTGCAGCCTTCCTCATCAGAGCCAGTTCCCCGTCCTCCTTCACAGCAATGGTGTAGGCTACCACCGCACTGATGTCCACCTGGGGGGAGGTGAGAGAGATGGAGACGGAGAGATGGAGGCAGGGAGAGCCCATAAGGATTGTGACCTGATGCAGACCAATAACTAGCTACATGCGAGTCTCTTTAATGCAACACTGCCTCCCGCCACAGACAGACACCAGCTACCCAACATTCTGCAAATTGACACCACATGGAAAAAATATTTTACTATCAACCCATCTCACCAATCAGTCCCTCTTTTCCCACATTCCTACTTCGGCTCACCTTCTCCAGGCCCTCTGCAGTGATCATGTCATTCCAGCTCTTCATGTACTCGCCGGGGAACTTGTCCTTGCTGAACACACCCACAGTCTTGCCCTCCCTACTGGCCCTGATCGCCTCCACCATCTTCTCAAAGTTACCCTTGTTGCTCTCGTTCTGAGGGAAAGAGAGGGAGAGAGGTGTTAACTTCTTAGGGAGCAGCTCCCGAGGTGACGGTTTTGGAGTGTATGGCGTGCCCAAAGAAAAATGCCTCCCACTCAGGCCCAGAAAATAGGATATGCACATAATTAGTACCATTGGATAGGAAGTGAAGTTTCTAAGAGTGTTAAAATATTGTCTGTGAGTATAACAGAACGGATTTGTCAAGTGAAAACCCAAGGAATTTCTGTCCTGGAAAAAGTGTATTTGACACATTGCCTCATTTTGAAAAACTCCATATTTAAAATGACCATATAAGGGAGTAAGATTTCAGTACCTATTGCTTCCACTGGATGTCAACAGTCTCTAGACAGTGTTTTGATTCTATTTAGTTGGTCTGGATGGTAATAGAAGAAGAATTGGGAAGTGGTCACAAGAAGTAAACAGAAGAGGATGCGCGTTCACAGACTTGCGCGCGCTGTGTTTTTTTCCCCTTTCCTATCGCCCAGTTTATATTCCGGTTGAAATATTATACTAAATATACATAAAAGTGTTCCTAAGGATACATTATCAATGATGTTTGATTGTTTTTGGACAAGTGTATGGGTATAGGTTGAACGAGTTCTCTTAACTGTTCAATGGGCGAGTGGACGCTGTATTTTCTCATCATAAAGCACCAACCAAACAGAGATTTATGGATACAATAAATTACCTTTTCTAACAAAAGAACCATGGATTGTCTTTGTTGGACACTTGGGAAGCCCTCAGCAGAAGTTCTTCAAAAGGTAAGGGATTTGTTTTCGCTGTGAAATGTGTTGTGTGAACTGCAATGGTTTATGAATTTATGCTAATGGGAAAATATTGGAGGTGCTACCCTCAAACAATCAAATGTAGTGCTTTAGCCGTAAAGCCCATTTGAAATCTGACAACGCTGTGATATTGCCAAGAAGCAGAGCTTTTGATGACTATGCAACACTTGTATATTGATGAATGTTTAATAATTCAACTTTTGGATTTTGAATTTGGCGCCTTGCATTTCACCGGGTAGTGTCGGGAGTGGCCCCACCACTCCCTAAGTAGTTAAAAGCATTATCCTTCAGCTCAAACACATTGACAAGAGTCCATAGCACTCACACACTCTTTCAAAATACACGAACGGTCACACCAACTTCTTGTGCCACACACATTAAAGAACTGTAGTGAAATGGGAGAATACGCATTGAAAGCGGATCAGGGATAGAACATCCCGAGTTTACCAATCAACGCTTACCTTTTCCCTGACGAGCAGTGTGATTGGTGGAACCCCGTTGGCGTTCTCATTGCCCTTGGTGACAGCCACCTGTTTAAGGAACTCCACCTTCTTTTTGCTGGCCAGGAAGATGATCTTAGACTCACAAAACACCATGATGGTGTCTGTCAGCTCATAACCAAACAGCCATGTCTGGAGAGGAAGGAAGAGAAGGAGAGAGGGTATGTGTTACTCCATGAAATATGCTTACGCTGGAGTGTAAACTAGAGGTTTCTTCAGTACAGAAGCCATAACACATACAGTGCATTCTAACCCCCTTCCCCTTTGTTACGTTACAACCTTATTCTAAAATAGATTTTTTTAAATGTAACCCTCAATCAACACAAAACTAAAACAGTAAAAAAACTGAAATACCTTATTTCCATAAATATTCAGACCCTTTGCTATGACTCGGAATTGAACTCGGGTGCATCCTATTTCTACTGATCATCCTTGAGATGTTTCTACAACTTCATTGGAGTCCAGCTGTTGTAAATTCAATTGATTGGATTTGATTTGGAAAGGCACACACCTGTCTATATAAAAAGGTCCCACAGTTGACAGTGCACGTCAGAGCAAAAACTAAGTCAGGAGGTCGAAGGAATTGTCTGTAGAGCCCCGACACAGGATTGTGTCGAAGCACAGATCTGGGGAAGGGTCCCAAAAATTGTCTTCAGCATTGAAGGTCCCCAAGAACATGCTGGCCTCCATCATTCTTAAATGGAAGAAGTTTGGAACCACCAAGACTTCCTAGAGCTGGCCGCCCCAGCCAAACAGAGCAATCGGGGGAGAAGGGCCTTGGTGTTGGAGATGACCAAGTTTCCGATGAACTCTGTAGCTGTGTCAGTGACCCTCTGTGGTGATGAGAGAACATTCCAGGAGGACAACCATCTCTGCAGTACTCCACCAATCAGGCAGAAGACACTCCTCAGTAAAAGGCACACGACAGCCCACTTAGAGTTTCCCAAAAGGCACCTAAAGGACTCATGAGAAACAAGATTCACTTTTTCATCTTACGAAACCAAGATTGAACTCTTTGGCCTGAATTCCAAGCATCCCGTCTGGTGGAAACCTGGCACCATCCCTATGGTTAGACATGATGGTGGCAGCATCATGCTGTGGGATGTTTTTCAGCGGCAGGGACTGGGAGACTAGTCAGGATCGAGGGAAAGATGAACGGAGTAAAATACAGAGAGATCCTTGATGAAAACCTGCTTCAGAGAGCTCAGGACCTCTGGACTGAGGCGAAGGTTTACCTTCCAAAAGGACAACAACCCTATGCACACAGCCAAGACAACACAAGAGTGGCTTCGGGACAAGTCTCTGAATGTTCTTGAGTGGCCCAGCCAGAGCCCAGACTTGAACCCGATCGAACATCTCCAGAGAGACCGTAAAATAGCTGTGCAGCAACGCTCCCCATCCAACCTGACAGAGCTTGAAGATCTGCAGAGCAGAATGGGAGAAACTCCCCAAATACAGGTTTGTCAAGCTTGTAGCATTATACCAAAGAAGACTTGAGGCTGTAATCGCTGCCAAAGGTACTCCAACTAAGTACTGAGTAAAGGGTCTGAATATTTATGTAAATGTGGTCAGTTTTTACATTTGCCAAAATATCTACACCTGTTTTTGCTTTGTCATTATGGGGTAGTGTGTAGATTGAGGGGGAATAAAATATATATATTTTAGAATAAGGCTGTAATGTAACAAAATGTGGAAAAAGTCAAGGAGTCTGAATACTTTCGTAATGCACTGTACTTATAAAAACATGCAGTTTTCCCTCATGAGCTTAGTCAGGAATAACTCTTAGATAGGGTTAAGTCCATGAGTTTTACCTGCAGGGCAGTGGATTTGGCATACACTATCTCTTCGTCCACCCCAACAGAGACCACCATGGCATCCACTTTGCCAAACTCATCTTCTCCTTTCTAATAGATAAAAAAAAAGATACTTGTTGATTAACATGGTTTGAACAATATGAAACATTTCTAAGTCAAACAGTGAGCAAAAATGTACAGTTTGACAAAGTTGTGAGTTTTGGTCGACACGTTGCTTGTTCTTTTTGAGTGCGAGTGATAAGTATGAATAAATGGAAAGTTAGATAACAAGTTAGCTAAAGTTGATAACTATCTATTGCTATATCTCAATGTAGATATAGAGAAAGTTTCTAGTTAACTACTGGTTGGCATTCAAATGCAGAGGATGAGAAATCGTTGTGCCTTCAAAAGAAAGGAGTGCATGCAACAAATCACTGCCTGCTTGGCGCGATGTAAAGCTAATTAGCTACAGTAGCATGCTAACTTGAACGTGTCAAACTTTGATGTTAGTTACGTGGACAAGAGGCAACTAGCTAGCCATTTCTGTCAAAACATTCCATGGTACTTTCTGACAACGTATTTTGGTGCCAATTTTAGATGTGCAACTTCAGAATGAATTAATATTTTGCTGGACTGGCAACGAGCTAAAGTGGTTGTTCCATAAAGTGCCAGATATGGCTGGCTAGCTAGTTAACTATATATTAGCATAGCTAACGTTAACAGCCTGACTTGGTGGATAATACACAATGCATAAGTGGCCATGTTGTAACTATCATTTTTAGGGTGTGTAATATCTTCCGAATGTATTAAATCTACAAGTGTTTCATTACTACATGTAAGTCTATATAATCAAATTGATCATTGCGGTTTTCGCTTCTGTAGCTACAAAACCAACCACCGCACTCACTCATGCTGAAAACTAAGTCCAAAAACGCACTTTAAAAACGTGGCTCCCCCCCGTGCCAGCATCGAGAACATGCTTTTACTAGTTTTATATACAAATATTTATATCGTGTTAATTACCTTCCAATTGCCATATAATCGCTTGATTCGGCGGTAGTACGCTTCCTTGTCCAAGTTTACCGCCATAGCGAGTAATTTACACCTTCAAAATCCAGCTCCTGGCTTCTCAGAGCAGCACAGGCCGGATGAGTGTGCTTGCTGTTTTCTCGCACTTTCCACGCCTTGAAACCTATATCAAAAGAGATGTTTCTTTTCTTCTCGATATATGCTATATGCACGGTGGTTACGTTCAGTTCTCCTCAAGATGTGATAGTTGATATTACCTTTTTTTTTTATCTTTCTGTTTAAATAGATATATATATATACATTAAAATACAGCCGTTTTGTTAAAAATCGCTAAAAATATAAAATGCATACTTTTTCTTCTGATGAATAATTACGTAACATCTAGCTGTTTTGTTGACCACACTTGTGCCAAGCATAAACGACTCGAAATAATGAATACCCTCCCCCCTTCTCCGCGTCCCCCCTCCCTCCGCGTCCTTAGTCTGTCGGGCACTTTACATGTTGATGTTCGATAGGTCAATTACCACACTCGTCCCTATAATGGAACCACACTATTTTGATAAAATAGCGCCACGTGTTTATATAATGCCGGTGGACAAATGTATATGCCACACGTGGTTTGCTCATGTTTTTCTCTTGACCCATGCCTTGAATTCTATCTTTATTGAATGTTTGTTTTTATATCAGTGTATAAAGTCGTTTGGTGGTTTCTATTTGATGTATTTCATGCATATTGTTATCAAAGACAGTACTCTTGGGTTGTTACACATAGTGTATCATTTATTTGTTTTACATTGATCGACAGCGCCTCCCAAGGTACATCTGAAAACCCGCCTCCGTCGGATGGTGGTTGTGACCATGCGCTTTTTTCCCGCCACTGCTTATTTTCCCGCCACCTCCAAAATTCGAAATTGCTGACACGTCACGCTGGAAACAAACGTATACTTAAAACAAGTTGACATCACTGCAGAAACCTCTTCCCCTTGCCGTTGAAATGGGATGTGCAAGGAAGGCTCTTGCAAAAAGTGATTTATAATGGTGATAAAATCATAATCTAGATTAGTTAATTGAACGTTCTGCAACCTTTCCCAATTTTTTCCTTTTTTTACCTTTTAGGGATATAAACCAAAACACACACAAATCTTACCTAATGATAAATAAGCCATTATTTTTCCATAAAACATTTATGATCATTAGTTAAAATAATCTTTTTCATTCATTTCCTTTTTTTTATATACATTAACATGTTAATGTCATTTTTTCCCCACATGCATAATGTAGTGATGACAACTAGTACATGATAATTCACAAACCATAATTTCCCTTTCACTAATGCAATGCCAAGTAAATCTATGGATGCATGTGGTAAAACCATATCAATATAATTACTATTGAATAGAATTTAAATTAAATGAGAATTCCCTTTAGTTACACTAGTGAATGGTGATGTCCTTTCTCGTAATTACATTTCTCTGGTTAAAACACATTTCTTTACTCATCGTTTTCATAAAGCATATCAGAGTAGAAGTGCTGATCTAGGATTAGTTTAGCCTTTTGGATCCAAATTAACAAGATCACATATGACTGGGGACCTGATCCTAAATCAGCATTCCTACTCTGAGACACTAAAACATTTAAAAATATATATTTTCCCTTTCCTTTCCAGAAACACACTATATATACACACACACACACACACACAAAAGTATGTGGACACCCCTTAACAATTAGTGGGTTCAGCTATTTCAGCCACCATTGCTGACAGCCATGCCATCTCCATAGACAAACATTGGCAGTAGACTGGCCTTACTGAAGAGCTCAGTGACTTTTAACATGGCACCGTCATCAAATTTCTGCCCTGCTAGAGCTGCCCCGGTCAACTGTAAGTGCTGTTATCGTGAAGTGGAAACGTCTAGGAGCAACAACGGCTCAGCCGCGAAGTGGTAGGCCACACAAGCTCACAGAACAGCACCGCAGAGTGCTGAAGTATGTAACGTGTAAAAATCATCTGTCGTCGGTTGCAACACTCACTACAAAGTCCCAAACTGCCGCTGGAAGAAACGTCAGCACAATTACTGTTTGTTGGGAGCTTCATGAAATGGGTTTCCAAGGCAGAGCAGCCGCACACAAGCCTAAGCTTTGGCTGGAGTGGTGTAAAGCTCGCCATCATTGGTTTCTGGAGCAGTGGAAACACTTTCTCTGGAATGATGAATCATGCTTCACCATCTTGAAGTCCGACGGACAACTGTAAAGTTTGGTGGAGGAGGAATAATGGTCTGGGGCTGTTTTTCATGGTTCGGGCTAGGCCCCTTAATTCCAGTGAAGGGAAATCTTAACACTACAGTATACAATGACATTCTAGAAGATTATGCACTTCTAACTTTGTGGCAACAGTTTGGGGAAGGCCCTTTACTGTTTCAGCATGACAATACACCTGTGCACAAAGCGAGGTACATACAGAAATGGTTTGTCGAGATCGGTGTGGAAGAACTTGACTGGCCTGCACAGAGCCGACCTCAACCCCATCGAACACCTTTGGAAGGAATTTGAACGGCAACTGCGAACCAGGCCTAATCGCTGAACATCAGCGCCCGACCTCACTAATGCTCTTGTGGCTGAATGGAAGCAAGTCCCCGCAGGAATGTTCCAACATTAGCAGCAAAGAGGCAGACCACCTCCATATTAATGCATGATTTTGGAATGAGATGTTCAAGCAGGTGTCCACATGCTTTTGGTTATGTAGTGTCAAAGTAAAAGCTGGTTTAATGTTGTTTTGTGCGTTACTTTAATGACTATGTATTTTCTTTCAAATATATTTTTCCTAGTTTTATTTCACCAACATGATGGTTTTTCAAAAGCAAACTGTAATCCTGAATGTTCGTAATATGCATACGTGAAACCTTCCCATTCAATGGCAATCCTGTTCAGTATGGACCAACCGTTTCGATAGAAATACAACATGTAAACAGACATGCTTCTCTGTCATGTACTAGAGAAAAGAATCATGTCAGTTCTATACATGGCCTGTCTATCAGCAACGTTCCGAATTTTTCACTCCTGAACGCAGCCCGGAGGTTTGGCTTACGTCACGTGGGATCTGAAACACGGTCTACTTGGGAAACCAACGGTCTTAACGATTAGACTGAAGGGAATTTCCCACTAGGGCTGAGGGCGATGCTGATTTTAAGTCGCAGGCAACATTGATAACATGGACAACATTGACACCGTGATCTCCTTTTCAACGGAAGTCGGACGAGAGGACTCACACGTGAAATAAACATGCCTTCTTTTCATTGGCTGATGGATAGGGACAGGAGTTTCTCCTAATCACGTGACCTAGCCAAGAAGAATATGGTCATCTGGGCCGAGTTTCCTTCTATCACGTGATCAGGAAAAATTAACTCCTGATCTTAGCCACAGAATCGGAGAATTTGACACAAGGCCAATTTTATATGATTTGCCCTTTATCCAACTCTAAACGTCCAAGCTATGAAATGCAAGACATCCCAATAGTACCCTGCAGCGTTATTACATTTCACCAACATTTTAAAATGATTAAAAACATTTCATATAAAATACTCTCATTATTTAAACTTCATAATTTAACATCACAGGAGTATTGGTCTTCCACTTGATTCTTCTTAAAGGACAAAGTCTGCTGTGAATAAAAGCCAAATCTCTTCTCCTTTCTCTCCTTCCATCTCCACCCGCCACCATGTCCATTGTCCAGTCCACTCTTCTCTCCTTCCTAGTCCTCCCTCTCATGTCTATAGCATGATAATCTTCTCTCACTCCTCTTCTGTCCATTCCTTACGTGACGGAGGTGGAGTTCTGCCCTCGGATCACACACCAGGCCATGAATACATCCCTATAGAGATAGTAAATAGATCAACACCAATTTTAAAAATCACAATTGGGAGCAGAAATTTTGTTTATCGACATTTTCCATTCCTTGGGAAGAACACTATCTATCTTGACTCCCAAGCATTTCACGTGTTTAATGTCAGTGTGTGTGTGTGTTTACGTATACATCCGTCTGTACCTGCAGTGTATGGCCACACACTCGTTGCTGCAGTACTCCCTGTCCCAGTCCTTGTTCTCGACAGCTGGGTTGGTGCAGCCGGCTCTGACACACAGGTTAGGGCTTGAGGTCTGGGTCACAACTGGCCCTGAAGACACATTCAACTCTACCTGCATCTAGGATGGATGGATGGATGGATGGATGGAGGGGGTTAGCAGGCATATTACCAAGCATATATTATGACATCATATCTAGGAAGCATCTTACCCCTACCTCTCCTTCAGCCCCATCCTCAGCCTCCGTTGAACAGGCCATTACTATGGCAGAGGACTGTACCACCTCCCCAGAGTTCGGATTGAACCCACCCGACGCAGCTAACCCACCCGTAGCAGTCACGATAATTGGAGAGTCCAAATCTGAGGGATGGACCATCTTGATCTGCAGAGGGGGTGGTGCTGTGGCACCCCCGGCACCCCCACCTCTTGGTTTGGCCTGCAATGGCGGTGGGGCCTGGGCATGTACCATCTGCTGGAGACGGGGGGGGGGAGGGGTGTTCTGCATCTGTTGGAGCGGCGGTGGCTGACGGGTCGACGATACCGTACTACTGGACACCACAGTCACCCCCGAGGGAGACTTCTGTTGCTTGATGATGATTTTGGTGACGGTGGGGGGGCTTGGGGCCGGGGCGGGCGGTTTGTGCGCCCCTGTACGGGAACGGGTGGTGACCTGAGGGAGGTCTCCACCCGTTAGGATGATGTTGGAGGTGCAGATGTTGGTGATGGTGTTCTCCTCAGGGGCCAGGTGGGGGGCGGAGGAGCGAGTGGAGCGGGGATGGGGGGCGACGGGGGTGGGGAGAGGGGCAGGGGAAGGAGGAGAGGGAGGCGAGGGAGGTGACGGAGCAGTGTCCAGAAGCTCGATGGTCGGCTGGGACAGAGAAGAGGAGGAGAAAGGTGTTTGAAGAGAGAGGGGTAGAGGTAAAAGGGGACATTTAGTTTACACATTACATTTATTTAACAGATGCTTTAATCCAGAGCGACTTAAAGGAGCAATTAGGGTTAAGTGCCTTGCTCAAAGGTACATCAACAGTTTTTTCACCTAGATGGCTCGGGATTTGAACCAGCGGTTACTGGCCCAACGCTCTTAACCGCTAGGCTACCTGCCGCCCCGTTGACAAAGGCTGGCCATCATAATAAACCTAAGCACACACACAGTACAACTGAACAGCATTCTCTAGGAACACTAATCTTGTCTCACCTCAGGAAGGTGATTATCTCTGTAGGCTGCCAGAGCCTTGAGATACTCCGTCTTAGCCGCCTCAGTCTTCCTCTTGTACACCTGAGAATAATACATACAGGGATATCATGAGAGAATGTGTGAACTCGATGATATTACACTGAACAAAAATATAAAAATGCAACATGCAACAATTTAAGATTTTAACTGCGTTACAGATCATATAAGTCAATTGAAATACTAATAATATGTCACATGCCCCGAATACAACAGGTGTAGACCTTACAGTGAAATGCTTACAAGCTCTTAACACTTATTTTTCTTAACTGCATTGTTGGTTAAGTAAAAATAGTATTTTTTTAAAAAATAATCATAATTAAAGAGCAGCAGTAAAATAACAATAGCGAGGCTATATAGAGGGAGTACCAGTACAGAGTCAATGTACGGGGGCACCGGTTAGTCCAGGTAATATGTACATCGCTTCACGTTCTACAAGCATTTCGCTACACTCGCATTAACATCTGCTAACCATGTGTATGTGACAAATAAAATTTGATTTTGATTTGAAGGTAGAGTTAAAGTGACTAAACAGAGAGTAGCAGCAGCGTAAAAGAGGGTGGGAGTGCAATGCAAATAGTCTGGGTAGCCATTTGATTAGCTGTTCAGGAGTCTTAGAAGCTGTTTAGAAGCCTTTTGGACCAATACTTGGCGCTCAGGTACCGCTTGCCGTGCGGTAGCAGAGAGAAAAGTATATGACTAGGGTGGCTGGAGTTTTTAATTTTTTAGGGCCTTCTGACACCGCCTGGTATGGAGGTCCTGGATGGCAGGAAGCTTGGCCCCAGTGATGTACTGGGCCGTACGCACTACCCTCTGTAGTGCCTTGCAGTCGGAGGCTGAGCAGTTGCCATACCAGGCAGTGATGCAACCAGTCAGGATGCTCTCGATGGTGCAGCTGTAGAACCTTTTGAGGATCTGAGGACCCGTGCCAAATCTCCTGAGGGGGGGAATAGGCTTTGTCTTGCCCTCTTAACGACTACATGTTGTTTGTTGGTGATGTGGACACCAAATTAGATCCTAATCTACGACTTTCACATGACTGGTAATACAGATATTCATCTGTTGGTCATAGACACCTTAGAAAATAAGTAGGGGCATGGATCAAAAAAACAGTCAGTATCTGGTGTGAACACCATTTGCCTCATGCAGCGCAACACATCTCCTTCGCATAGAGTTGATCAGGCTGTTGATTGTGGCCTCCTCTTCAATGGCTGTGCAAAGTTGCTGGATATCGATCCAGAGCATCCCAAACATGCTCAATGGGTGTCATCTGGTGAGTATGCAGGCCATGGAAGAACTGGGACATTTTCAGCTTCCAGGAATTGTGTACAGATCCATGCGACCGTGCATTGATGGTGGGGCATGAATGGCACAACAATGGGCCTTAGTGATGAGATACTATCTCCATGCATTCAAATTGCCATCTATAAAATGCAATTGAATTCATTGTACATAGCTTATGCCTGCCATACCATAACCCCACCGCCACCATGGGTCACTCTGTTCACAACGTTGACATCAGCAAACCACTCGCCCACACAATGTCATACAGGCTGTCTGCCATCTGCCCGTTACAATTGAAACCTGGGATTCACCCGTGAAGAGCACACTTCACCAGCGTGCCAATGGCCAAGTCGGTTACGACCCCAAACTGCAGTCAGGTCAAGACCCTGGTGAGGATGACAAGCACGCAGATTAGCTTCCCTGAGAGGGTCTGACAGTTTGTGCAGGTGAAAAAGCCGGACGTGGAGGTCCTGGGCTGGCATGGTTACAAGTTGTGTGCGGTTATGAGACCGGTTGGACATACTACCAAATTCTCTAAAATAACTTTGGAGTCGGCTTATGGTAGAGAAATTAACATTCAACTCTCTTGCAACAGCTCTGGTGGACATCCTGCAGTCAGCATGCCAAATGCATGCTCTCTCAAAGCTTCAGATATCTGTGGCATTGTGATGTGTGACAACACTGCACATGTTAGACTGGCCTTTTATTGTCCATAGCACAAGATGCACCTGTGTAATGACCATGCCGTTTAATCAGCTTCTTGATATGCCACACCTGTCAGGTGGATGGATTATCTTGGCATAGAAATGCTCACTAATGGGCATAAACATATTTGTGCCTAGAACTTTGGAGAAATAAGCTTTTTTGTCCATATGGAACATTTCTGGGATCTTTTATTTCAGCTCATGAAACCAACACTTTGTGTTGCGTTTATATTTTTGTTCAGTATATTATTATTATTAATATCTACAATGAGGGAAATAAGTATTTGACCCCCCCTCTCAATCAGAAAGATTTCTGGCTCCCAGGTGTCTTTTATACAGGTAACGAGCTGAGATTAGGAGCACACTCTGTGGACAGGTGTCTTCCTGTATAAAAGACACCTGTCCACAGAAGCAATCAATCAATCAGATTCCAAGACCAAAGAGCTCTCCAAGGATGTCAGGGACAAGATTGTAGACCTACACGAGGCTGGAATGGGCTACAAGACCATCGCCAAGCAGCTTGGTGAGAAGGTCACAACAGTTGGTGCGATTATTCGCAAATGGAAGAAACACAAAAGAACTGTCAATCTCCCTCGGCCTGGGGCTCCATGCAAGATCTCACCTCGCGGAGTTGCAATGATCCTGAGAAAGGTGAGGAATCAGGCCAGAACTACACAGGAGGATCTTGTCAATGATCTCAAGGCAGCTGGGACCATAGTCACCAAGAAAACAATTGGTAACACACTATGCCGTGAAGGACTGAAATCCTGCAGCGCCCCGCAAAGTCCCCCTGCTCAAGAAAGCACATATACATGCCCGTCTGAAGTTTGCCAATGAACATCTGAATGATTCAGAGGACAACTGGGTGAAAATGTTGTGGTCAGATGAGACCAAAATGGAGCTCTTTGGCATCAACTCAACTGGCCGTGTTTGGAGGAGGAGGAGGAATGCTGCTTATGACCCCAAGAACCCCATCCCCACCGTCAAACACTATGCTTTGGGGGTGTTTTTCTGCTAAGGGGACAGGACAACTTCACCGCATCAAAGGGACGATAGACGGGGCCATGTACCGTCAAATCTTGGATGAGAACCTCCTTCCCTCAGCCAGGGCATTGAAAATGGGTCGTGGATGGGTATTCCAGCATGACAATGACCCAAAACACACAGCCAAGGCAACAAAGGAGTGCCTCAAGAAGAAGCACATTAAGGTCCTGGAGTGGCCTAGCCAGTCTCCAGACCTTAATCCCATACAAAATCTGTGGAGGGAGCTGAAGGTTCGAGTTGCCAAACGTCAGCCTCTAAACCTTAATGACTTGGAGAATATCTGCAAAGAGGAGTGGGACAAAATCCCTCCTGAGATGTGTGCAAACCTGGTGGCCAACTACAAGAAACGTCTGACCTCTGTGATTGCCAACAAGGGTTTTGCCACCAAGTACTAAGTCATGTTTTGCAGAGGGGTCAAATACTTATTTCCCTCATTAAAATGCAAATCAATTTATAACATTTTTTGACATGCGTTTTTCTGGAGTTTTTTGCTGTTATTCTGTCTCTCACTGTTCAAATAAACCTACCACTGAAATTATAGACTGATCATTTCTTTGTCAGTGGGCAAACGTACAAAATCAGCAAAGGATCAAATACTTTTTTCCCTCACTGTACATATGTGCTTGTATAGCAAGTGTGAACATGTTTGCGCGTGTAAATGTCTGCACGTGAATGTGTGTGGGTGTACCTGTTTCTGCTCCTCCCCCAGACTTTCCCACATGGAGGCCACTATCTTGGACACCTCTCCGAAGGTGGCGTTAGGGTTCTGTCCCTTAATGGCTGCCTGTGTGTCCCTGAAGAACAGAGCGTAGGCCGACACTGGCTTCTGGGGCTCCTTAGGGTCTTTCCTCTTCTTCCCCTTCTTCCCTCCTCCGGCCGCTCCCCCCTCTCCGGACGAGGGTAGGAGGGGTGCTGGAGGACGGAGCGGACGAAGGTATGGGGATATCAGAGAGAGAGGGATCGAGGGAGATGACCCCGAGAGAGACAGGGGACTCCACCAACACGCTCTGCTGAATTATAATAGGCAAGAGAGAGGGGGATAGGGAAAGAGAGGGAGACGAGAAATACTGAGAGAAAACAGAATAACAGTTTCCCATACATTGATCAAAGTACTTGAATATAGAGTGCATTCAGAAAAATATTCAGACCCCTCACCCTGTTCCACATTTTGTTACAGCCCTATTCTAAAATGGATTAAATAAATAAAAATGTCCTCATCAACATACACACACACAACACCCCATAATGACAAAACGAAAACAGGTTCTTAGAAATGTTTGCAAATTTATTATAAATAAAAAACAGAAATACCTTATTTACATAAGTATTCAGATCCTTTTTCTATGAGACTCGGAATTGAGCTCAGGTGCATCCTGTTTCCATTGATCATCCTTGATGTTTTTACAACTTGATTGGAGTCCACCTGTCATAAATTCAATTGATTGGACATAATTTAGAAAAGGCATATATAAAAAGGTCCCACAGTTGACAGTGCATGTCAGAGCCAAAACCAAGCCATGAGGTCGAAGGAATTGTCTGTAGAGCTCCAAGACAGGATTGTGACGAGGCACAGAACTTGGCATGGGTACCAACAACATTTCTGCAGCACTGAAAGTCCCCAAGAACATGCTGGCCATCATTCTTAAATAGAAGTATGGAACCACCAAGGCTCTTCCTAGAGCTGGCCGCCCAGCCAAACTGAGCAATCGAGGAAGAAGGGCATTGGTCAGGGAGGTGACCAAGAACCTGATGCTCACTCTGACAGAGCTCCAGACTTCCTCTGTGGTGATGCGAGAACCTTCTAGAAGGACAACCATCTCTGCAGCACTCAACCAATCAGGCCTTTATGGTAGTGGCCAGACGGAAGACACTCCACGGTAAAAAGCACATGAGAGCCCGCTTGGAGTTTCCCAAAAGGCACCTAAAGGACTCTGACCATGAGAAACAAGATTGCCTGGTCTGATGAAACCAAGATTTCTTTGGCCCGAATGCCAAGCATCATGTGTGGAGGAAACCCGGCACCAACCCTACAGCGAAGCATGGTGGCAGCATCATGCTGTCGAGATGTTTTTCAGCAGCAGGGACTGGGAGACTATTCAGTATCAAGGGAAAGATGAACGGAGAAAAGTACAGAAAGTTCCTTGATGAAAACCTGCTCAGGACCTCAGACTGGGGCAAAGGTTCACCTTCCAACATGACAACGAACCTAAGCACACAGCCAAGACAACGCAGGAGTGGCTTCGGGACAAGTCTCTGAATGTCCTTGAGTGGCCCAGCCAGAGCACAGACTTGAACCCGATCGAACATCTCTGGAGAGACCTGAAAATAGCTGTGCAGCAACGCTCCCCATCCAACCTGACAAAGCTTGAGAGGATCTGCAGAGCAGAATGGAAGAAACTCCCCAAATACTGGTGTGACGAACTTGTAGCGTCATACCCAAGAAGACTTGAGGCTGTAATCGCTGCCAAAGGTGCTTCAACAAAGTATTGAGTAAAGGGTCTGAATACTTACTTTTTTATTACATTTGCAAAATTTCTAAACCTGTATTTACTTTGTCATTATGGGATAGTGTGCGCAGATTGAGAGGGAAAAAAACAAATTTGATCAATTTTGGAATAAGGCTGTAACGTACCAATGTGGAAAAAGTCAAGGGGTCTGAATACTTTCTAAATGCACTGTAAACACAACATTGAGAATTACATTACAACAGAGAGACGAACAAACAAGACCGACAGACAGACTAATCCACTAATAGACAAACATGACAGAAAGATTGACCAATAGGACTGACCCGTCTGAAGTCGTCCATGTCGTCATCCTGTAGCGAACCGACGGGTGAAGCAGCGGCTGATAGAGGTTGGTCAGGCGACTGCGAGCACGCCAGGATGGCCCGGCCCCCCAGGCTGAGCCCCAGCTGTGCGCTGAACTCTGATTGGTCCATGGTGGTCAGCTGATTGTGGCCCAACAGGCCGTGGCCCATGTCACTCAGCGGGACATCTATGGTCATGGGCGAGGAGCTGCTAAACTGGGAGCCAATGGGGTGTCCCAGATCCTGGAAAAGAGGTGAGGTTCATAATCAGACAAGGCCAGAGTATTACGAGCTAAATAAAATATTGTAGTCCCCACATAGAATTACATAGAACACTAGAATGGTTATTGGCATTTTGGCAAAATGACTACAGAACGGCCATATTGGTCAGATTGAAATGTATCTCTATGGTTCTCACCATCCCCAGAGCAGACCCCAGCATGGCCCCTCCTCCACCAGGTTGACTGATGACCCCCAGACTAAGATGGTGTTCCAGCCCCTGTGACCCCGAATGTGGGTTGACAAAGGTCAAGGCGAAAGACGGGTCGTCTCCCCCCACCACCGCATTCCCGGGGGTAGACAAGCCACCGCGCTCCCCGTCCGAGAGCTCTCCGAAGTGGGCCACTACATCAGACACAGTGAGAGCCTGGTCCGGATCCAGGGAGATGGGGGGGATCTCAAACTCCTCGTCGCCCAGGCTGGGGGTGTGGAATGTCTGTTGGGGGAGGGATAGAATGGAGAGGAATGAGAAGGGGAGAAGAGAGGATAGGGGGAGATGTTAAGGAGGAAAGGGGTGGAGAGGAGACAGTAGAGAGGAAAGAGGCCGGGGAGAAGTATGTCATGTCATTGTAAGTATGAGACAGCCTCACCTGCTATTCTGGATGTTAGTGGTGTGTGAATAACTGCAGATTGTTTGAGGATTTGTAGAGAGAGAGACAGGATAGGGGAGAGGAAAAAGAGAGGGAAGGAATGTTTAGAAAACAGAGTGAAGTGGAAAGATTGAGTAGCTACCTCAGAGGAGGAGAGGAACGGATGGCCTGCCCCACTGATGGTCAGGTAGTTGTCACTGCCTCCAGGGAACTGAAACACAAAGCACACACAAGGGTCAAACCATCATCATCCCATTTATAAAGTCAATGACATCATGCATAGCATCAACAACACCTCATCAAACCGTATAACAACCACACACATAGCTGGGCATACTTTTCACACAGTAAACATCCCAATGACCACAGCTCATCTCGCCTTGTCAGCCAATACATTACACGTGTGCTGTAGCTACCACATATTCAACCAAGCCCTAATATGCGGTTAAAAGACGTCTGAGTGTTTGTGGGGGTCATAGCTGCCTCCATAGAGCGCACGCGCACACACACAGCTCTTGTTGTCGGTCACCTTATTGTCAAATCCATTGAAAGACCCCGGGTCCAGGAATTCTGGATCTCCGTGTTGCCCAGTCCCATCCATTAGATCAGAGTAAAAATTCAGGTCCATTTTCTAAGGGCGCCTCGTATGACATTCAATTAATGCAATTGGATGAAGTGCGGAAAAAATCTATAAACGAAAACTACTGTACCACTCACTGACTGTTTTAGTATCACGAAACGTACAACCAATGAAGAATAAATCAAAAATGGCTACAGCCCAGACTTCAGATTTCTGTCATGAAATATGCAGGATTCATAGCGACTTCAAGGTATAAAACGAAGCGGGCGTTTGCTATGCATATGGCGAAATAATTATCTCAGTGCACGCCAGCGCTCGATCACTCATACCAAAAATAACCCGTCTCGTTACTAGCTAACGTGGCTATCCTACTATGCTGACGCAAGGCGGTGGTACCGAATCTTGTGCTAGCTGTATTTATACTACACCAGAACAAACTCAAGCTACCTTAACCTCACAATTTAGCATAAGGCTAATATTATACGCTATATGGAATCCCGCAAATGACCCTAGTTTGACTTGTCTTGATGCATTTGAGAATTTAGCTCGTCCGGTTCTTTCTCACCGCTGCTCTGCGCTCGAGCAAGGCTGATCAATGGAACCAGAACTGTGGATTTGGAATTGAATCGCCATAATCTTGGGGGCGGGTTCCAGTGTGGGAATGGGGATGTCTGGGATATCGGAATTTTGCTTACAAAGCATTTTATTTATTTCAAAGCGATTTGTCATCATCTAACAATCGATGTACTTTTTTAAATGCACACATGGCTCAATTATGACGAACAAACCAATATATTATTGAATTAAATAAACAACTGATATCCAACATGGACTTTCATTCCCTCCCACTTTTCTCAAATGGTTTATCCCTATGGCCTAGTAAAGACCACGCCAAATTAAAGGCTTTAACCGTTTATTCTCTGGACAAAACCTAAAAGAAATGTTACAACAACCACTACTAACTGCCTTTCAAATCTTTGGATAATCCCACTGTCAAGAATAACATAGAAAAACAGCCATTGCCACGCGTTAATTTTAGAGACAACAACTCGAATAGGCAGATGAAATGACTTTCCTGTTGTCACCTTCTTGCGGTTTACTAGCAAGCTTTCTCACAGGGATCATATGAGGTAGTTAGTTAATCTCAACCTTCAGGGACTTTTAAAAAGCAGAGGTTAAAGCTGACAAACTAGGAAAGAGTTGGCTAATAGCTAGTTCGCTTGCTAGGTCTGAATGATGTCAGGCTTTCTGAGCGTGTGTTCATTGTTGTGTGTTTGAAAACCAAATATTGTGGACACTTGTACGATCCATCCTGTACAGGGTTGAATATGCCGACCACACAAGTGATTCCCCACTGAAAACCTTATACTCTTGTTCTTACCTCCATTCTCACCCCGAAATCTGCTCTGTCCCACTTTTCAGAACTTCGCCCGTGATGATTTTTTTAGTTTTTCGTCAAAAATCACAACATGGCACCGGCTTCCGGGATGACATGAGGAAGTGACATCATTTCCACAGAGCAACGTGAGCACGTTGACGTTGCGCTGGCTCAAGTTTCAAATATGCACATGAGTCAAGTATGTGTTTGTTGTTAACTACATTTGATCAATTATGATATTGAGAATTATATTTATTTTAACATGTTCTACTATATCCATATCAGAATAGACACAGAACGTGACAAGTGGTGGAATCTTTATTTCAAAATTGGTTTTATTCCCATTTTCTCAAGCAACTTTTTTTTATTGTTTTATAATCATGTAATTAAAAAAACAAAACGTGGGATTTCTCTTAGTTTTTATGTACAAGCAAAAACAAATGGTGGAGGAAAAACAACTGAACACAAAGAATCCATCCCTGTGCAATAAAGTCAATACATTGAGAAGATCGAAGACAAGCATTGTGGAATAAAATACCTCCAGGTTGTGTCCCAAATGGCACCCTAACTCCCTACATAGTGCACTACTTTTGACCAGAGCCGGATGCAGGCAAAGGAAGTAGAGTGCCATTTGGGAAATAAACGGGCAGTTAGCACAGCAGAAGGTGGTGGAACAGCCCAGGCATGTACTAGTAGGTAGGTAGCGAGGGGGGAGGATAACCCAGTAAGATAATTTTTAAAAATAAATTACCTTTTTCCTTATTTGGTGTAAGCATACAGCTCACCCACATACATCATACACATACATAATCATTCTCTCTCTCTCTCTCTCTCTCTCTCTCTCTCTCTCTCTCTCTCTCTCTCTCTCTCTCTCTCTCTCTCTCTCTCTCTCTCTCTCTCTCTCTCTCTCTCTCTCTCTCTCTCTCTCTCTCTCTCTCTCTCTCTCTCTCTCTCTCTCTCTCTCTCTCTCTCTCTCTCTCTCTCTCTCTCTCTCTCTCTCTCTCTCTCTCTCTCTCTCACACACACACACAGACAAGCGTGCACGCAAACTTCCAATCCCTCCCTTCCACTGACAGCACAATGTTAAAACAATGTTAAAACAGCATGCAGGGTAATGGTCTCCTTACAACGGTGGTCCAGTGTGCAACAATAACAACACCCCCCCACCCACCTAATATGGCTACCTACAACACTGTTACTCATTCACAATACTTCAATACATTCCTTACATGTTAAAAACTTCCACATCTCTCTCACTCAAGTGTTTCCCCTACCAGGCAGGGCAGACCTGAAATAATTTGGCTTCAATTGGTTTCAATTGACTACTGTTGTGTTTAAAGTGAACCACCCCCTTGATATTAACTTGGTAGGCCTTGATTTGGCGCCCCACCTTGAGAAAACAAATCTAGGGGAAAGACACTGCATCATCATCATCATCCACACCTAAACTAGGAGCCTTTGCTGTCAACACATCTACCTTTACGTAGTCCAAGTCCTGAACTACAAATGTCTTACTCACACCTCTCTCTATTCAAGGACAGCCTGTTCCCAGATCTGTCTATGCTTTAACTAACTCCTATGGCATGACAGTGGTAGTTAGAGGAGTTGGCTATAGCAAATGGGTCATTCTCACACAACTGTCCCAAACAATTCTCAAGTGTAATTTTTCACAAAATATCCTCTTGAATCACTGAGATTAGGATACGTACTTATCTATTTCATTATTATTATTTTGTTTTTGATCAGATATTATGCGTTTTACCAACAGTTTCACAAAATCCTCATTACCGTAACAGTTTTAGAAGTAAAAAAAGTCATAAACAAATCAATATTTATATATATTTTTAAATGTCTTCCCTAATGAAAAGGCCTGAGTTAAACATAACACTGAAAATAAAATTAGACAATTATTATAAAATACAAAATCTTACTATTCCCCCCAATTTGAGCTCTTTAGCCATTTCAGTAATGAGAAGGCCAAGTGGGGTAAAGGGGGTGTTTGAGAATAAGAACCTCATTCTGAAGGCATACAAACTAATAATTAACAACTTGTGCTCATATAAGGACTACTCCTCTAGATGATGCATCATGGGTGAATAAAACTTTATTAAAAATGTTTTACAGGAACTTGAATAAGTAATGAGACGTCCACAGACACTGCTTGTACTTAATAAATATTATACTTTAATGTAAACTCCAACTAGTATACCATTTGTATGATTTATGGACAAACTACAGCAACATATTTGGTGTTTTATTCAAATACGTTACATTTTTGTAAAGATTATTTTTTAATAGACCAGAGAATTTAAACCAGACGCATTTCAGTAATGAGAATTTGGGGTGAAAATTTTACATTTATTTCAAATAAGACACTTCCCCCAAAACTAGACATCTTATTCCTCAGAATGATAGTTGATTTTTGAAGATCATGGTTTTGTAACTCAATTTGGTATAGACATTTTAAAACTGGTTTAATGATAATGACCCAAATACAGATCAGAGACCAGCAGGCTATTAAAACTTATCATCACAAAACCTGGGTACTATTTAAAATGTTTCTTCTTGAGCGTCTGTCTGCTTTAGTTTGCCTGGTTGGAGACACCAATACCAAACGTTGGGTTTGCATGTTTTGGCACTATTCTGTTGGTTCCATCAAGCATAGCTCAAGTTTTTACAATTATTTCAAATAGTATATGAACCCAAGTCCATCAAGTCCATTCTCTGTCTAGCTCTAGCCTACACACTGTACATACATACTGTACATACATGCATACTTTTCATAAAATGTACACGTTTTCTCTCACTCGTACCACACAATCCACTCATCATCATCATCAGGTCTGCGTTCCAATAATCCATACTACGTAGAATGCACGGCTTCAATCTAGCATGCTAGACAAGTGGATTTTGGAAGAGAGCGCCTGTCGTCGTTTACTATAACTAACCCCTGAGTCACTCAGTGGAACACTCACTGTTTCAGGGTGTTCTAGATTCTATATCAATGTTCTAGATTCTATGTAGATGTTCTAGGATGTGCTAGATTCTATCTAGATGTTCTACAATGTTCAAGATTTTATATCAATGTTCTAGATTCTATATTGATGTTCTAGGACGTTCTAGATTCTATATGGTCTGTCTGTCTACTAGGTTATGACTATCATCCATTGGTCCACACACGCTCATACTACACGTTGTAAGTCCCAAATCGCACCCTATTCCCTATTTAGTGCAAAAGTAGTGAACTATGGGGAACATGGTGCCATTTGGGACATAAACACTGGTCCCTGATCCAACTTCTGTATATTATTGTGCATTATGTGGGGGGCCAGGAGTTTTTCCTGACCATGTGACCTGATCAGGGGGAAAACCCAGGGCCCTAGTTATCAGCTATAACCAGGACCAGGAGTTGTCCTGGTCTAGTCACGTGGGTTGGTCCTTTTTCTATTATATGTTGAGATGAATATCTCTCGTACACTTAGACACACACAGACAGACATTATGAGAACTCTCGCTCAATGTTCACTTGAGGAATCGTGTTGGCTTTTTGTAGCTTGTCTTTAGTGGAATGGGGAAGCCTAGGAATAATGACTGACAGCAGAGTGATGGGAGGGATTTATCCAAGCTGCAGCCAATGACAGTCCATCTTTGTGCTGTCTGACAGAGGGGCCACACCCCCAGGGCTCCTTAGCCCCACCTCCCTTTGCATTCTCTTCCACGTGATTGGCTGCTCTGACGTAGCTGGTTTGTGTGAGCAAATCAGGAGTAGATGGTGATGACTTCACTTCCTCCACCCCTGACCAATAGGACGCGTTCCAATCCCTCAGTTAGAACTTCCAGAAATTCCATATCTGACCATCAGTTAAGGACTGGTCCACTGTTTGGAAACGTTTCTCAATAACAATAAAAAGCATCATACTGTAACTACTACTGCGTCTACTATAGTTATGAGAGAACACACAGCTATCGGTTCATTTTCAATTCACTCAATTGAGGAGGTGAAAAATAAATCGATTGAAATGGAATTGAGTCCAACCCTGGTACACAGGAAAATACATACAGGATGTGAAGCACAGTAAACCAGAAGTAGGAAGTGAAGGATACAGTTTTCATCTCCGGCTGGGTTCCGTGGCGGTCCCGGCATGTTGAGCAGGACCAGCCGAGCATCATGGGATTTGTTGACGATGACCTCGTTGAGCTTGACGGCCGTGTGCATCCGCCGCACGTTGGAGTGGTCCCTGGGAGAGAGACGTCATTAATAACAACAATCATCAACATTAATCCGTTTGTGTGTGTGTGTCCATGCATGTATGTGTGTGTCCATGCATGTGCGCGTCCTAACATGTGTGTGTTTGTCCATGCATGTATGTGTGTGTCCATGCATGTGCGCGTCCTAACATGTGTGTGTTTGTCCATGCATGTGCGTGTGTCCATGCATGTACGTGTGTGACTTACGGCCTGATACTGAGCATATCTCTGAAGCCCTCTGGCGTACTACAGCCGGAGTGTGTAGCTCTGTACTGCAGGGCTTTCTCCTTAGTCCAGGTCATGTGGACTCGTCTGTTCTCCGAGGCTGACATCCCTCCATCCCTTTCCCTTCCTCCGGCTGCTCCTCCTCCCTTTTCGGCATTTCCTGTGGGGCCTCCACCCCCGTCGGTGTCTTCATCGTCGTCAGAGCCAATGCTGGTTAGCCGAAGCATGGAGTTACGATCCTTTACCAACTGGGCCTGGGGGAGAGAATGTATAACACACGTTTAGAAATCCTCCTTCTCTCCCTCTGAGAGAAATACACACAGTCACTGAGTACAGGGTAGGGCTGGAAGATATATCCAATGGATTTTGAATTTTTGTTTTAACGTGATGTTCCAAATGCCTTAATCAAGGTTATTTTGTAATGTTTCTGTGTCTTTTTGGTCTCGTGTCCTTCGCTCCATCTGTGCGGTGCACCTTCCCACTAGCACACAGACACCAAGCCCCTCCTCCTTCTGTGCGGTGCACCTTCCAACTAGCACAGGCTCAAAGCCCCTCCTCCTTCTGTGCGGTGCACCTTCCAACTAGCACAGGCTCAAAGCCCCTCCTCCTTCTGTGCTGTGCACCTTCCCACTAGCACACAGACACCAAGCCCCTCCTCCTTCTGTGCTGTGCACCTTCCCACTAGCACACAGACACCAAGCCCCTCCTCCTTCTGTGCTGTGTGCCTTCCCACTAGCACACAGACACCAAGCTCCTCCTCCTTCTGTGCTGTGCACCTTCCCACTAGCACACAGACACCAAGCCCCTCCTTCTTCTGTGTTGTGTGCCTTCCCACTAGCACACAGACACCAAGCCCCTCCTTCTTCTGTGCTGTGTGCCTTCCCACTCGCACAGACACCAAGCCCCTCCTCCTGCCACTCACAACAAAACATTTAAAAGATCACTTCTTCCTCTCTGACAACAAGCAGTTTAAACTCGCTATTTGCATTTGAGGGTTGGTCCAACAGAATCAGTCACATGGACACCTAAACACTTAGAGACATTATTTTACTGTAATAGACTGGAAATTTCCAACCTATACCCTTTTTATGTCTCAACTCCCAAAATGTAGAACAGAGCAGACCCTACCCTAAGACGAGAGTACCAATGAACATGATTGTGGAAAATGAATGGTCAGGTTGTCGCGTGCAGCATTGCAGTATCACATACCTCTAGCAGGATTTTAACCACAGGCTATTATGTGCTAGCTGTCTAGTCTGTGTTTTAGAAATGTGTAATGACCATAAAAAAAAGACATTTATATAAGGAATTGGCAACTTGTCCTTATTCTGAAAAATAAGCATCTTATCTAAACAAAGTTAAGGCTATGTTGTTCAAACAGTGCCAAACAGAGACGGACTGAAGGGTGTATTCATAACAGACTGTTCTACCTTGTTAGCAAGCAAATAGATCCACGTTGACTAGACTTGAAATATAAAGATCAGCTGGTTACTCACTAGCACGTGGTTTTGTGCTTGAGAGATGGTTTATGAGACCGGTGTTCATTTTCTATTATGCCTGCTACCATTAGTGGATGTGCATTGTGCATGGTTTAATTTGTAAAAATTAATAGCATTTTCATATACAGATTTGAAAGCCAGATCAGTGATTATTGCAAAAAAGCAGGTTAAACTATTTTGATAAAATAATTAAAATTATGAATGGGTCTTATGGTTGTGGAAGGCTTATATTTAGCCTAGGTATAATTTTACAAACCCCAAATTCATTAGATTATTCCTGACTGTCTGAAATGCTGTGTATTGACCTTTATTTGTGAAACAAAGGCTATTTAGAGAAACCGTAAAAAATATATTGAGATATATATTGTGAATCAGCCATAAGTTTGAACAAATTTAAGATATGAATTTTTGGCCATATCGCCCAGCCCAATTATATGATCATATTCATTAGGGCACACCATAGCAAAACATTTTGGAACAGAAAACAAAAACGTGTGTTTCTTATTAGACAAGTTCAGACCATCCCCTCCCTGTTTCAGTCCGTTTTCTCTCGTTCGGTGCCTAATGAATACAACCCTGATACACACTCTCCAACACAGGACAGTTTACATCTAGCGACATTAGCAATATGTAGGCTGCAGGATAGAGTAGGGCATTACTTCTAAAGTGGACTACGTAGACAGTTGGGAGTCAATTACTACTGAGCAGACAGCAAACTTACTTCATCTATACTCCAGCGAACTCGCTAAGGAAAACAACAATATGCAGATGAGGTGAAGATGAATGCACGCACACACTCTTTTTCTCTCTCATACACACACACACACACACACACACACACACACACACACACACACACACACACACACACACACACACACACACACACACACACACACACACACACACACACACACACACACACACACACACACACACACACACACACACACACACACGGAAACAGAACTATGAAACAAACACACTTGTTGAGGCCTCCGCACCTCTTTCTCTCGGTCAGACTTGGACAGCCTCATCTGTCTGAGCATCTGAGACCTCTGCTCCATCATCAGAGTCCTCTCATAGGTGTAGGCTGAGATGTCACTGTTATGCTAGGAGAGGAGATAGAGAGGAGGGGGGAGGGAGGTGGAGAGAGGAGAGAGTAGGGGGAGAAAGGAGAAGGGGGAGGGAGGAGAGAATAGGGGGGTAGTGAAGAGAGAGGGTAGACGGAGAGGAGGAGGAGAGAACGACAGTTTCTCATGGGTAAATTAAACAGCGCCAAAAACACATAGCTATTAGCTAGCGATCAATATTGGAATCAAAAATGATTTATTGATCATCAGTTCGCTATGGCATTTTTACATGAACGTTTGATTAAAGTGTGTGGGCCTCAAGTTATTATTGGGTCTATGCAGAAACCTACCATCTCCACCACTTCAACATCAGCCTCTATGCGGAGGTGGTAGAGGAACGTAGCCAGGTCCTTCTTCATCTGAATAGAGTTGTCCTCCATCTGAGCCACCGTGAAGATACGCATCGCACACTTACGCCACACCTGGGGATGGAAACACAACAACAACGTCAGATACATACATGTGTACACAACCTTTCTCTCTACGAGAAGATGATATGACTAAATGATATGACTAAAGGATATGACTAAATATTTCTCTGACCTTGTGTTGCCTCAGCAGGAAGGGCAGTAGCATGAGCATGCCCCCGTCGTGGACGATCCACCACACATCAATGTATCCCTCCGCGCACGGCTCGCTGTTGCCGGGGAACAGAGAGATGTTCTTGGGCACAAGTAGGGCCAGGTGGGCCGCTGTCGTCACACGCACCGTGTCTGGAGGAAACACACACACAGAGCGAGGGGGCACTGTTTATTCAAACCACAGCGTTTCAAAGTTAGATGGCAGGTAGTCAAATTCAAAGGGAATTGTTTGACCAACAGATGGCAGTAATGGTACCATTCAATGATTCCCTCTTGCTTTCCCCCCTCTCTCTCTTTCGCCTCATGGCTTTTGCCTTGAGGACTGATGAGAAAGCGCACATGCACACCTCTCCTCTCCTGTACTGTACTCACTGATAAAGGTCTTCCAGGACTGTGGATCCTCACTCTGCCTCCAGGCCAGGGGCCAGCCCATAACCACAGTGTTGTGCCTCATCCCTCCTAACCCACTGGACTGGATCATGTGACTGATGCCCTCCCTGGCCTTGTTAGCCACAATACACTGACAGAACCCTTTCACCTTCTCCTTGTCCATCTGGTGCTTCAGAGTCTACAGGGGAAGGGGGGGTGAATAGGGAGAGAGAGAGAGCAGGGGAGGGATAGTGAGAGGGAATGGAGAGAGAGTTGTTATAACACAATACACCTACAGATCCATCAGGTGAGTCTGAAGGAGAAAGACAAAATTAGAAGCCTGAAAGAGGGGAGAAGAAGAGGGGCGCAAGTCAGAAGAGATATTTTTTTTAAACAGTTCTAGAGAAACGCACCAACAGAGCTAGACAGAGAGAAAAGAGAGACCAACCTGTTCTGCAGCCAGTGCCTCTCCGTAGCTGTGGAGGTAGTTTCCAGTGATGACGGTCCCTACGATGGTCAGGCCTTTACCTGCCTTCAGCTGAGATGCAAAGGTTAGCAGGCGGGGAGACTTGACATAGGCATCCTCATCTAACTTCAATAGAACTAAGAGCTGGGGTCTGGAGGGGAGAGAGCAAGAGAGAGAGAGATTGGGTGTATATACATGGGTGGTTGTGCATGAGTGTGTGTGTCGCTGTTAACAGTATACTGCTATACTTTACCTCCAGTTCTGGGTGTGTATAGACAGCTGTGTGTGTGTGTGTGTGGTTGTGTCTACTATACCTCCAGTTTTTGGTGTGTGGTGGTCCCTCTTCCAACCTCAAGAGGGCGTAGCGAGCAGCGCTGAGGGACAGACCCCGGATACCATCTCCCCACTCCTTCTCTGCCCTGGAACACACACATTTAGACAACTCAGAGATTCATACACCCACACTTTGTTTAAATATATTCATCTTCCTTTTGAATTATGAATGTAACACCTCCACAAAATATATAATTGGATTTCTGTGACCTCCATTCACACAAGCCCACACACACCACAAAATCTGAAACACACACACACACACACAACTGGTTTGTTCCAGTAGGTACCCATGGAAACCTACCCGTGGTACTCAATGTATTTGTAGATCATGCCAGCAATCACTATAGCAACAATAGCATAGTACCATGACGATATGAACATCAGTGCCAAGCAGATGATCATACCCAAAAATGACAAGGTCCTAGAGAGAGAGATAGAGAAAATAATCAATCATCACGCAGGGCTCAACATTAATGCTTGTATTCTTATCCGGGACGAGTAAAAATAACATTATGACCATTTATTTTTTATTGTTGGACAAGAAGAATGGACAAGTAAAAAAAACTATATCATACAATAATCACAATATCAAAAATGACTCCGATTAGAATGGGATCAATTGTAATTGTAATATTTTATAGGCTACCAAGGGTGGTCAACCATCCTGCAGGAGAGTCTTAAAGGGTCAGGGTTGGATTTTGAGACAGGCTTGAATATGCAGAGAAGCCAATGGAGTGTAGCCTACATTTCTATTTGATTGTCTATGGCAAAAAGTAACACATTTTATTTTGTAAAGTGGTTCCTTGCATTAAACATTGATGTAAAAACACTTGTTACAGACCATATCATTTGTGACTAAAAAAAGTGTCTAAAAAAGTGAATGTCAAGCCCTGATCAGACTTGAGAGACAAAGAGAGAAATAGAAAATAATCAATCACACTTGAAAAGTCCTTCTTCATTTATAAAAAGCTGATGTGTAAATCGAGTATGTGGAATGTGTGTGTGTGTGTGTGTGTGTGGGCGTGTTTAACTATACTTGTGGGGACCAGTAGTCTCCAGAAGAATAGTAAACAAACAAAAATTTGACCAACTGGGGACATTTTGTTAGTCCCCATGAGGTCAAATGCCATTTCTAGGGTGTTTAGGGTTAAGGTTAGAATTAGGTTTAGGTTTTTGGGTTAAGGTTATGGAAAATAGGATTTTTAATGGAACTGAACTGTATGTCCACACAAGGTTAGCTGCGCAAGACTGTGTGTGTGTGTGTATGTGTGTGTGTGTGTGTGTATGTGTGTACCAGTGGTAGTAGGAGAAGCGTGGTCTCCAGTTGGGAGTTCTCAGCAGCGTCTGCAGAGCACAGGCCAGGTTCACAAACAGATAGCACATCAGGAAGAACCTACAGAGAGAGGGAGATGTGGGACTCAGGCTACACTGGAACAGCATCCACACACACTTTCTCACTCCAAAGAAAAAAACACTCACATGGAGAGGATGGGTGCCACCAGGTCCAGAGAAGCAATGAGGATTCCCAGCTCAGCTATCAGAGCTGTCAGGAGCAGAGCCCAGGTAGGCTCTCCATTAGCCTTGCCATGACCAAACACCTGGACAGAGAGAACAGAACATCAGAGCGAGAGAAATACAGAGAGAGAGAAAGTGAGAGAATGAGATAGAGAGAAAGAGGAGATATATATAGACTACAACACTCGTCTATCTATCTCACCCTGAGGAAGGGGATGATGTTGTCCTTGGCGATGGCCTGGAGGAGGCGGGGAGCGCCCGTCAGTGATTGGAGGCCAGCGCCGCACGTCGAAAAGAAGGAGCCAATCACAATGACCCAGGGGGAGGGCCACGACAAGGTGCCCACTACCAGGTTTCCCTTTACAGAGTCTCCAAACCTTCAGAACAACAGACAGGTCAGTTAGTGTGACTTCACTGAGTCTCCAAACCTACAGACAGGTCAGTTAGTGTGACTTCACAGTCTCCAAACCTACAGACAGGTCAGTTATTGTGACTTCACAGTCTCCAAACCTACAGACAGGTCAGTTATTGTGACTTCACAGTCTCCAAACCTACAGACAGGTCAGTTATTGTGACTTCACAGTCTCCAAACCTACAGACAGGTCAGTTATTGTGACTTCACAGTCTCCAAACCTACAGACAGGTCAGTTATTGTGACTTCACAGTCTCCAAACCTACAGACAGGTCAGTTATTGTGACTTCACAGTCTCCAAACCTACAGACAGGTCAGTTATTGTGACTTCACAGTCTCCAAACCTACAGACAGGTCAGTTATTGTGACTTCACAGTCTCCAAACCTTCAGACAGGTCAGTTATTGTGACTTCACAGTCTCCAAACCTACAGACAGGTCAGTTATTGTGACTTCACTGAGTCTCCAAACATACAGACAGAAAGACTGGTAAGTTAGTGTGACTTCACTGAGTCCCCAAAACGTCAGACAGACAGGTCAGTTAGTGTGACTTCCCCGAGTCCCCAAACCGTCAGACAGACAGGTCAGTTATTGTGACTTCACTGAGTCTCCAAACCTTCAGACAGACAGACAGGTCAGTTGTGTGACCACAGAATGTGTCCTAAGAAGGCCAAGACACACACCAATTTTAGTTTACTTCCTAAATTGACTCAATTTAAATTAACCCCACCCTGAAACACAGACAGACAGACAGGACAGACAACAATATACTAACTTGTCTCTGAGCACCACTCCTTCGATGCAGGCTCCAAACAGCACCACACTGCTCAGGTCTGGCCAGGCCACTCAGGTAAATAACTCACTAGTCACATCACAACTCGGTCCCAATATCAACCCATTACCACACACTAAGCACTATGCAGGTGTGTGTAACTAGAATGATTCTAATTCTATGATTAGGAGTTTACATGTGACATTTTCAATTCAAAATACAAAAGCTTTGTTGTCCTAGGCTGTCTGAAACTGCCCCCTAAACCCTACACACCGCACTACTTTTGACAAAAGCCCTAGTCAAATGTAGTGCACTATGTAGGGATTAGGGTGTCAATCCGGACACAACCAGAGTTAATATGGAAGATATTCTCAATTCAAAATCCGAAAGCTTTATTGTCCACAGTGAAGGATACAGACGAGGGAGGTAGTGAGGATAGCCATGATGGTTCCTATGGGGATGGAGCGCTGAGCGTCTTTCAGATCCCCAGACCGGTTAGAACCAGCCATTATACCTGGAGGGGGGGGAGAAGGGGGAGGAATAGTGAGGAGGGAGAGAGATAACAGGGTTGGTGTATGAATCTATGACAAATCATTTTACAGCTGGAACAGCCTGTCCCAAATCTCTCCCTGCCCCTCGCCTCTGTTTCCGCAGAACTGTAAGCACTATGGTGGGAGCTCCACCACTGCACTGCTTCTACAGATTCAGATCTACCAACATCAAGAGGTCCAAGGGGATCGGGAGGTACGCAAAGAGGAGGAAATATACCTGTGACTGACGGGAAGAAGATTCCCACCAATAGCGTGAAGGAGGTGGTGATGTCAGCGAAGACATATGGCAGCCGATTGGTGGGTGGGTGGACGGGTCTGGGCGAGGGGGGAGTGACCCTTTCTCCAGGACGTCCCCTTTACTGAGGTAAACACTCCATATGTTCTCTATGGGGAGTATACTAATTATTAGAGAGAAAGAGAACGAGAGAGAGAGTGTGTGAGAGACAGAGAGAGAATGTACCTGTGATAACTCCACTGGACAGGCCTGGTATGCCAGGTATCTCAGAGATGTTGCTGAGGTTAAAGTAGTAGTCACAGGAAGCGTTGAGGTCTGGGCCTTCGCAGAACTGCAGCCACAGGGCCGTGGTCGCCTCAGAGGAGGGCAGGGAGGGATCAAAGGTTGAGGGCACCGTGCCGTTTCCTAGAAGAATGATTTGATTAGTTGATACTGGGGACGATAATGAACAAGCGAGTAAAGAGATTGGGGAATGAGGAATTCTAACAGTGGTCGAATTACAGGCAGATCTAACACCTTCAAAGCCTTGATTGGCCTGTTAGGCGTGATTGATTAAGGCTTCAGCAAACGAGCCGCAAGTGAGCGTGTCCCATAGTGAGATGTCAAACAGAATGGACCGAGAGAGAACATGAGGGTTAACATTAAAAATCTTTCTCATTATAATGGACTATGGCATTTTTCCAAATTGAAAGGTAATATTGATGGTTTTACCAGCGAGTGTGAGGTTGGTATCCACAGGTCTGGGTGGTTCTTTGGGCAGGGTGGTCTTGGCACAGGGACTATCATGGAGGATGTGTCCTGACAGGGTACGGTTACCCAGCATACACACCCTGGGGAGGAGGGAGGAGGAGAGGATTAGAGCACGGGGATTGGTCAATCACAGAGACGGCAGTGAACAAATTGGTTGATGAGGGTGTCAGTCAAGTTGAAGTGTTTGGCAGTAAGAGTGGTGTGAAAGTCTTGAGAATGGGTCAATACGGGGTACGTGTATGTCTCAATGAGAGTGGTTACAACGCTCTTAGGTTTCTCACTGGTGTTACCGGAGGTGAAAGTGTAAATCAGGCATGCCAATGGAAACACATCAGATTAGTTTCTTTGTGACTAAAATGCGACTCATAATCAACTCCGATTACACCATGAATCTGTCAATCAAACCGCTCTACAATCACAATGGAGGAACTCACGGGAAAGTGGGCGGGCTGAAGGCCGAGACCAGCGCTCCGGTGTAGATGGACAGGATGGAGATGATGACACAGGCCAGGAAGACGGACGCCAGCTTGTTGACATATTTGACGCCGACAAAGACCAGTAACGCCATGAGGAGGAGGAAGATCGAACCGTAGACCCTCATGTTGTTCAACATGGCTGCTCCCTCACCGTCCGGACCGCTGGAGACAAAGATGGCCGCCCACGGGGCAATGTACATCTGGGGGTGGGAAGAGAGCGAGAGAGGGTAAGATAACAGACACTCAAAATCAAACGCTATATTGGATTGGTGAGTAGATGCTGGAGTTTCATTTGGTATATATGAAGGTCCATGCTGACAAAACTGTGCATGTCATGTGAACACTTATACAGACAACATGAACATGACAATAACCATGATAATGAACGTCAGAGTAATTTGATGGTGGTTATAAATGATGGTTATAATGAGGATGACAGTGAGGAAGAGGAGCGGGCGACGAAGGCTCTCCCACCCACCAGCAGGATCTCGATGGCTCCCAGGATGTACATGGCCCCGGCGAAAGTGGTTCCCAGGTAGAAGCACAGCCCCACCGCCCCCCCAAACTCTGGCCCCAGAGAACGACTGATCATGAAGTAGGAACCACCCGCTGGAGAGGAGAGAAGAGGGGGAGAGAGAGAGCGTGGGGGAGGAGAGATTTGGGAGAGAGAAGGGGAAGGGGTGGGGGGAAGAGAGAGAGAGGGATGGAGAAGGAGGGGGTGGGAGGGAGGAGGTGGGAGTGAGGGATGGATGGAGAAGGAGGAGATGGGAAAGGAAAGTAAAGAGAGAAGAATGGGTGTTAGTATCATTATGGGCGTTATGGAAGAGAAAAAGAGAGAAGGAGAAAGAAAGAAAGTAGAATAGTACAGTATTATGATAATGAGAGACAACACACTAAGATTGTACCAATAAGCATAGGTCCCAAATGGCACCCTATTCCCTATGTAGTGCACTACTTTTGACCAGGCCCATAGATGAGGGAGGAGATCAATGGAGGAAATGTAACTTTGCAGATAGAAGCATGGGTTTTGTCTTGACATAGAGCCCCTTACTGATTCTTACTACAATGTTGTCAGATGGAATAGTTCAAATCAACTGAAATTGATTTGCTTCATATTCAAATATCACAAAAATATGTTAGAATTGTTCAACGACAACTTGGGATATTTGGGATATTTCCGGCGTGAGTGTTGTTTCACTCAGAATGATTTTATTATGTGTGTTTAATTACTCATTCTATGTCTATTGTTTTACTAGTGGTGAATGGTATTGCTGGGTGAGGACACTGTCTCAATGTGTACAGTCAGAGAGGGGCGAGGCAGAGGCAGATCAGACGTTAGAACGAACAGACAAACCCAACCTGGGTTCAAATATCATTTGAAATCATTTCAAAAACTTCATCTTTATCCTGTCTGGCGCAGTGGAAGCAATAGAATAGTTGGAAAACTGCCAAACTCCGCCCACCTGGCAGTTCAGGCAGAATAAACCAAAAGCTACAAGTATTTTTAAATACCCAGGTCCGACACATACAGACATCACTGAGACAGAGTTGCAAAATAAGTCACCAGCA
Source organism: Brachymystax lenok tsinlingensis (assembly GCA_030435695.1). Taxonomy (NCBI): domain Eukaryota; kingdom Metazoa; phylum Chordata; class Actinopteri; order Salmoniformes; family Salmonidae; genus Brachymystax; species Brachymystax lenok. The sequence continues at coordinate 12,602,388 of CM059811.1, read as the reverse complement.
TTTTTTAACTATAACAATCATTAACATACACTTGGAAGACAACAAGACAGAGGGATGGAGGGAGAGAGGGATGGATGGATGAAGAGAGGGAGATGGAGGGAGGGATGGATGGATGGAGGGAGAGATGGATGGATGGATGAAGAGAGGGAGATGCAGGGAGGGATGGAGAGAGGGAGAGATGGAGAGAGTGATGGAAGGATGGAGAGAGGGATGGATGGACAGAGGGATGGAGGGATGATGGAGAAAGGAATGGAGGGATAATTGGAGAGAGGGATGGACGGATGGAGTGATGATGGAGAGAGGGATGGAGGGATGGAGAGAGGGTTGGACGAATGGAGGGAATACCTGGTACAACTCCATTGGTGGCGATGGCACTCATTGAGATAGCAGTCAGTAAAGTCTGCAGAATGAGAGAGGAGCAGTAGCTGTATCATGCATTTATATCTACACACATAAAGATACTCACTAATCACTATCTACAGGGCACTGCTCTTAACAGGCCTGTTTCTATTATCTCCTGTTCTCTTATCTTAAACACTTTCTGGAGAAGTGTGTGTTTCCATGTGTTTCCTCTACTGTGTGTGTGTGTGTGTGTGCGTGTGTGTTTGTTTGCCAGGAATAGACATGTGTGCTGCAGCTCTGTACCAAAACATGGCAATCTACTAACATAACTTAAGCCCACCTGTTGTAAAGCCATCGTTAATACAGCAAAGGTCAGAGGAAGGTGCGTCCTGTATCCATAAGTGTCAATATATCCATGACGTAGGAAATGTTTGAATCCTTCTCGACTGTATGTGATTTGTGGATTCAAATAAACTGTGTGTGTGTGTGTTATCCTCACGCAGCAGCAGCATATGAAGACGATGCAGAGAGCCTGCAGCACACCGGCAGTTCCCACCACCCAGGTGAGACGCAGGAACAAGATCACCCCGAAGATGTTCTGCAGGCAGGGCAGGTACACCCCCATGAACGTACCCATCTGGGGAGACTGGGATAGACACACACGAGAAGTGTTCATTAGTGCACAATGTAACAAAAATATGTTCTGCAGACAGGGCAGGTACAACCCCATGAACGTACCCATCTGAGGAGACTGGGATAGACACACATAGCATTAGATATGAGGGTCGTGTTCATTAGTGAAAACCGTAGCAAAGCATTTTCCAAATAATAAAAACTCCTGATCATATCCATGACGTGCTAGGTGTGATTATATTAGGTCAGACATTTTACATCCCTGGGTCTATTCTCTTCTACAGTACCTGTACGGTGCTGTAAGTCAGTGCAGTAAGGGTGGAGTCGTCGGTTAGTAACAAGGGAGTCAAAAGTACAACCTAAAAGCACCATGGGAATTCCAGCGTTTAGATATTACTGCCAGGGGTCAAAGTACCATGCCATGCCGGGAGTAAAGGGGTCAGAGTGGTGTGTACCTTGTAGGCCTTTCTCTTCTCTCCTATGCTCTCTGCCTCCTCGTGCTCCCTGGCCCCCTGGGTCAGGTTGGTGTAGTTGGCCAGACGGTTGAGGAGAGAAGATACCTTCGGCCTAGTGTCCATCTCCTCCTGCAGGACGGGGGGAGGGGGGCAAAGAGAGAAAATAGGAAGAGATGAAGACATGATGAGACAGTCATAAAACACTATTTATTGATTGATGCTCTAACCTCAAAGAGAGCCAAGTTTCTGTCGTAGAAGTCATCATCGTCCACCCCATGACTGTTGTTGATGTAGACATTGGACATTTTGGCATTGCCATCTCCTACACAGAGAGAGAGAGACAGAGAGAGAGGGACAGAGACAGAGAAAAGGAAAGGCAGAAGAAGGAGAGAAATATAGGAAGGAGAGAGGTGGCAGAAGAAGAAGGAAAGAAAGAGAGGGAGACAGAAGGGAGGGAGAGAGAGGAAGAAGGAGAAAAGTTATACCTCCGTCAGCAGGGCCCTTGAATCAGCACTCTCAGTTCCCTCTCCTCTACCACCAGGGAGGACACACACACGTGACAGTCTCACATAGTTAAATACAGACATGTCTACAAACACACTCACGCATTGCAACACATACACACAAACATCTACAAATACATTTTAGTCAGTTAGCACACGCTCTTATCCAGAGTGTACAAGACATTAGGAAAACTTTCCTAATATTGAGTTGTACCCCTTTTGCCCTCAGAACAACCTCAATTCGTCAGGGCATGGCCTCTACATGGTGTCGAAAGCGTTCCACAGGGATGCTGGCCCATGTTGACTCCAATGCTTCCCACAGTTGTGTCAAGTTGGCTGGATGTCCTTTGGGTGGTGGACCATTCTTGATACACATGGGAAACTGTTGAGCATGAAAAACCCAGCAGCGTTGCAGTTCTTGACACAAACCGGTGCGCCTGGCACCTATTACCATACCCGTTCAAAGGCACCTAAATCTTTTGTCTTGCCCGTTCACAATCCATGTCTCAACTGTCTCAAGGATTAAACATCCTTCTTTAACCTGTCTCCTCCCCTTCAGCAACAACGATTGAAGTGGATTTAACAAGTGACATCAATAAGAGATCATAGCTTTCACCAGGATTCACCTGGTCAGTCTGTGTCATGGAAAGAACAGGTGTTCTTAATGTTTTGTACAGCCTACGCAGGAAACACAACCGCCCCAGCAAACACAACGGTCACAGCAAACACCCCCTCCCCAGCAAACATTCACAAAGGTAGCCTTGTGTGTGTACCCCTGGGAAGGGGTCTCTCTCCCTCCCTCCAGATAGTGCTCACCTGAGGTGTAGGGGTCTCCCTCCCTCCCTCCAGAAAGTGCTCACCTGAGGTGTGGGGCTCTCCCTCCCTCCCTCCCTCCCGAAAGTGATCACCTGGGGTGTAGGGGTAACCCTCCCTCCCTCCAGATAGTGATCACCTGAGGTGTAGGGGTCTCTCTCCCTCCCTCCCTCCCTTCAGATAGTGATCACCTGAGGTGTAGGGGTCTCTCTCCCTCCCTCCCTTCAGATAGTGATCACCTGAGGTGTAGGGGTCTCTCTCCCTCCCTCCCTCCCTCCCTCCCTCCCTCCCTCCCTCCCTCCCTCCCTCCCTCCCTCCCTCCCTTCAGATAGTGATCACCTGAGGTGTAGGGGTCTCTCTCCCTCCCTCCCTCCCTCCCTCCTCCCTCCTCCAGAAAGTGATCACCTGAGGTGTAGGGGTCTCTCTCCCTCCCTCCCTCCCTCCAGAAAGTGATCACCTGAGGTGTAGGGGTCTCCCTCCCTCCCTTCAGATAGTGATCACCTGAGGTGTAGGGGTCGCTCTCCCTCCAGATAGTGCTCACCTGAGGTGTGTGCGTGCGTGTGCGTGCATATCCCTGCATGTGCGTTTGTCTGATGGAGCAGATTGTGATATGAGGAGTTAATGTGTGATGTGAATGAATCCAGTCTGTCAAATTCTATTACTGCTTTGTGGGCAAGACCGACTAAAAATAACCATCTCTGCACGCGCTTGACCTTCCTTGAAATGACACAGCTGCCTCGCTCTCTCCACTGCTTTTGTCTGTTAGGGCTGCTCAGCCAGTACACTGCATTGTCTCAGCAGTGTGTGTGTGTGTGTGTGCGCAAGTCAATTCCTAAGCAATTTGTTGCGTTTCGTTTCTCCTTTCTTGATAAAAATAACCCTCGGTCTATAAAGTGTTCATGAAATGTTTGCTTGCCTGCACACTACCATGGCTCGTAGATACAGGCAATCTCTCTCCCAAACAACACGCATATACACTATATATACACACACCCCTTCAAATTTGTGGATTTGGCTACTTCAGTCACATCCGTTACTGACAGGTGTATAAAATTGAGCACACAACTCCATATTAATGACCATGACCTTGGAATGAGACATTTGACGAGGAGGTGTCCACATACACTACATGACTAAAAGTATACAGTCGTGGCCAAAAGTTTTGAGAATGACACAAATATTAATTTCCACAAAGTTTGCTGCTTCAGTGTCTTTAGATATTTTTGTCAGATGTTACTATGGAATACTGAAGTATAATTACAAGCATTTCATAAGTGTCAACGGTTTTTATTGACAATTACCTCTGCAATCCGCCCTGGCATGCTGTCAATTAACTTCTGGACCACATCCTGACTGATGGCAGCCCATTCTTGCATAATCAATGCTTGGAGATTGTCAGCATTTGTGGAGGATTGACCACAAGTTCTCAATGGGATTAAGGTCTGGGGAGTTTCCTGGCCATGGACCCAAAATATTGATGTTTTGTTCCCCGAGCCACTTAGTTATCACTTTTGCAAGGTGCTCCATCATGCTGGAAAAGGCATTGCTCGTCACCAAACTGTTCCTGGATGGTTGGGAGAAGTTGCTCTCAGAGGATGTGTTGGTACCACTCCCTTGGCTGAGAAGCAACGCCACACATGAATGGTCTCAGGGTGCTTTACTGTTGGCATGACACAGGACTGATGGTAGCGCTCACCTTGTCTTCTCCGGACAAGTTTTTTTCCAGATGCCCCAAACAATTGGAAAGGGGATTCATCAGAGAAAATGAATTTACCCCAGTCCTCAGTAGTCCAATCCCTGTACCTTTTGCAGAACATCAGTCTGTCCCTGATGTTTTTCCTGGAGAGAAGTGGCTTCTTTGCTGCCCTTCATGTAACCAGGCCATCCTCCAAAAGTCTTTGCCTCACTGTGCGTGCAGATGCACTCACACCTGTCTGCTGCCATTCCTGAGCAAGCTCTGTACTGGTGGTTCCCCGATCCCGCAGCTGAATCAACTTTAGGAGACAGTCCTGGCGCTTGGTGGACTTTCTTGGGCGCCCTGAAGCCTTCTTCACAACAATTGAACCGCTTTCCTTTAAGTTCTTGATGATCCGATAAATGGTTGATTTAGGTGCAATCTTACTGGCAGCAATATCCTTGATTGTGAAGCCCTTTTTGTGCAAAGCAATGATGACGGCACGTGTTTCCTTGCAGGAAACCATGGTTGACAGAGGAAGAACAATGATTCCAAGCACCACCCTCCTTTTGAAGCTTCCAGTCTGTTATTTGAACTCAATCAGCACGACAGAGTGATCTCCAGCCTTGTCCTCGTCAACACTCACACCTGTGTTAATGAGAGAATTACTGACATGATGTCTGCTGGTCCTTTTGTGGCAGGGCTGAAATGCAGTGGAAATGTTTTTGGGGGATTCAGTTCATTTGCATGGCAAAGAGGGACTTTGCAATTCATCTGATCACTCTTCACAATATTCTGGAGTATATGCAAATTGACATCATACAAACTGAGGCAGCAGACTGTGAAAATTTATATTTGTGTCATTCTCAAAACTTTTGGCCACAATTGTACAGACAGGGCATGAACGAGCATTTGGAATTGATGGCTTCAAGCATGAATCCACAAGGATTTACACTGTGTTTCTGGACTTTAGAGATGCCATGAGGAAATACCACTGGCTTATGTGGACATTATATCTGATAAGTACAAAGGCTCTTTTCTCCAAGTTACCTGTGGGGAAGCAGCTAATTGAACCAATCCCACTCTAGGTTAGCATAGAAACAGACTGCTGTCAACTTCATCCTAGCCATCAACTAGTGGCTGAAATGGCTATGCCAGTGTACCCCAGCCCATGTGTGGTCACTGAACCCAGTACAGGGGAATGGTGATGTTCAGATCTCCTCCAGAGAGGAACATGTTATCAAAAACATGCTCTCTAGCACAGATGACTTTAAGAAATGGCCTGGGCTGGAAGTGAAAGACACTAAATGTGCTGTGCTCTATTAAAGACACAGCAAAGGCAACCGCTGGTACAAGTCTAGAACTGATAAGCCCCCAACGCTTACACTAATGAAAAGAACCAATGAGTCTACTTCTCATCACAAAGCATACAGCTATCTTGGACATAAGTTTAATGTTGCTGGTGAGAGGGAGGAACAAGTTGAGGAGCTTGTCTACGAGTATTCAACCAGGCTTGATAGGATTGACATTTCCCCTCCGACGGTGGTCATGAAGCTATGGGCTGTGAAAGAGGTGGCCCTTGCAAAGATTCAACATCGGTTTGCCAATGTACAGTTGAAATCGGAAGTTTTCATACACCATAGCCAAATACATTTAAACCCAATTTTCACAATTCCTGACATTTAATCCTTGTAAAAATTCCCTGTCTTAGGTCAGTTAGGATCACCACTTGATTTTAAGAATGTGAAATATCAGAATAATAGTAGAGAGAATGATTTCTTTCAGCTTTTATTTCTTTAATCACATTCCCAGTGGGTCAGAAGTTTACATACACTCAATTAGTATTTGGTGGCATTGCCGTTAAATTGTTTAACTTGGGTCAAATGTTTCTGGTAGCCTTCCACAATAAGTTGGGTGAATTTTGGCCCATTCCTCCTGACAGAGCTGGTGTAACTGTCCGGTTTGTAGGCCTCCTTGCTCGCACATGCTTTTTCCAGTTAGGCCCGCAAATGTTCTATAGGATTGAGGTCAGGGCTTTGTGATGGCCACTCATTACCTTGAATTTGTTGTCCTTCAGCCATTTTGCCACAACTTTGGAAGTATGCTTGGGGCCATTGTCCATTTGGAAGACCCATTTGCAACCAAGCTTTAGCGTCAAGACTGATGTCTTGAGATGTTTCTTCAATATATCCACATCCTTTTCCTTCCTCATGATGCCATCTATTTTGTGAAATGCATCAGGCCCTCCTGCAGCAAAGCACCCCCACAACATGATGCTGCCACCCCCGTGCTTCACGGTTGGGATGGTGTTCTTCAGCTTGCAAGCTTCCCCCTTTTTCCTCCAAACATAACGATGGTCATTATGGCCAAACAGTTCTATTTTTGTTTCATCAGACCAGAGGACATTTCTCCAAAAAGTACAATCTTTATCCCCATGTGCAGTTGCAAACCGTAGTCGGGCTTTTTTATGTCGGTTTTGGAGCAGTGGCTTCTTCCTTGCAGAGCAGCCTTTCAGGTTATGTCGATATAGGACTTGTTTTACTGTGGATATAGATACTTTTGCACCTGTTTCCTCCAGCATCTTCACAAGGTCCTTTGCTGTTGTTCTGTTTTTGCGCCAAAGTACGTTCATCTCTAGGAGACAGAACACATCTCCTTCCTGAGTGGTATGACGGCTGCGTTGTCCCATGGTGTTTATACTTGCGTACTATTGTATGTACAGATGAATGTGGTACCTTCAGGCGTTTGGAAATTGCTCCCAAGGATGAACCAGACTTGTGGAGGTCAAAAAAAAAAAATCTGAGGTCATGGCTGATTTCTTTGTATTTTCCCAAGTAGAGGCACTGAGGTTGAAGGTAGACCTTGAAATACATCCACAGGTACACCTCCAATTGACTCAAATGATGTCAATTAGCCTATCAGAAGCTTCTAAACCCATTACACAATTTTCTGGAATTTTCCAAGCTGTTTAAAGGCACAGTCAACTTAGTGTATGTAAACTTCTGACCCAGTGGAATTGTGATACAGTGAATTATAAGTGAAATAATCTGTTTGTAAACAATTGTTGGAAAAATGACTTGTGTCATGCACAAAGTAGATGTCCTAACTGACTTGCCAAAACTATAGTTTGTTAACAAGAAATTTGTGGAGTGGTTGAAAAATTAGTTTTAATGACTCCAACCTAAGTGTATGTAGACGTCCGACTTCAACTGTACCTCTCCCACAGAAGGTTCTGAGGGAAATGAATAACAAAACTTGTCAATTGTTGAGAAAGTGGCTATGTTTAAACACACACACACACCACGTGACATTATCTTCCTGAGCTAAACGGTTTGGGTGTCCCGAATGTCCAGTGGATTTACACTGCTACCAGACTGACTCACCTGTTGAACATGCTCAACAGTGACAACGCGACAGTTAGCCAGAGCCTCCCTCCTCCTGGACTAGGAAGGTCCCACTGGCCAATGACACTGAGGGACAACTTCCTGGGCTTCAGGAGGAAGGCCAATGGAAAACTTGACACTTGTGCTGCAGGCTTTGGAGTCTGGTCAGACCTCAAGGAGCTGTACAACCGGACTGGAGCTCAGATGGACAAACTGACACACAGACCGCAGGAGGTTGGTGGCACCTTAATTGGGGAGGACGGGCTCAATTAATGGTTTCAACGTGTTTGATGCCATTCCATTTGCACCGTTCCAGCCACTATTATGAGCTGTCCTCCCCTCAGTCACTTGTCGTGGAGGCTTTTGTCACCCATGACGGAACATCTCACCCTACATCCAGGACAACACTCCTCTGTATCAGACAGATGCAGCTACGGCACCTCTGGACTGGCCTGAGGATGCTGGGGAAACTTGCTGCTCTGGACTGTGCTGACAACATGGTCTTCCATTCCGTGTACCAGAATAGTGCCAGTGACGAGGACATTCTCACATTTACTATTAAGGCGAGGCTGTAAGTTCTACCCACAAAACACAACCTAACACTGGTACACAAGCTGCTTAAATACCAGCCCCTCGTGTCACACCTGGACAGCCTTGGCTATCAGTGCAACCTTGCTGTTGTGATATTATGGAGTCTCTGCCATGTTCAAGGGCTGACAGTACCTGGCCTTTAGATTGCAGGCCTACATAAAACTAAGCAGCTGCCAGCGAGGTACCGCTCCGTGTCAGCAGTCATGGGCTACCTTGCTGTCTGGAGAAAAAGGTGCTCTGTTTCCGTTGGTCTCCAGATATCCCTGTCCTGAAATGTTACAATCCTTATTAGTGGATTCAAATAAAGTATTTCAAATGTGTGCGTGCATGTCTGCTTCTATAGTTCAGCCTGTGCCAGTTCATTTCCTGTTTGATTTGTTGTGTTTCTTTTCTCCTTTCTTGATATAAATAACCAAAACATCACCAATGAGATAACCCAGCTGAGACTATTTCTGGAGACAGTAATTGCTTAATAACAGTGAGACTATTATTGTAACATAAAGGCTGATTCTGTCCAGAAGAATGATTGAGAGTACCCTGCCACTAGAGGGTGACATCACAAACAGTTGAGCAATTAGGCTAACAGTCCAAAACAGGGTCATGTTCATTAGGACATGCAATGGGACACTTTTTGCAATGGAAAGGGTTGCTTATTAGACAAGCCCAGATAGTCAATCGCTGTTTCAGTCTGTTTTTTTTATGTTTGGTGCCTAATGAACACAACCCATTAATAACCGAAAGTTGTCAACTTGTTGCGCACGCACACACACAATCACACACACGAAGTGATGTGTCACCTTGCTCTGTGTTGGTCCTGTCAGGCGTCTCGTTTTCACCAGTTGTGGTGAGCCCTCCCGACCCCTCGCTTAGTGGTTCACTGCGGTTCACACTCTCCCGCGAGCCAAAACGTACGTGGCCACGGCCGCTGGACCGGGAACTGATGTCCGGCGAGGTGTCCGACAGTCCCGGGAGGTCCTCGGCCTTGGTGGGCGTCACCGTGAACCGTACCGACGCCATTATTGGGTCTTGGAGGAATGGGGGTCAAGGGTTAGAGGTCAAGGGTCACCAACTACGCTAGCTCGGCTAACCAATACTAGACTAACCCACGCTAGGCTAAATTAGCTAGGCTAACCTATGCTAAGCTAACGTTCAAGTGACTGCGGAGACGCAGACTAGACTTGAATCTGCACATCCCCATTGAATTGGTTTCAATGGCACATGTAGGATGAATATTATGAGATATGTGTGCCTTTTTCCATTTGATTAATGTGTAATGGTTTAACAGAGTCTACACTTTAAAATGGTAAACAAATGAATTAGGTTGAGGAGTAAACTGTGTCTCTAAGAATATATATTTTTTTTTACTTCCCCTCCAGCTTTCAATTCAGGTTTTATAAAAAAAAGGTACACAGCGTTCCCTTTTCACTTGGATTAATATTATTGCATCTCATTGCTTGTTCAGAAACTGGATTAGTACTGTGTGTTCGTACCTTCCCAATGAACTTAATAATACTGGCTATCAATATGTAGGCCTAGTGTCAAATCTGCCTCTGCTCTCGTATTCCCAAGTAAACAGGTTTGTTTCTTTCTCTGTGGTTATATGCACCTCAGTGATAGCTTAGATTTCCTCTATGGATGACAATGAGTGACTAATGATTGATTGATGGGGGGAATAGGGAAGGGGTAAGAACCAAGACAAAAGGAGAGAAAAAAGGAGAAGAGCAAAGGAGGATAGCTGCTATTAGAGTTCAGTTATGTATGGTAGGTGACAGTATACAAAATGCATTTGTTTTTATTAATGAGTGATGACATGTCTGTCACTCAGTAACCTAACCTGACAAAGAGCAGAACAGAATCATGTGCTTTCACAAACACCGCTCAGGGGAGCAAACTGCAAAGCTAACCAGGTGAGAACACTGACTGAAAAACAGTCACCTTGCTGACTAAATTATGTGATGTACAAGTAACTGCCAAAATAAAGGAAACACCAATATAAAGTGTCTTCATAGATATACACATGACCCTAAGCATGATGTGATGTTAATTCCTTAATTAACTCAGGAACCACACCTGTGTGGATGCACCTGCTTTGTATCCCTCATTTACTCAATTGTTTCCTTTATTCTGACAGTTACTTGTAGTTCAGCTGAGTGGTTGCTTTGGTGCGGTTTATAATTTAATTATTATACAAGAGCGGTTCCAACCGGTTGGGCCAGCGGCAGCTTGAGCCGAGCCACATGCGGAGGCACTCGTGTCTTTGTGCAGTACTGTAGCTGTATTGTAGACAGCTACTCGTATGTAAACGATGGGATGGTTGCTTGTCAGTTTCGCAACATTTCGCGTTGTACTACTCGTATTTGTAGTCTTATACTAGGTATTATTAGCTAGACGAGGGTGTGGCAAATTGGGCAATATTGTAAGTTCGTGTGGTACACATGAACTGAAGCTAGTTAACAGTGCATGAAATTATTTTTGTATCATAGCTATACAAATGGTGGAGACAAGGACCAGCATATGTAAAACTGGCCAGTATGCGACTGTTGAATTGAACTGCATCCGTTTAAATTATAATGAACGCGTAGCAACTAGTTGGAGCGCATGTAAAGCGAAATAAGATTGTGTTCGCGGAGCAAGACTCGTCAAATGTCCAGGTGGAACATACTGATAACGTTACACCTACGTGCACTTGCTTGAAATACCGTATGACGAGCTAGTATCGGTTATGCTAACATTAGCTGGCTGGCTAACTAGTAACTACCCTTAACCGTTAAGCCAATTATAATTTCTAGCTAGTTCGAACCAGTCAGGGAAAATTGTCATATCAATATATTCCAAACCCGCGGTTGAAATACATTTAGAAAACAATAGTCTGTATTTCAACTACAGCTAGCATGGGTAGCTAGCTATAGCGTTCTTGTTTGCAAAACGATGCGGCATGTCAACAATGTATTAGCATGTCAACAATGTATGCAGGCAGATGTTCCGTGGGAGTAAACAATATTTTCTTTCTGGAATTACACAACATAATGTGTACGGTAATTTGTGTCAACTTTCAAGTCATGGTATCGAAATAAAGTGGACGAACACCCTACAACGTTTGTGTCTTGCTTATCATGAAAGGATCCCCTCTAAACTCGTTCAGTAAATTAGCTACTTGTCGGTATCAGTCGACTGTCGTCCGTTGAATTTACAGTGGTACAGTAGCTAGCTGTTAGCCACGCTGACAAAATGTGACAGACATAACTCCACGTACCTTGCTCAACGGCTAGAAATAGACAGAATTATGCGGCAACTTCAGGAATATATTTCAAACAATATACATAGCGCGTTTATAGTGCTCTCGTGTCCCTTGTATCCAGCTGTTTGTCTTGGTAGTGGTTTTCAAAATGAATTGAAACCATAGTAGCTCCATGCATGTATTCGCCTCATCCTTTATTGTCGGCACTTTGTCCAACAGTCAGAAACGCGTGCCAGCCCCCGCCTCTCCATACCTCTTTCGCTTGCCGTAATTTCGAACTCACGCATGCGGGGTAGGGTGGAACAATAAATCCCTAGAAAGGTTTGTCCCAGATGTACCAAGAGATGGGAAAGCAAGTGAAAGTAACTAGTAGAACTCAATGTACTTTCCATATTTCATTTATTCTCCATCTCCAAAACAAAACATCTTTAGAACATATTGACAATAGTACACCTCAATTTGACAGCTCTGAAACCACATTACGGATTACAGGAGAATCACAAAGCAGAATTTGAAGTCCAAAAAAGTGATATGTAAACAAGACAGAAATAAAACAAACTAAATTTAAACTAAAATACATTCTAGCAGATCATATATCCTATAGGTGCCAGCCCGAGACTTTAATAAGCAGTTATCTCAGGCTAGCCCCAATGCATACTTCCTAAACAGATGTCTACAAACAATAGCCATCTGCACCCCTTTGGCCCATGTCTGTCAAACAATGGAGGAGCAATCCTCTTTCAAATCAATTGACGGTAAATCAAAGCCTGATTCACACACAGGACAAATCTGAGCTGTACTGGTTACATATCACAGCATGTTGGAAAGGACAATGTGAAAAGAAAATATCCAAACCAACGCAGTGGGCCTACGGTTTGGGTCAGCCATGGTGCATTAATCAGCCATAAGTCATTAGGAAAGTGTCGTTCCATGTTAAAATCACAGGATGGGTCTAGGCTGCTGGGTCAGGAGGAGGCCAAAGCGTTTCTTCAGAGTCACCCGGTGCCTGGAGAACTTGTCATCAGGCGAGAAGCGGGCAGGATGGGCAGAGCTGGTGGGCTGGCCCAATAGATCCACCTTCTGTTGAGCCACGCCATGGGAGAACGTGAGGAAAGAGGGGTGAAACGAAAAGAGATAGCATGAACAACTAGCCTTGTATAACTTGTCACATAGCTAGGATGTTAGTGTTGGACAGGCCCATTTTCTACATACAAGTTGTAGGATCTGAAACCACATTACGGATTACAGGACGTGCCATCTAAGCAGGACATAAAAACACTAACGTTAGCTAACTAGCTAGTTAAATCAGGTTCTAGTTACAATAACACAATGTAATAACACATTCCGTGAAAACTGCATTCCAATACTGAAAATATGTAGCTAATGTGTATAGAGCGAACACGATTATATTCCACATTTAATACTGCTAAACGTTAGTCCAGTAGTTAAAAAGTAGCTTGCTAAACATACCTTCAGTGTGTAAACTCTCTCCCCATTCTCGTTCAAATAGAACTGCAGGAACATCGTGGTAAATAACTTGTGCTTTTTAAGTTATAAACAAATTTACTGCACCCACCAAAGTGGACTTGTTCACTTTTATTTTACAGAAAATGTATCTTGCGCTCCACGTGCAACTCTTTTTCCTTGGGTAGAAACTAAAAAGCGGATATCCGTAAGCAAAATGATAGCTCTTCCGCAAAGCAAATCGGGAAAATGAGTTTTATTTGCAGTCCTCATACTTGAAAGAGTTTTCGTATTATAATATTTTATAAACACAGTCTGTACAACATTATTATCATGTTCTGTTTATATAATATTTTTTTTTGTCCCCAGATCGTTTGATCATCGTAACTATCTGAGTTAGAATCAGAACTCGAAATGTTTATTTTCGAAACAGAATGAACGAAAAATGCTAAATGATAATTTGCGTGTGCGCACAGATTGCAAAACATCGTTCAAAACAAATGCCATAACAGGTGAGTTTTGTATATATATATAAATGATACAGTGGCTATTCCAACATGTTGTCAAATATATATATATATATATTATTTGACAACATGACGGAATAGCCACGGTATCATTAGGCTTCTCAAGTTTTTCTGATGTTTAATCAAATTACCCAGTGGGATATCAATGTCTTTTCCCTATTATGCTGGCTTTAAATACATCAGATTCGCCAGTCTCCATCATAAGAGGCAGCCTGTCTGACGACGACTCGGTCGGGGTCTCAATTTACTGTTGCTAGTTAGAATAATAGAATACACAAGGTGCAATTTCGAAATTTGGTTGCGCATTAGCAGTCACTCAATTAGCCCATGTCAGCATTTTTAGATTGGTAAATTATTCAAGCTGCCAGCTGTCTAAACTTGAAACCTAGTAAGCATGGTCGAATTACCGACCAGGGTGGTGCACATTGATTATCAGTTATCATATTAAAAACTGCAATCATTTGCCTCCACCCATGCCAAAATGAGTAGAATTGCATGTAATAAATTTATAGAATAGCAATAATTCTCTCCGCCCCATGGCATAAACGTGGGTCTGTTGGATCACAGACCCACGAGCCGCTTCGGCCCCTCATGAAGAGTTCAGTTTATTTGTGGCCCTAACCCCATCAAAGTTACCATCCCTGAGCTAGACTAGTTGTAATAGTCCTATTTCAGGGAGAGATTGAGACGCTCACTGACTCTCACTAAACAGAAACTCCCAAAGCTACAGTAAGTTTAGCATGATATCAAAAACTGTATGTTTTGGCAGGTGCAAAAATTCTAATTCTAGACCGATCCACTTTTGGAAACAACCCCACAACCCACTTCTTTACCCCAGGAGGAAGAAGGAACATCATCTCCCATGGACCTTGGCGATACAGAGACAGCATCCACACCAACTCCTCTTCCTCATACAGATCCGGATGAATCAAAGTCTGTAACGACACAGGGAGCAAACCCAGACTGTGGGGTGGACTCGGAAAGGCCCATGTCTGAGTCAGAGCCACCACCTCAGATACTATGGGAATCACACCCTGCACAGACGGTGTCTATTTCTCCACTTCCTAACATAGACCCTGATGAATCAGAGCCAGTTCTGAAGCTGGAGACAGCCCCATGCCCTGAGGTGGACCCTGAAAACACAAACTCTGACTCAGTTCCATGTCAGACACAGGAGGAATTCGAATCAGCACAGAAACCATCAGAGCGGCGAGATCCAGTCCCAGGTTTGATCCTGCTGACTGGTCTCTTCTTTCCAACTGTGTCAGAGACAGCACTGTGTCTAGGACCAGAACTAGACCCATGTGACATGAGGGGCTCTGAGGATCCCATATCTGCTTCAGAACCACCTCAGATAGACAAGGGACCAGACCCTCGCAGAAAAAAGCTGGCGTCTATGCCCAGGTCCACTCCTCATCCTCACATAGATTCCAGAGAGCTAGAGGCTACACTGAAGCTGGGGCCAGACCCAAGCCCTGACACAGACTCAGAAAATCCAAGATCTACAACAGAGACACCGCCTGAGCTACACGGGGAGCGCGACCCAGCCGAGATACCTTCAGAGCAGCCGGCCACAGCATTGACCTCTACGACTGAATCGGAGGTTGACCTGGCCTCTCCAGCTGTATCATGTTCAGTGTCATGTGTTGGACAACCAGACTTGTGCAATGGGATGCGATCTGAAAATCCCATGCCTGCCTCAGAGCCACTTCAGATAGAGATAGAAAAATGTCCTGATCTGGTCCAGATACAGGCTAATGATCCTCTCCCTCACTTAGACTCCCAGGAATTTGAGCCGGTGCCACCTCATAAATCCGACCCAGCACAGACAGGCCTACAGCCAGAACAGCCAGCCCCAGTCTCACTGACTGTCAAGGCTGAGCCCGGTCTCTCTTCTCTGGCTATATTAAATCCAGCGGCATACATCCGACAAGAACCAGGTGTAGAGACTCTGCAGTCTGACTCACAGGGGAGGGACAGAATCCTTGAAGGCTCCCATCTGCAATGTCTCCAACCACAGTCTCAGTCTCTCCCAAACTTTCCACCCATACAATCACCAACATATTCACCTATACGGCCTCAGCAGTCTCCATCCATATCGAGTGGCCCTTGTCCGATGATCTGTCACTCAATCCTTATCCCTAGCTGCCCTCCTCTGGATCTCCCACCAGACTTTCCTTTATATCCCCCCCAGATGAACCATAACTGCCCTCAACCAGGCCCTAATCGCCCCTCACTGACCCCCCAACCGAGGAATAATTTCCTCTCACTGGCCCCCCAGCTACGCCCTAACCACCTCCAACCACCACCGGACCTCCAGCTCGGCCCAGGCTTACCCGGTCCTCTCCCTGGGATGGCTGGTTCCATCCCTGGTTCTATCCCCAGCCAGCCCCCACCTCCCCAGACCTGGTGTCGCAGTGAGGGCTTCTCCTCCCGGGGGATGTTTGAGAACTACAGGTGGTGGCAGAACCTCCAAGACATGGCCAGAAAAATCTACCCCGACAGTGGACCTGACGCAGAGGCCCTGGCCTGCTTCTTCATGTGAGTTTTGGGGTTGCATCTGAAATCGCACCCTTTTCCCTATGTAGTGCACTATTTTTCATAGAGCCCTGGACAAAAGGAGTGCACTCTATAGGGCACTTTCCATCCCCCTTTCCCCTAACTATTCTTGTTTAGCTAGTTTTTATGTAGACTCTTGCTCAGTGACTTGGTGCTGTGTATTGTTTTGGTAATACAGTCTTTATTACCATGTAATAACTGACTATAAATTGAAACCTTGTATCTTTATTGACCTTTTATTTACATTTTTGCACGGTCACTATGCAGACTCACAGGGCCCTACACACTCACACACACACTGTCACTCCAACACACACAAACACTCACACCATCATCTGCTCACTCACACATAATATGCACGCACACCCACTCACATACAAGCTGCTGGTACTCTGTTTATCTTTTATCCTGTTGCCTAGTCCCCTTACCCATATGCATATCTACCTCCATCACTCCAGTATTCCTGCACATTAAATATGTAAATATGTAAATATGGTATTGGAACTGACCCTGTATATAGTATGCTAACTTACTTCTTGTGTTCTTCATATTTTATATATTGTGTTTTTGTTCTACCTTGTTATTAATAGTATTACACTGTTATTGATTACTGCATTGTTGGGGTTAGAGCTAGCAAGAAAGACATTTCACCGTGCCTGTGACATTAAAACTTGAAAAATAAATGTCTCCTAGTAGAGGACCTGTGAGTGAGAGTTGTAGAGGGTTTTGTTACAGTTTTGGCTACATAGTTATTGACCGTGCTACCCCTAACCCCGTGTGTGTGTCTGTGTCTCTTCAGTCCAGTGATTCGTTCCCTCTGTCTCCAGTACCCCTCGCTCCTCTTCACCCAGGGCATCAGTGTAGCGGTGGGAGAATGGAGGAAACTCTCCAACTACGACCGTATGGAGTACTACCACTTGGCCCAGAAGTGAGTCCGCAGTGTGTGTGTGTGTCAGTCAGTCAGTGTGTCTGTGTGTGTCCTCACAAAACACAAGATGTCGTTCAACTTTGGCACAGTTAAGACACACAAACAACTTTTGAAAGAAATGTTAACACTGACATACAATCCAATTATTACCCTCACAGTTTGTACAGTTTTGTAACTCCCATAGCTCTGCACCTAAAGAGCAATCTGGGATTGGTTCATCCATTTTTATACTTATATTGCCATTGATTCCATCCCCCAGATTGCTCCTTTAAATGCACTTTGCATGTTAACGTCAACAGAATGTTCTCCTCATAAAAGATGGAATGTGTGATTAGATTATCAAATAAGTGGGTAACTGCATCATTGTGGAATTACATTGAAGTCTACTAACAAAGATACTCTACTGAAGATATAAAGACATGAATCATGTGGAAAGAGTTTATTTATCAATTTAGATTCGATTTACATTAGTAGTTTCAAGTTTTAATGTCACGTGCACAAGTACAGTGAAATGCCTTTCTTGCAAGTTCTAAATCCAACAATGCAGTAATCAAGCTCAATGTAGTACTAAAAATAAGATAGGTAGAAAAAAACACATGAGAAATAGAAATAAGAACACAATAAGTATTTAAGCTATACTGAACAAAAATCTAAACACAACAATTTCAAAGATTTTACTGAGTTACAGTTCATATGAGGAAACCAGTCAATTTAAATAAATGCATCAGGCCCTAATCTGTGGATTTCACATGACTGGGAAGGGGCGCAGCCAAAGGCCCACCCACTGGGGAGCCAGGCCTAGCCAATCAGAATGAGTTTTTCCCCACAAACAGAAATACTCCTCAGTTTCATCAGCTGTCCGGGTGGCTGTTGTCAGACGTGTAATGATCATGCTGTTTAATCAGCTTCT
This sequence comes from Brachymystax lenok tsinlingensis, assembly GCA_030435695.1. Classification (NCBI taxonomy): domain Eukaryota; kingdom Metazoa; phylum Chordata; class Actinopteri; order Salmoniformes; family Salmonidae; genus Brachymystax; species Brachymystax lenok. The sequence continues at coordinate 12,584,367 of CM059811.1, read as the reverse complement.
TGATATGCCACACCTGTCAGGTGGATGGATTATCTTGGGAAAGGAGAAATGCTCACTAACAGGGATATAAAAATGTGTGCACAGAATCTGATAGAAATAAGCTTTTTGTACGTACAGAACATTTCTGGGATCTTTTTTTTCAGCTCATGAAACATGGCACCAACACTTTAAATTGTTTTACATTTTATTTAACCTTTATTTAACTAGGCAAGTCAGTTAATAACAAATTCTTATTTACAATGACGGCCTACACCGGCCAGACCTGGACGACGCTGGGCCAATTGTGCGCCGCCCTATGGGACACCCAATCACAGCCGGATGTGATACAGCCTACATGCTGAATTTATATTTCTGTTCACTATATCAAGTTGAAGTCGGAAGTTTACATACACTTAGGTTGGAGTCATTAAAACTCGTTTTTCAACCACTCCACAAATTTCTTGTTAACAAACTATAGTTTTGGCAAGTCGGTTAGGACATCTACTTTGTGCATGACACAAGTCATTTTTCCAACAATTGTTTACAGACAGATTATTTCACTTATAATTCACTGTATCACAATTCCACTGGGTCAGAAGTTTACATACACTAAGTTGACTGTGACTTTAAACAGCTTGGAAAATTCCAGAAAATGACGTCATGGCTTTAGAAGCTTCTGATAGGCTAATTGACATAATTTGAGTCAATTGGAGGTGAATCTGTGGATGTATTTCAAGGCCTACCTTCAAACTCAGTGCCTCTTTGCTTGACATCATGGGGAAATACAAAGAAATCAGCCATGACCTCAGTTTTTTTTTAGACCTCCACAAGTCTGGTTCATCCTTGGGAGCAATTTCCAAACGCCTGAAGGTACCACATTCATCTGTACATACAATAGTACGCAAGTATAAACACCATGGGACCACTCAGCTGTCATTCCGCTCAGGAAGGAGACGCGTTCTGTCTCCTAGAGATGAACGTACTTTGGTGAGAAATGTGCAAATCAATCCCAGAACAACAGCAAAGGACCTTGTGAAGATTCTGCAGGAAACAGGTACAAAAGTATCTATATTCACAATAAAATGAGTCCTATATCGATATAACCTGAAAGGCCGCTCAGCAAGGAAGAAGCCAATGCTCCAAAATCGCCATAAAATAGCCAGCCTACGGTTTGCAACTGCACACAGGGACAAAGATCGTACTTTTTGTCCTCTGGTCTGATGAAACAAAAATAGGCCATAATGACCATCGTTATGTTTGGAGGAAAAAGGGGGAGGCTTGCAAGCTGAAGAACACCATCCCAACCTTGAAGCACGGGGGTGGCAGCATCATGTTGTGGGGGTGCTTTGCTGCAGGAGAGACTGGTGCACTTCACAAAATAGATGGCATCATGAGGGAGGACAATTACAGTGGGGAAAAAAAGTATTTAGTCAGCCACCAATTGTGCAAGTTCTCTCACTTAAAAAGATGAGAGAGGCCTGTAATTTTCATCATAGGTACACTTCAACTATGACAGACAAAATGAGGGAAAAAAATCCAGAAAATCACATTGTAGGATTTTTTATGAATTTATTTGCAAATTATGGTGGAAAATAAGTATTTGGTCAATAACAAAAGTTTATCTCAATACTTTGTTATATACCCTTTGTTGGCAAAGACAGAGGTCAAATGTTTTCTGTAAGTCTTCACAAGGTTTTCACACACTGTTGCTGGTATTTTGGCCCATTCCTCCATGCAGATCTCCTCTAGAGCAGTGATGTTTTGGGGCTGTCGCTGGGCAACACGGACTTTCAACTCCCTCCAAAGATTTTCTATGGGGTTGAGATCTGGAGACTGGCTAGGCCACTCCAGGACCTTGAAATGCTTCTTCTGAAGCCACTCCTTCGTTGCCCGGGCGGTGTGTTTGGGATCATTGTCATGCTGAAAGACCCAGCCACGTTTCATCTTCAATGCCCTTGCTGATGGAAGGAGGTTTTCACTCAAAATCTCACGATACATGGCCCCATTCATTCTTTCCTTTACACGGATCAGTCGTCCTGGTCCCTTTGCAGAAAAACAGCCCCAAAGCATGATGTTTCCACCCCCATGCTTCACAGTAGGTATGGTGTTCTTTGGATGCAACTCAGCATTCTTTGTCCTCCAAACACGACGAGTTGAGTTTTTACCCAAAAGTTCTATTTGGTTTCATCTGACATTCTCCCAATCCTCATCTGGATCATCCAAATGCTCTCTAGCAAACTTTAGACGGGCCTGAACATGTACTGGCTTAAGCAGGGGGACACGTCTGGCACTGCAGGATTTGAGTCCCTGGCGGCGTAGTGTGTTACTGATGGTAGGCTTTGTTACTTTGGTCCCAGCTCTCTGCAGGTCATTCACTAGGTCCCCGTGTGGTTCTGGGATTTTTGCTCACCGTTCTTGTGATCATTTTGACCCCACGGGGTGAGATCTTGCGTGGAGCCCCAGATCGAGGAAGATTATCAGTGGTCTTGTATGTCTTCCATTTCCTAATAATTGCTCCCACAGTTGATTTCTTCAAACCAAGCTGCTTACCTATTGCAGATTCAGTCTTCCCAACCTGGTGCAGGTCTACAATTTTGTTTCTGGTGTCCTTTGACAGCTCTTTGGTCTTGGCCATAGTGGAGTTTGGAGTGTGACTGTTTGAGGTTGTGGACAGGTGTCTTTATACTGATAACAAGTTCAAACAGGTGCCATTAATACAGGTAATGAGTGGAGGACAGAGGAGCCTCTTAAAGAAGAAGTTACAGGTCTGTGAGAGCCAGAAATCTTGCTTGTTTGTATGTGACCAAATACTTATTTTCCACCATAATTTGCAAATAAATTCATAAAAAATCCTACAATGTGATTTTCTGGATTTTTTTCCCTCATTTTGTCTGTCATAGTTGAAGTGTACCTATGATGAAAATTACAGGCCTCTCTCATTTTTTTAAGTGAGAGAACTTGCACAATTGGTGGCTGACTAAATACTTTTTTTCCCCACCCCACTGTATGTGGATATATTGAAGCAACATCTCAAGACATCAGTCAGGAAGTTAAAGATTGGTCGCAAATGGGTCTTCCAAATGGACAATGACCACAAGCATACTTCCAAAGTTGTGGCAAAATGGCTTAAGGACAACAAAGTCAAAGTATTCGAGTGGCCATCACAAAACCCTGACCTCAATCCTATAGAACATTTGTGGGCAGAACTGAAAAAGCGTGTGCGAGCAAGGAGGCCTACAAACCTCAGTTACACCAGCTCTGTCAGACCAAATTCACCCAACTTATTGTGGGAAGCTTGTGGAAGGCTACCCGAAACATTTGACCCAAGTTAAACAATTTAATGGCAATGCTACCAAATACTAATTGAGTGTATATAAACTTCTGACCCACTTGGAATGTGATGAAAGAAATAAAATCTGAAAGAAATAATTCTCTCTACTATTATTCTGATATTTCACATTCTTAAAATTAAGTGGTGATCCTAACTGACCTAAGACAGGGAATTTGTACTAGGATTAAATGTCAGGAATTGTGAAAAACTGAGTTTAAATGTATTTGGCTAAGGTGTATGTAAACTTCCAACTTCAACTGTATAATATATACTGGGTCAGTTCCAGTACCATATTTACAATGTGCAGGGATACTGGAGTGATAGAGGGAGATATGTATAGGGGTAAGGTGACTAGGCATCAGGATATATGATAAACAGAGTAGCAGCAGCGTATATGATGATTGTATGTGAGTGTGCGTGCGTGTGTTTAGAGTCCTGTGAGTGTGCAAAGAAAAATGTAAATACAAGGGTCAACTCAGATAGTCCATGTAGTCATTTTGTTAGATATTTAGCTGAGGGCCCATGCCAAACCTTTTCAACCTCCTGAGGGGGAAGAGGCGCTGTCACGCCTTCTTCACGACTGTGCACGTGTGTACCGTTTTAAGTCCTTAGTGATTTGGACACAGAGGAACTTGAAGCTCTCGACCCGCTCCACTGCAGCCCAGCCGACGTGAATGGGGGTGTGTTCTTCCCCCCCTCTGTTTTCTGTCGTCCTCGATCAGCTCCTCGATCAGCTCCTCTCTCTAGTATCTCTGAATTTAATTAGATTACAGACACTTTTCACATAGCTTGTCAAAACATTCTGTTAGTGGCCCTAAATGCCATGGCTGCATCCCAAATGGCACCCTATATCCTGTATAGCGGTAGTATATAGTATACACTTCTTTTGACCAGAGCCTTATGGGCCCAGTCAAAATTAGAGCACTATGCATGTGAAAAGTGAGAATGGGACGACCTGGTAATTGATGCTCAGTTTCTGGTTGTTTCTCATAATATTTTACCAATATAGTAGTGCACATACGTTTTGATCACGTTAAAGTATGTTGGCGAATAGGTTGTCATTTGAGGTGTCTTGTGTGTGTGTGCTTGATCAACTCTAGATTCGTGGAGCTTGAGGTGGAGGAGGTGACAGCTAAAGAAAGGTCAAAGGTCATACAAATGTCACCGTCAGGGACAGGTCAGAGTGGAGCCCAGGCTGAGTTGAAAGGTCAGGATTCCTGCATGCTAACTACCACTGAGAGGTCACAATAGGTCACCAGCAATTTCACAACATTTTACCGACTGACTGATCTTCATGTCTTAAAGTAATGATGGACTGTCGTTTCTCTGTGCTTATTTGAGCTGTTCTTGCCATAATATGGACTTGGTCTTTTACCAAATAGGGCTATCTTCTGATGAGCTGAAACACATTAAGAAGGAAAGAAAGTCCACAAATTAACTTTTAAGAAGCTAACTTTTCTTTTTAACACTTTTTGGTTACTACATGATTCCATATGTGTTATTTCATAGTTTTGATGTCTTTACTATTTTTCTACAATGTAGAATATTTAAAAAATAAAGAAAACCCCTTGAATGAGAAGGTGTTCTAAAACGTTTGACCGGTAGTGTATAGTTAATTATATATTCAGTTAAAGTGATTAACCAAGAAGGGAATTAATATTTTGTATCAATGGTGTGGAAACTTCATGATGATCTCTCTCTTTCTCTCCCTCTTTCTCTCTCTCTCTCTCTCTCTCCCCTCGGCAGGTTACATGGGGAAGAGCAATGCCACCACCTCAGCCAAAGAGATAGAAACCAAAAGCACCACCAGAGTTAACCAAGCCAAAGACAAAACTCAGAGGGCCACTAAGAGTGGCAGTGGTCCTAGAGTGCCCCGTGGTCGCCGACTAGGGAAAGTGGATATCAAGGTATTGACAAAGTTGCTGGAAGCTAAACTTGTAGGATATAGAGACTGTCCCAAAATTACCCAGTCACTCTTGTCAGATGCTTTAGTTGCAGTTAAACTTTATTTAGTTGGCATGGCCGTGTAGAAAGTTAAACAAAGGCAAACAATTTGTCTGCTTCCCTTAAGGTCCTGGAGGAACGTGCCCTCAGGGAGTACACGGCAGCCATGGAGGCCCTCCTTATTGACCCCACCGGGGTCAGGGAGAGGTTAGAGGTCAGAAATCAAGAAGAGGGGGATGAGAAGAAGAAGGATGAGGAAAAGGAGGGAGGAGATGGGGAAGGCTCGTTCACGGAGTACCTAAATGAGCTGTGCAGTCAGAAGGAGTTTGTCACTAAGGTAATGAACAGACTAAGGAATTGATGTGATGTATATTTTTCATACAATCATGAGCATTTCCTGGTGGATTCTGTCATTTCAGTCTTCTACTTCGTCTAATTTGATGGATTTTTAAGGTAACGAACAACAGGAAGAAACCTGCACACTGCTCTTGCTAGTATCCCTGCTCTTTATTAAGCTTTACGCCTCAAGGCCTTCGTCAGAGCTTTCGTGAGTGTTTGGAATTTGCACCCTTATGTAGTCATTGCTCCACCCACATCCATTCAATGCATCGAATGGGGTAGGAGTTGAGGGAAAATAAGCAAGTGTTACCAAATATAACAATGTGCATTTCATAAGTATTCTAAGAAAGTGTGTACATAAAACGAATAAAAAAAGAGCTCACTGACGCACAAGTCTCAGTCTTATCTAAGGGCCTGTCTTTTGTGCCTACATGCACAGACAAACCATTTGATACGAAAGTAGATCTGTTTAAATTATTTCTCAAAATGAAACTTAAACATGTGTTTTCCCAAAACACTATTTCTGGCCTAGAAACCCAACAAAGAACTGTTACCAATTTTAAGCCGAAAGCAAATTCTGTCCTATGGTTAACAACTCCTCAATTAATACCTATTGTAGGTTAGTCGAACAAGAAGCCATGTCAGTATATACGAGAAAAACAAACCATATTCAGAAGAACCTCACCAGGACAGAAGTACATGTTTGGTTATCAATTGTGCAGACAAGGGGGTGCTGTGGTTGTTTTAGACTGAAAGATATTCAGAGACAACTCCGTAATGAACATTTGTGTTGATCCCACACAGGTGTTCCAAAGGGACATTAGCTCTAGTCTGGAGCAAGCCCGATTAAACAACCCTTTCTCAAAACCTAAATATTAATACTTTTGCTGCAAATGTGCCATACTTCCATGCCTGTACATTTAGCCTAAATTAGGCAACTATCCAGGCAGACCAGTGGTTGCAGGACTAAGCCCAATGTTAGAGCCTTTGCCGAACTTTGTAGACTCTTTTATTAAATCTCATGTGCAAGCATTTCCATCATATGTGAAAGACTCTACAGACTTCATAAATAAGATTTCACCAATAACGGGATTAACAGAAGACTGTATTTTGGTCACGTTAGATGTCGAGAGCCTATATACCGGCATTCCCCACATGGGGGGGGGGGCTGGCAGCCCTAGCTCACTATTTGAGAGACTGAGACACTAACAAATACCCATCAACAAACTTTATTCTAGAGCTGGCTGAATATGTTTTGACGTAAAACTATTTTAGGTTTGATGATGAATACTACCTCCAAACGAATGGAACGTCGATGGGCTCCACATTCGCTCCGAGCTATGCTAACCTTTATGTGGGTCATTTTTGAAGAACGTTTTGTTAACAATGAAAATGAAAATCACATGTGCAAGTGCCTTTTGAGTTTTGAACGAACAACAGTTCAAATAATTTTATTTAGTCTCCTAATAGTCTTTTTAATAGTATAATGTGCTGGTTTTATTTTATTTGACAATTTAAAAAACATGTTACACCCGGCAACAGCTACATTTACCAAAAACTGTTGAGGGTATAAACCAGAGGAGGCTGGTGGGATGAGCTACAGGAGAGGCTCATTCTAATGGAATTAATGGAACTGAGTCAAGCATGTGATTTCCATGTGTGATACCGTTCCATTCCAGCCATTACATTCCTCCTATAGCCTCTGATGTAAACACAATAAAGTCAATAGACTTGTTTTCCATTGTGGTTCTCTATCCATTGTGGATGATGTTATTGTTTCTTTTTCACACATGATAAGCTAGTATTCAAACAACAGTTTAATTCTGTCTTTCCTGTAGGTTGCAGAAGGCCAGGGTTTTGATACCACCACCCCTCTGTGTTTCCCTCGCAGGTCGGAGCAGTGCTGGATCTGCAGTACCTGTCCTCTCTCCTCACCTCAGACCCAGATACCATCGACCTCCTAGCACAGGAGGAGGCACAGGTGTTTTTACGTGTTACAATCTCTCTCTCTCAATAAAACTCAAACAAAGTAATGCTTTAATGTAGATTATTTCATTGATGTGTCTCCTGTCCATCTCCTCACAGGTGGATCAGGAGATGCCAGACATACCTGCCAGTGTTCCTTGCAGTGACCCAGAGGACTACACTACCCACACTGCATCTGAAGGCTGCACTACACAACAACAGGCCCCGTCACTCACAGAACACAGAGAAGCTCTGAGCCCGCCTATGACATCATATGAATTACAGTTCGAGAGGCACTGCATGTCTATGTCTACCAGTATTCATCGTAAGAGCCGTTCAACTCCAAACTACGATAACCACAATGCACCTGACCATGGGCCTCCATTGTTCATACAGACCCAGGACGGTTGTACTGTTAGTTACCTCCTCCCTCCTACTTCTACCCCTTCACCGTCTGAAACTTTCCGACTGGCAACCTCACAGGACGGCTTGTTTCAGCTTCAAGGACCCTGCTCTCCTCCTCAACCTGGGAACAACTACTCCCACAATGCATCATTCCCAATGCCCCCTCCACACCTCAGAGCCTTCCCTCTCCCACCTCCACCTGTTAGTCACAAAACGTACAACTACCACAACGCACCACCACCGCAAGGGTTTTTTGTCCTACCTGAAAACTATTCCCCACACCCTATCCCTGTGGCAGGCCAAGATGCATTTCAGATGTGTCCTCCACAACGTTCCAGGCACTTTGTGTTCAGTGAGGACAGCCCTGAGGGTGGACCCTTCTTGCTTATTCCAATGGGAGATTACATCCCCCACAATGCACCACTTCCGATGATGAACTCCCCCCTCCCCATTTCCTTTCTCGGAACATCAAATCCTGAGTTATACTCCTAGTAACCAGACTTGCCAACAGACACAGTACCATTATCCAAACAATACTATTGCTGTGACTGATGTCTACTATCCTCCAGGAGCTTTGCCTGTAGAAAATGAAAACAATCAGAATCTTTATATAACGACTAGGTCTATGGACACAGTCTATGAAGCTATATTGTCACATGGTCATAGCTCGTCAATAGAACTACCCGCCGCCATCTTGCCTGTTATGGGCAGCAGTGGTCAATATATCACAGGACATTCAGCCTCAAACTTTGTGGTTCAGGAATCAAAAGACCCACTCTCAATCACTTCAGTCCTTGACCTCCAGAGCGGTCCTCTGCCAGGGGATCTTCTAGCCTCCGAGCCCGCCACATCCTCAACCACGTCTGGGGAACTCAACAACCTGGACCGGACTAAGTCCCATCAACAGAACTACAACCAGTCAGGTCAACAAAACTACAACTCCCAAACAGAGGAAAACTTGTCAAACGTGTCTGTCCCGTTAAATATGAGTAAAGATGGGATAACCTTCACGATCCTGCCTCTGGAAAGAGAGGAAGATGGAGTGATAGAGGGAATGAGTGAAGAAGAAGAGGACTCGGGCGACTCCACCGCGGGGCAAGTGGGAGACATGCCGAAACAGGAGGATCTGGAGGAAAAGAAAGAAGAGCAGGGAGGGAGAGAAGAAGAGGGAGGAAGAGAAGAAGAAGAGGGAGGAAGAGGAGAAGAAGAAGAGGGAGGAAGAGAAGAAGAGGGAGAGAGAGAAGAAGAAGGAGTAGTACTATCACCCATCCAGACATATCCTTTCCTCTCCCCTCCTTCTGTCTCTAGTCTAGGCCCGCCCACTCCGATTGCATCCCCCAGCCCTTTCCCTCTGGCGGCCTATCACGGGGGCAGGAGGATGTTGACGGACAACCCACCGCCCGGCCCCCCTAACCTGAGACTCCTAGCCATGGCTGCCCTCGTCCACTCTGTCTCTTCAACGCCCTCTGAGGGCCAAGGAGATGACAACAAGGATGAGGGTCAACTGAACTGGAAGCCCCAGTACCCTCGCCCCTTTCAGCTGTCCCACCCTGCCCGGGACAGGGACAGGGTCACCCCCCCTTCAGGCCATGGGGATGGGGATACCCCCTGCACCGTACCCATCCAGTCCTTCATCATGGCTGTCTCTTGCTCCACCCCCAGAGGCGACCCCTTCCTGGATGCTCACCTGACAGGCTGGGTTAGGGATACCCCGAACCCAGCAGGTGAGGGAGATCCAGAGCCTCTACCTCAATGGGGCCCTGCCTCTCTCTCAGACCCCACAGAGGAGCCTCAAATTGGGGAAGGGAGTCTGGAACACAGGCCTCAGCTGGAGGAAGATCCTAAACTGGATGGGACTGGGAGAGGAATGGAGGTGGTGGCAGCTGACAAGGGACGTGAGGAGGAATGGAGTGTAATAGACACTTCATCATTCGACGGGCCCAACACTGAAACATCTGATAGTTTCAATGCTAAAACGTTAGACTGTGTGAATAGTTCAGCTTCAGATGGCAACAATGCTGAAGCTTCAGACATGCGTATCAGTCCTCAAGCTTCAGACATGCGTATCAGTCCTCAAGCTTCAGACATGCGTATCAGTCCTCAAGCTTCAGACATGCGTATCAGTCCTCAAGCTTCAGACATGCGTATCAGTCCTCAAGCTTCAGACATGCGTATCAGTCCTCAAGCTTCAGACATGCGTATCAGTCCTCAAGCTTCAGACATGCGTATCAGTCCTCAAGCTTCAGACATGCGTATCAGTTCTCAAGCTTCAGACATGCGTATCAGTTCTCAAGCTTCAGGACTGGACCGTGCCAACGTTAAAGCATTAAATAGAATTGATCTAAAGGTGACAAATGTGTCTGAAACAAATCCTCCAGACAATACCAACACTCAGGCAATTGTTCAAGCAACAGACACAACCATCACTGAAGCACCTTGCGTTACTAACTCTGGAAGTTCAGCCACTGTCAACGAAAAGCTAACAGACGTGATCACTGCCACCGAAACTTCTGGTATCACTGAGTCATGTGATTCAGCTGGTGGCAACAAACCGTCGCCAGACTCTCCTGCTATTGACTGTGTGAAAGAGTTTGCTGACCTCAGTACAGTTCATATTATCACTCAGGTGGACTCCGACACAGATAGCTCACCGCCATCCATAAGCAGCACAGATCCTGGATCAGCCCTACTGTCAGACTGTGTGGGTGAGACAGTGGAAGAAGCCTATCCTAGAATGGCGGAAACATGGAACCAGCCAATAGAAGGGGTGAACTTAGATGAGTCTATGTCCGATAGTCAGGCTCCCATACCTGGGCTGCTCCACCCTCACTCTGCCTGGGATGAGTCCACTCCACTCCCCCTGTGTCTGGATGCTACAGGGGTCAACAACGACAATCTCCAGTCATACATGCCCAGGGACAGCACAAGGGAGACGGCCAACATCTCTGCCGCACACACCCTCCTCACCCTGGGGCAGGTTGAAGTGGAACACTCCCTCACCCCAACGCTTCGTGGAAGTGCAGAGACCGAGACAGAGGGAGAGACTGTTTTGGGTGGCACCGAGGGACAGATGGAGAGTGATGTAGAGAGAGAAAACGGGGTGGAGACAGGAGAGGAGGCTGAGATGGAGAGAAAAGAGATAAAGCAGCAGAAGAGAGAGACTGAGTCGGAGGTAGAGACCACCCAAACTGGTCAACGGGCAGATGCAGATAGAGAGAATACAGAGATGAGAGAAAGAGAAGAAGGGAGAATGAGGGAGGAGAGGAACGAGATCGTTGGAATACTTGAAGAGACGTCAAAGGCGAATCCAAGCAGAAACATCAAGAAGTCAACTAGACATCAGAAACAGAGAGATAGTAGACGCAAGGAAGACACCGTGAAAACAGAAGAGGGGAAGAACGAAATAGAAAATGAAAAGGGGGTAGTAAAGAAAATGGAGAAAATGGAAACGAGGGAAGTAGCAGTTAGAGAAGAAGAGGAGGAGGAAGTGATGGCAACCGAAAACAAGATGGAAGAGAAAAAAGAGAAAAAGAAACAGAGACAGTCAAGGAAAGGACGAGAGAGACGGGCTGTGAATAGAGAACAGGCCGAAGAGAAAGAACAGAGGAGTGACAAAGAGGTGCCGATGGAGTTCAAGGCTGCTACTGCTCCTAATATTAACACTGATAAAGTGAAGGTGACACTGAAAGAGCCTCAACAACATCAAGGCCAGAAAACGGAAGCAGACAGAGAGACGTTGGAACAATGGGACGAGGTAAAGGATAAAACACAAAAGCCAAGTCCCATGACAGGTCCTATGATAAGAGCAAGGAGGAATAGCAAAGCTGCAGAGAAGGGGAAAGAGGAGTCGTCGAAAACGACAAAGAAAGAGACAGAGGATGAGACAGAAAAGCCCAGTTTTATCCCAAGTCCTATGATAACCACAAGAAGGAAGAGCAAAACAACAGAGAAGGAGAAGCCAAAACCAGGAAACACAATGAATAAAGTGACATCTGTAGAGACGGATGAAGAAGAGGACGAGGGAAAAGAGCAAAGATCTGAAAGGCCCAGTCCTTTAACAAGAAAGAAAAGCAAAGATGCAGAAGGGAAAAAAGAAGGGAAGCCAAACACAAAGAAAGAGACAGGTGGAGAGACAGAGAAACGAAGGGATGAGGTAGAGGAGGAGAGGTCTAAAAAGCCCTGTCCCATGACTAGTACTGTGACAGGCCGTACGATAACAACTAGAGGGAACTGGAGAGCTGAAGAGTGGAAGAAAGAACAGACTCCACACACGGCTAAAAAAGAGGCCATGGCTACTACCCCTAATATCTACACTGATAAAGAGAGGGAAGAGGGAGGGAGGAAAGAGAGGGAGGACGTACCAACCTCAGGGAAGGTGACGTTGAAAGAGCTCAGTCCTATGACAAGAACAAAATGGGAAAAGAACGACGGCGAGAGGAAAGACGAGAAGGAGCCGAGCATAACAAATATGGAGATAGATGGAGGGATGGAGAAAAAAGAGAGTGAGAAGATTGAGAAGCCTATTCTTAGACGTCCTGTGACTAGAGCAACGAGGAAGGATGTAGAGGGAAAGGAAGAGGATAAACCAAAACCAGCAGAGAAAGAGACAGGAAAACAAGGGAACGAAACTAAGGAGGAGAGGACTGAAAAATCATCTCCTATTCCAAGTCCCATGACAAGAACAAGGCATGCTAAAGACGTAATGGGCAGGAAGGAGCAGAAGGAAGAGTCTGCGAACACTGCAGAGAAGGAGACGGGGAAACAAGGGGACAAGGTAGAAGAGCAAGTGACAGAAAATCTGAAAAGTAAAACTATCGAGGGGGAAGGGACTATTGAGGGGGAAGGGACTATTGAGGGAAGGGACTATTGAGGGAAGAAGGGACTATCGAGGGAAGGGACTATCGAGGGAAGGGACTATCGAGGGGGAAGGGACTATCGAGGGGAAGGGACTATCGAGGGGAAGGGACTATTGAGGGGAAGGGACTATTGAGGGGAAGGGACTATTGAGGGGGAAGGGACTATCGAGAATGATGCATTCGTAACCAACAGGGGTCTAAACGGTAAAGGAATGAAAAGGAAGGCGGGAGAGAGTGGGGATATGGGAGGGAAGGAGGAAAGACAAGTAGTGGTTCAATCTAAAGGGAGCTATTTAGGATTAAAAAAGCTTCAAACTAAAAACAGGAGAGGACTAACAGAGGAATCCACCTCCTCCTCCAAAGCAAAAATAGAGAAGGTAGAAACCAATGCTAAGATAACCGGAAACGGAGGGACAACAGAAAGCAAAAGAGAGGTAAAGACCATTCCAGCATCCAGAACCAAACACAGTGAAGGGAAAAGGGAGATAGAAACAATTCTGTCCCCCGTAACCGAACGGAGGACAGGAAAAACAGAGGGAGGAAAAAGAAAGGGAGAGACCATTCATCCTCCCGTCCCAGCCAAGCTCAGTAAAGTGGAGGAGAATGAACCAACACAGGCAGAGGGTCACACACCTGACGAGAAGAAAGAGAAAGTGGAGCCCAAGAGAAAGCAAGAGATGGACAGAGCGAGAGAGAGATGGAGTCAAAGAGTGGGTAAATAACAGAGACTGAGGTAGAAGAGAGGGCGGAAGGATGGGAGAAACAAACTTCCAAGGAAAAGGAAGAAGGTGTCTTTAAAATAAGGCTACAGTAAAAGAAAAGGAGTCTGATGTATATATGTAATATTCTGTTTAATAGATTAAATGTAAAATACAATATAAAATCCTGAGAATAGTCCTTTACAGAAAATAATTTGGTTTGTATATTTTGTTCTTTAAAACAATACAGATTCACATACCACATCCAATTTCAAGCAGTACAAAATAAGACAGACACTCTTAATTTTATTAAAATCATTGATAAATAACAACTATGGTGATACTATTTTCCCAGCATCTTGACAGACAGATCCAGAGAATTGTTTAACAATCATAGCTAGCTATGTAGCTATGTACATTGTAAACAAGTCTTAACTTCTTAGGGAGCAGCTCCCGAGGTGACGGGTTTGGAGAGTCTGGCGTGCCCAAAGTAAAATGCCTCCCACTCAGGCCCAGAAAATAGGATATGCACATAATTAGTACTATTGGATAGGAAACACTCTGAAGTTTCTAAGAGTGTTAAAATATTGTCTGAGTATAACAGAACGGATATGGCAGGCGAAAACCAGAGGAATTTCTGTCCTGGAAAAAGTGTATTTGACACATTGCCTCATTTTGAACCCCTGCCTATTGAAAATGACCATATAAGGGAGTAAGATTTCAGTACCTATTGCTTCCACTGGATGTCAACAGTCTCTAGACAGTGGTTTGATTCTATTTAGTTGATCTGGATGGTAATAGAAGAAGAATTAGGAAGTGGTCACAAGAAGTAAACAGAAGAGAATGCGCGTTCACCGGCTTTTTTCCTTTCCTATCGCCCAGTTTATATTCCGGTTTAAATATTATACTAAATATACATAAAATTGTTCCTAAGGATACATTATCAATGATGTTTGATTGTTCTTGGACAAGTTTATATGTATAGGTTGAATGAGTTCTCTTCACGGTTCAATGGGCGAGTGGACGCTGTATTTTCTCATCATAACGCACCAACCAAACGGAGATTTATGGATATAATACATGACTTTTTCTAACAAAAGAACCATGGATTGTCTTCGTTGGACACTTGGGAAGCCCTCAGCAGAAGTTCTTCAAAAGGTAATTGATTTGTTTTTGCTGTGAAATGTGTTTTGTGTGAACCGCGATGGTTTATGAATTTATGCTAATGGAAAAAATATTGGAGGTGCTACCCTCAAACAATCAAATGTAGTGCTTTCACCGTAAAGCCTTTTTGAAATCTGACAACGCTGTAATTTTGCCAAGAAGCAGAGTTTTTGATGACTATGCAACACTTGTATATTGATGAATGTTTAATCATTCAACTTTTGGATTTTGAATTTGGCGCCTTGCATTTCACCGGGTAGTGTGTTAAGAGACCATATATAACATATCCGAAACACATACACACTAGTTTACTATGAGTCGTTCCCTTCGATTTCTTAGAGAACAGCGTGTTATATTGGCATTACTGTCAATACTGTTGAGCTGCCTTAGGTTTCACTTCATTTTCACAAAATGGCGTAAGCCCCATTGGAAATAGAATTCCTAGAAGGGGATCTCCATTCAAGTCGATGTATAACCAGCAGCCATTTTGTAAGTAAGCCCATCCATATAGATTAATCTGTAATAAACGTCCCAGTCCGTTCTAGGAATTCTATCACTATGCTTCCTTCACTCAGTCGTTCTTCTTACTGGGCAGAGGAGAGCCGTTATCAGCCGTTTTGTAAGGCAAGGCCGTTCTGTTGTCACTAGGCGATCCTGCATTGTTGTTCCCTGCTTTCCCTTTGGTCAGAGGAGAGGATGGTGGTGTGGACTCCACCCCCTCAGGTGTGAAGTACTCGCTGATCAGATTCTGATAGGTGGGGTGGGTGGTCAGCACTCTGAACAGGTCTTCTGTAGAGATACAACCACATAGCATTGTAGTTCCAAGGGAGAGTGGGACGAACAGGACATGGCTTTCTCAATTCATCTTTTCTCGATTCCTTGCATCTGCTCTCCTTGCCTCCATCTCATTGGAGAAAAAGGTCCTTGGAACTTCTCAAATGCTGTTGAGAAGGAGGCGAGGAGATGGGTTGCGAGGGATTCGCAGAAAGACTAATTGAGAAACAGCCATAACTAGGGTCAAATCACAGACTTGGTTTGTGCCCAACAAACAGTTGGAGAAGTTTCTAATACACCACCAATAATCAAGATAAGTTTCAAGTTATTAATGTATTTGAATTTAAACATTGTTAATGGATGGGTGCTTGGGCTTACGTTCGGTGGGCGCTCCTCTCCTGGACAGTTCAGTGTAGAGTTCCTCTGTGTGGTACTGAGGACTCCCCACTAGCGCCCCCATCAGGTCAGACACGTCCACTGCAGTCAGACTGCCACTACACTCTCTGTCATACAGCTGCAGACAGTTTACACTGGGTTCAAATATATACATTCATGTAAATATATACCATTTATATACTGTTTATGTAAAATATATTCATGTAGTTTATTTAAAATATATTCATACAGTTTATAGGTTAAAGCGTCCGCTACATAACGTAGTAACCGGACATACAGCCTGGGTGCCTGTCTATTTCTACTCCCTTGCCAAATCCTTATTGAATTGTCATTCCAAACATGTTGGAGTTGACAAGAGCACTAACCGATCTGGGATCCAGGCTACGTATAGTACAGTTATAGGTTCAAACGTATAACTTCATATCGTACATACCAAGTTTAACATGTATACTCTACACAAACACTGGGGTTCAAAACTACTCTACACAAACACTGGGGTTCTAAATCTACTCTACACACACACTGGGGTTCTAAATCTACTCTACACAAACACTGGGGTTCTAAATCTACTCTACACACACACTGGGGTTCTAAATCTACTCTACACACACACTGGGGTTCTAAATCTACACAAACACTGGGGTTCTAAATCTACTCTACACACACACTGGGGTTCTAAATCTACACAAACACTGGGGTTCAAAATCTACTCTACACAAACACTGGTGTTCTAAATCTACTCTACACAAACACTGGGGTTCTAAATCTACTCTACACACACACTGGGGTTCTAAATCTACTCTACACACACACTGGGGTTCTAAATCTACTCTACACAAACACTGGGGTTCTAAATCTACTCTACACAAACACTGGGGTTCTAAATCTACTCTACACAAACACTGGGGTTCTAAATCTACTCTACACACACACTGGGGTTCTAAATCTACACAAACATTGGGGTTCAAAATATACTCTACACAAACACTGGGGTTCTAAATCTACACAAACACTGGGGTTCAAAATATACTCTACACAAACACTGGGGTTCTAAATCTACACAAACACTGGGGTTCAAAATCTACTCTACACAAACACTGGGGTTCTAAATCTACTCTACACACACACTGGGGTTCTAAATCTACTCTACACACACACTGGGGTTCTAAATCTACTCTACACACACACTGGGGTTCTAAATCTACTCTACACACACACTGGGGTTCTAAATCTACTCTACACACACACTGGGGTTCTAAATCTACTCTACACAAACACTGGGGTTCTAAATCTACTCTACACACACACTGGGGTTCTAAATCTACTCTACACACACACTGGGGTTCTAAATCTACTCTACACACACACTGGGGTTCTAAATCTACACAAACATTGGGGTTCAAAATATACTCTACACAAACACTGGGGTTCTAAATCTACTCTACACACACACTCGGGTTCTAAATCTTCTCTACACACACTGGGGTTCTAAATCTACTCTACATACACACTGGGGTTCTAAATCTACTCTACACACACACTGGGGTTCTAAATCTACTCTACACACACACTGGGGTTCTAGATCTACTCTACACAAACACTGGGGTTCTAAATCTACTCTACACACACACTGGGGTTCTAAATCTACTCTACACAAACACTGGGGTTCTAAATCTACTCTACACACACACTGGGGTTCTAAATCTACTCTACACACACACTGGGGTTCTAAATCTACACAAACACTGGGGTTCAAAATCTACTCTACACAAACACTGGGGTTCTAAATCTACACAAACACTGGGGTTCTAAATCTACTCTACACACACACTGGGGTTCTAAATCTACACAAACACTGGGGTTCAAAATCTACTCTACACAAACACTGGGGTTCTAAATCTACTCTACACACACACTGGGGTTCTAAATCTACTCTACACAAACACTGGGGTTCTAAATCTACTCTACACAAACACTGAGGTTCTAAATCTACTCTACACAAACACTGGGGTTCTAAATCTACTCTACACAAACACTGGGGTTCTAAATCTACTCTACACACACTCTGGGGTTCTAAATCTACTCTACACAAACACTGGGGTTCAAAATCTACTCTACACAAACACTGGGGTTCTAAATCTACTCTACACACACACTGGGGTTCTAAATCTACTCTACACACACACACTGGGGTTCTAAATCTTCTCTACACACACACACTGGGGTTCTAAATCTTCTCTACACACACACTGGGGTTCTAAATCTACTCTACACACACACTGGGGTTCTAAATCTACTCTACACACACACTGGGGTTCTAGATCTACTCTACACACACACTGGGGTTCTAGATCTACTCTACACAAACACTGGGGTTCTAAATCTACTCTACACACACACTGGGGTTCTAAATCTACTCTACACAAACACTGGGGTTCTAAATCTACTCTACACACACACTGGGGTTCTAAATCTACTCTACACACACACTGGGGTTCTAAATCTACTCTACACACACACTGGGGTTCTAAATCTACTCTACACAAACACTGGGGTTCTAAATCTACTCTACACACACACTGGGGTTCTAAATCCACTCTACACACACTTGGAGCAGAACTTACAGTGAATGCAGTGTGAAGGAGGGACTTAAATCCCAGAAGCCCAGAGACTGATGTCACACTGAGATAAATCTGTCTGAGGTCCACCATGTCATCCTGGAACGCACACACGAACTGTTAACACACACACACACACACACACACACAGAGTATACAAAGTACACAACACCAAGGAATACTTAAGGAAATCTACTACTTCAGTACTCGACACAGACTCACACACACCACACTTGACGCCGGTTGGTGGTGGCCAGTTTAACCTTGGAGTAGTTTACCTTGGAGTAAAGTCCACAGATCTTAGCAGCAGTCTGTCTGTCTGTCAGTCCCAAGAGTGGGGCCAGCTCATCCACACCAGCCCTCCAACCCTGTTCTGACTGACACCTGTCAATCATCTTACTCAGTGCTGCCTCCACCTCAGACTCTCTAAGACTGAGGATGGAGAGAGAGAGAGAGATGAGAGGGGCGAGAGAGAAGGATGAGAGGGGCGAGAGAGAGATGAGAGGGCCGAGAGAGAGAGATAAGGAAGAAAGAGCGAGAGAGAGATGAGGGGCGAGAGAGAGATGAGGGACGAGAGAGAGAGATGAGAGAGATGAGAGGGGCGAGAGAGAAGGATGAGAGGGGCGAGAAAGAGAGATGAGAGGGGCGGGCGAGAGAGAAATGAGAGGGGCGGGCGAGAGAGAGAGATGAGAGGCGAGAGAGAGAGATGAGAGGCGAGAGAGAGATGAGAGGCGAGAGAGATAAGAGGCGAGAGAGAGAGATGAGAGGCGAGAGAGAGAGATAGAGATGAGGGGCGAGAGAGAGAGAGATGAGAGGGGCGAGAGAGTGAGAGAGATGAGAGAGAGATGAGGGTGAAGCGAGAAAGATGAGAGAAGAGAGAGAGAGATGAGAGAGAGAGAGAGAGATAGATAGAGATGAGAGGGCGAGAGAGATGAGAGGGGCGAGAGAGAGATGAGAGATGAGAGGGGCGAGAGAGAGATGAGAGATGAGAGGGGCGAGAGAGTAGAGAGAGATGAGAGGGGCGAGAGAGAGAGAGAGATGAGGGGTGAGAAAGAGATGAGAGGAGAGAGATGAGAGGCCAGCCCAGAGAGAGATGAGAGAAGCCAGCGAGAGATGAGGGGCGAGAGAGAGAGAGATGAGGGGCGAGAGAGAGAGGAGGGGGGCGAGAGAGAGAGAGAGAGGCGAGAGAGAGAGATGAGAAGCGAGGCGAGAGAGAGATGAGAGAGCGAGCGAGAGAGAGATGAGAGAGAGATGAGAGGCGAGAGAGAGATGAGAGAGAGAGAGAGAAGAGATGGGAGAGGCGAGAGAGAGAGATAGAGGCGAGAGAGAGAAGAGAGATGAGGAGAGAGAGATAGAGAGGCGAGAGAGAGAGAGAGAGATGAAGCGAGGCGAGAGAGATGAGGCGAAGAGAGAGAGAGAGATGAGAGAGCGAGAGAGAGAGAGAGATAGAGAGGCGAGAGAGAGAGAGATGAGGGGTGAGAGAGAGAGAGGAGAGAGATGAGAGAGCGAGAGAGAGAGAGATGAGAAGCGAGAGAGATGAGAAGCGAGAGAGAGAGATGGGAGAGGCGAGAGTGAGAGAGAGATGAGAGGGGCGAGAGAGAGAGAGAGATGAGAGGGGCGAGAGAGAGAGAGATGAGAGGCGAGAGAGAGAGAGATGAGAGGGGCGTGAGAGAGAGATGAGAGGGTCGAGAGAGAGAGAGAGATGAGGAGAGAGATGAGAGGGGCGAGAGAGAGAGAGATGAGGGGCGGGCGAGAGAGATGAGGGGCGAGAGAGAGAGAGATGAGAGGGGCGAGAGAGTGAGAGAGATGAGAGGGGCGAGAGAGAGAGATGAGGGGTGAGAGAGAGATGAGAGGAGAGAGATGAGAGGAGCGAGCGAGCGAGAGATGAGAGGCGAGCGAGGGATGAGGGGTGAGCGAGAGATGAGGGGCGAGAGAGAGAGAGATGAGAGGGGTGAGAGAGAGAGAAAGAGAGGAGAGGGGCGAGAGAGAGATGAGAGGGGCGAGAGAGATGAGAGAGCGAGAGAGAGATAGAGAGAGATGGGAGAGCGAGAGAGATAGAAAGAGCGGGGGAGAGATGAGAGGCGAGAGAGAGATGGGAGAGGCGAAGAGAGAGAGGCGAGAGAGAGTAGAGAGAGAGATAGAAGAAGCGAGAGAGAGAGAGTGAGAGAGAGAGAGAGAGATGAGAAGGCGAAGCGAAGGCGAGAGATGAGCAGCGAGATGAGGCGAGAGAGAGAGAGATGAGCGAGAGAGAGAAAAAGAGAGGAGAGAGCGAGAGAGATGAGAGGCGAGAGAGAGAGAATAGAGAGAGCGGGCGAGAGAGAGAGAGAAGCGGGCGAGAAGAGAGATGAGAGAAGCGAGCGAAGAGAGAGATAGAAAGCGAGCGAAGAGAGAGATAGAAAGAAGCGAAAGAAGAGAGATAGAGAAGCGAGCGAGATAGAAGATAGAAGAAGCAAGCGAGATAGAGAAGAAGATGAAAGAAGCGGGAGAGATGAGAAAGCGAAGAGATAGAAGAAGGCGAAAAGAGAGAGATGAGAAGCGAGAGAGAGAGAGATGGGAGCGAGAGAGAGAGAGATGAGAAGCGAGAAGAGATGAAAGCGAGAGAGAGATGGGAGAGGCGAGAGAGAGAAGAGATGAGGCGAGAGAGAGAGAGGAGAGCGAAAGAGAGAGATAGAGGGCGAGAGAGAAAGAGAGAAGCGAGAGATGAGAGAGAGAGATGAGAGAGCGAGAGAGAGAGAGAGATGAGAGAGCGAAGCGAGAGAGAGAGAGATGAGAAGGAAGCGAGAGAAGCGAGAGATGGGAAGAAGAGCGAGAGATGAGAAGCGAAGCGAGAGATGAGAAGCGAGAAGAGAGAGAGATGAGAAGCGAGAGAGAGAAGAAAGAGAGAAGCGAGAGAGAGAGAGAGAGCGAGAGATGAGAGATGAGAGAGAGAGAGATGAGAGAGCGAGAGAGAGATGAGAGGGGCGAGAGAGAGAGATGAGAGGCGAGAGAGAAAGAGGAGTGGGAGAGAAGAAGAGGAGAGAAGGCGAGAGAGAGATGAGAGAGGAAGAGAGAGAGAGAGAGAGAGGGGCGAGAGAGATGAAGAGAGAGAGATGGGAGAGAGAGAAGAGAGAGGAGCGAGCGAGAGAGATGAGGAAGAAGCGAGAGATGAGAAGAGAGAGAGAGAGATGAGAGGAGGCGAGAGAGAGAGAAAGAGAGGAGAGGGGCGAGAGAGAGAGATGAGAGGGGCGGGCGAGAGGGAGAGATGAGAGGCGAGAGGAGAGGAGGAGAGATGAGAGCGAGAGAGAGAAAATGGGAGGGGCGAGAGAGAGAGAGAGATGGGAGAGTGGGCGAGAGAGAGAGAGATGAAAAGGGAGATGGGAGGGCGAGAGAGAGAGATGAAAGGGCGAGAGCGAGAGAGAGATGAAAGGCGAGAGTGGTGGGCGAGAGAGAGATGAGAGGCGAGAGAGAGAGAGATGAGAGGGGCGAGAGAGAGAGATGAGAGAGTGGGTGAGAGAGAAAGATGAGAGGGTGGGGTGAGAGAGAAAGATGAGAGGGGCGAGAGAGAGAGGAGAGGGCGAGAGAGAGGAGGAGCGAGAGGAGAGAGAGAGGAGGGCGAGAGAGAGAGGAGGGAAGGAGAGAGAGAGGAGAAGAGAAGCGAGAGAGAGAGGAGGCGAGAGAGAGAGAGGAGGCGAGAGAGAGAGAGAGAGGAGGGGCGAGAGAGAGAGAGGAGGGCCGAGAGAGGTTAGCAGGACGTTTATAGACAATCATTTAAGTCTTGCACACAAGAAGGAAAGCATCTGCTTAGTCACCATCAAACACACAGCCATAGATCAAGTCTACCTACACATAAACTACATGGCCAAAAGTGGACACCTTCAAATGAGTGGATTTGGCCCTTTCAGCCACACCCTTTGCTCACAGGTGTATAAAATCGAGCACACAGCCATGCAATCTCCATACACAAACATTGGCAGTAGAATGGCCTTACTGAAGAACTCAGTGACTTTCAACATGGCACTGTCATAGGATGCCACCTTTCCAACAAGTCAGTTCGTCAAATTTCTTCCCTGCTAGAGCTGCCCCGGTCAACTCTAAGTGCTGTTATTGTGAAGTGGGAATGTCTAGGAGCAACAACGGCTCAGCCGCGAAGTGGTAGGCCACACAAGCCCACAGAACGGGACCGCAGAGTGCTGAAGCATGTAGCGTGTAAAAATCTGTCTGTCCTCGGTTACAACACTCAGGGGGGCGGCAGGTAGCCTAGTGGTTAGAGCGTTGGACTTGTAACCGGAGGGTTGCAGGTTCGAATACCCAAGCTGACAAGGAAAAATCTGTCGTTCTGCCCCTGAACAAGGCAGTTAACCCACTGTTCCCCGGGCGCCAAAGACGTGGATGTCGATTAAGGCAGCCCCCCGCACCTCTCTGATTCAGAGGGGTTGGGTTAAATGCGGAAGACACATTTCGGTTGAAGGCATTTGGTTGTACAACTGACTAATAATGGTGACTTTGTCATTACCAAGTTCCAAACTGCCTCTGGAAGCAACATCAGCACAAGAACTGTTTGTCTGGCGTTTTATGAAATGGGTTTCCATGGCCAAGCAGCTGCACACAAGCACAAGCAGCCATGTGCAATGCCAAGCGCCATCATTGGACTCTGGAGCAGTGGAAACGCGTTCTCTGGAGTGATGACTCACGCTTCACCATCTGGCAGTCCGACGGACTAATCTGGGTTTGGCGGATGCCAGGAGAACACTACCTGCCCAAATGCATAGTGCCAGCTGTAAAGTTTGGTGGAGGAGGAATAATGGTCTGGGGCTGTTTTTCATGGTTCGGACTAGGCCCCTTAGTTCCAGTGAAGGGCAATCAACGCTACAGCATACAATGACATTCTATACGATTCTGTGCTTCCAACTTTGTGGCATCAGTTTGGGCAAGGCCCTTTCCTGTTTCAGCATGACAATGCCCCCATGCACAAAGCGAGGTCCATACAGAAATGGTTTGTCGAGATTGGTGTGGAAGAACTTGACTGGCCTGCACAGAGCCCTGACCTCAACCCCATCGAATGTCAAATGCGAGCCAGACCTAATCGCCCAACATCAGTGCCTGACCTCACTAATGCTCTTGTGGCTGAATGGAAGAAAGTCCCAGCAGAAATGTTCCAACATCTAGTGGAAATCCTTCCCAGAAGAGTGGAGCAGCAAAGGGGGGACCAGCTCCATATTAATGTCCATGATATTAGAATGAGATGTTCCACGAGCAGGTGTCCACATACTTTTGGTCATTTAGTGTACATACACATACATACATACATACACACACACACACACACACACACGCACACACACACGTCTCTTACCCGTCTTTGTGCAGCAGTGAGAGAGTTTCTCTGGCAGGTGGTTCTAGGGGGAGGGAGAGCCCTCCCAGTTTTCTGGTAGGAACACGCCCCTCCATCACATGGTCTGTAGCTGGGATGCCCAGGGTCCTGACAGACACAAGAGGTTAGAATCATCTACACACCTTCATAAAATACATGCATCCAAAACAAACAGATAGTATACGTTATGCAAATACAGAGGCAAAATTGACCACAACATGCCAAACAGTGGGAAACGTCCACAAACTACACACACACGCTGTGTAGACTCACTTGGCCATGAGTTTCTGGACATTGTCTGCATACAG
This sequence comes from Brachymystax lenok tsinlingensis, assembly GCA_030435695.1. Lineage (NCBI taxonomy): Eukaryota > Metazoa > Chordata > Actinopteri > Salmoniformes > Salmonidae > Brachymystax > Brachymystax lenok. The sequence goes on along the minus strand of CM059811.1, from coordinate 12,560,240 downwards.
ATTAGGGTCATCCTTCTCCGCTTGAGTGGGGGTGTATACTGGCAGGTACTGTAGCCAATAAGAGAACATACATTTTTTACTGACAGGTATTACAGCCAATGAGAAAACAGGACATTTTTCTTCTGTGAGTTGTCATTCTGATTATGGACAATATGGCCTTACCTCAACAGTAACGTTAGTGTAGAGCTGAGAGCAGGTGTGCCACAATGCCTCAACCCTGGAGGGAAAAACACCCCCACCAATCAGTGAAAAAGCATATATTGACAACTTGTTTCCAATAATATGGATGTTAAATGGAGATTTGATAATGAAGTTGATAATGAGCTCTGACGCTCGTCAGATGTGGCAGGGCTTGAAAACTATTACGGACTACAAAAGGAAACCCAGACGCGAGCTGCCCAGTGATGCGAGCCTACCAGACAAGCTCAAATGCCTTTTATGCTCGCTTTGAGGCAAGCAACACTGAAGCATGCACGAGAGCACCAGCTGTTCTGGATGACTGTGTGATAACGCTCTCGGTAGCCGATGTGAGCAAGACCCTTAAACAGGTCACATTCACAAAGCCACGGGGCCAGATGGATTACCAGGACGTGTACTCAAAGCATGCGCGGACCAACTGGCAAGTGTCTTCACTGACATTTTCAACCTCTCCCTGACCGAGTCTGTAATACCTACATGTTTCAAGCAGACCACCATAGTCCCTGTGCTCAAGAATGCGAAGGTAACTTGCCTAAATGATTACCGCCCCATAGCACTCACGTCGGTAGCCTTTGAAAGGCTGGTCATGGCTCACAACAGCATCCTTCCGGATACCCTAGACCCACTCCAACTCGCAAGCCCTAACAGATCCACAGATGACGCAATCTCTATTGCACTCCACACTGCCCTTTCCCACCTGGACAAAAGGAACACCTGTGAGAATGCTGTTCATTGACTACAGCTCAGTGTTCAACACCATAGTGCCCACAAAGCTCATCACTAAGCTAAGGACCCTGGAACTAAACACCTCCCTCTGCAACTGGATCCTAGACTTCCTGACGGGCCGCCCCCAGGTGGTGAGGGTAGGTAGCAACACATCTGCCACGCTGATCCTCAACACTGGGGCCCCTAGGGGGTGTGTACTTAGTCCTCTCCTGTACTCCATGTTCACTCATGACTGGGTGGCCAAACACGACTCCAACATCATCATTAAGTTTGCTGACAACACAACAGTGAGATGGCCTATAGGGAGGAGGTCAGAGAACTGGCAGTGTGGTGCCAGGACAACAACCTCTCCCTCAATGTGAGCAAGACAAAGGAGCTGATAGTGGACTACAGGAAAAGGCGGGCCGAACAGGCCTCCATTAACATTGATGGGGCTGTAGTGGAGTGGGTCCAGAGTTTCAAGTTCCTTGATGTCCACATTAACAACAAACTATAATGGTCCAAACATACCAAGACAGTTGTGAAGAGGGCACGACAAAATATTTTCCCCCTCAGGAGATTGAAAAGATTTTACATGGGTCCCCAGATCCTCAAAAAGTTCTACAGCTGCACCATCGAGAGCATCCTGACTGGTTGCAGCACCACCTGGTATGGCAACTGCTCGGCATCTGACCGTAAAGTGCTACAGAGGGTAATGCGTACGGCCCAGTACATCACCAAGGCCAAGCTCCCTGCCATCCAGGACCTATATAATAGGCGGTGTGAGAGGAAACCCCATAAAATTGTCAGAGACTCCAGTCACCCAAGTCATAGACTGTTTTCTCTGCTACCGCACGGCAAGCGGTACCGGAGCACCAAGTCTAGGTCCAAAAGGCTCCTTAAAAGCTTCTGCCCCCAAGCCATAAGACTGCTGAACAATTAATCAAATGGCTACCCCCCCTCCATTTGATTTGTACACTGCTGCTACTCTCTGTTTATTATCTATGCATAGTCACTTCAAATTACCTCAACTAACCTGTACACTGACTCGGTACCGATACCCCCTCTATTAAGCCTTGTTGTTATTTAATTGTGTTACTTTTTTTATTATGTTCTACTTTAGTTTATTTGGTAAATATTTCTTAACTCTTCTTGAACTGCACTGTTGGTTATTAAGGGCTTGTAAGTAAGGTCTACACTTATTGTATTCGGCGCATGTGGACAAATAAAGTGTGATTTGATTTGAATGATTATTCTAGGTTTTTATTTCATATAGATGGTGTCTTACCAGGTAGTTCCCCTGTGGGTCCAGCGCACAGTATCCTAGAAAGAAAGCATGTTTTTAAAAAGGCATAGAAATAATAACTCTAGAAGGTAAACTGCCATGTGCAGACAGTACATCACCTGATTCTGTTCAGAACATTGCATGGGCCTACGTCTGACTGTACAGGCATGCTGTGGTGCCATGAGAGTTCCAACATTCACTATGACTACCAAACCACGTGCTATTTTGTTTTATATACGACAAGGTAGAGTGCTCTCAGGCCCAATTCCAATGCGCTCCGGGTTAAAGTCCCACAAGCCCAACCTTAGCCATTAGTGGGGGAAATGCAAAACTGACCCAAGATAAGCATCTAGTGCCAACTTCAAGTTTCAATGTCACATGCACAAGTACAGTGAAATGCCTTTCTTGCTAGCTCTAACCCCAACAATGTAATACTAGAAATAACAACGTAGAACAAAACACAAGATATAAACACAAGAAGTAAGTAATCATACTACTATATACAGGCTCAGTTCCAATACCATATTTACAATGTGCAGGGATACTGGAGTGATGGAGGTAGATATGCATAGGGGTAAGAGGACTAGGCATCAGGATATGCTAAACAGAGTAGCAGCAGCGCATATGATGATTGTATGTGAGCGGATGTGTTTAGAGTCAGTATAATTGTATGTGCAACTTCACCCTACACCTTCCGCTGCGTCGGCATGTAAACTACTAGTGACAGTGCTGCTGCCCCCTGACAACATGCGCCCCTGGAGGCAGCGGTTCCATCCCTCTGTTCTGCCACTCAATTTCTCTGCTGTATCCCAATACTGACTCAGTCCAGTCTACTCACCAGTGTGTTGGGGTAGTGCAGCAGAACCGGTTGGACTGGGACTCCAGCTAGGAAGGCACCTAGGAGGGAGATAGAACAGTACCAGTCAGCTCACCCCCCCCCAATGTAACACAACATATCATCCATTACTTTAGAGGTAGCAGAAGAAGTGACATTCTTTATGATGTTCTCACCAACCCGGGGTTCAAATACTATTTCAAATGATCTCAACGACTTTATCTGGGCTTGATTGAGCTTGCCTGGCACAATGGAACCAGTAGAATAGTCACAAAAGTGCAAACCCCGCCCATATGTCACCCTAGGCAGGCTAAAGCAAAGGCAAAAACCATTTGAAAGATTTAAAATAGTATCTGAACCCAACCTAAATCTCACCAGGTTTGAACTTTATGAGAGTGGTGCCGTTTGTAGTGGTGCCTTCTGGGAACATCAGCATCTGGCCATGAGAGAGAGGGAGACTTTGATGAATAGAGACAATGAGAGCGATGGGAAGTTAGAAAGCAAGGGAGTTAGCAGAACCAGTTCTATGTTGTCCCATTAGGAAGGTTCATTCGGAGGAGAGAAAGCAAAACAGTGACTGATGAATAGAGGTGTGTTAAACCAGTTCTATGAAAGCTGTCCATTCATCAGTAAAGTTCGTTGTTGGCCGCCAGTAACATCATTGGAACGTGAAATACCTGTATTGCAAGTTAACAAAGTTGCGGTGCTATATGACGCAAGACTGATACAGTGAGGCTACATGTGTGACTGGTGGAATTCTCCTGTCTTAACCATTTGACCAAGAGGAAATCCTCGTAGTCTGCTAGCAATAATTGGGTTTACATGTCACAGGCAGGGCTACTACGTTACACCAGTTTCCCCATTGGCCCGAATTTTACCTTTGACCCTGCCCTCTGATCCCTGCTTACCTGTGGCCAGTAGCCGTTGGAGGTGAGCCTCTCTTTGATCTGAACGACAGCCTGTTTTCTGGATTCTGGATTCTTCCGGTTTACCAACACTGACTGGTTAAACTCCAGGAGGGCTGAGAGAGAGAAACGACAAACTGTTACAATGTGACATAGCCATATTGACATGATAATTATATTCATTAGGACACAAATGCTACTGAAGAGAGGAGAGGGAGAGACAAACTCTATAGAGAGAACAGAGGGAAATGGGGGAGAGAGAGGGATAGACTAGAGAGAACAGAGGGAAATGTGAGAGAGAGAGGGAGAGACTAGAGAGAACAGAGGGAAATGTGAGAGAGAGAGGGAGAGACTAGAGAGAACAGAGGGAAATGAGAGGGAGAGAGACTAGAGAGAACAGAAAAGGAAATGTGAGAGGGGGCGAGGAAGAGGAGGGAATGGAAAAGGTGAAAGATTTTTAAAAAATTGCCTAGGAACAGTGGGTTACCTGCCTGTTCAGGGGCAGAATGACAGATTTGTACCTTGTCAGCTCTGGGATTTGAACTTGCAACCTTTCAGTTACTAGTCCAAAGCTCTAACCACTAGGCTACCCTGCCGCCCAAAAGAGGGAAGGTGGGAAAGAGAGTGCAGGACAAAGAGACAAGACAATAAGAGGGGGAAGGTGTGAAAGAAAAAGAGGGGAAAAATACAACTTAAGCACACATACAGAAGAGAGTCATGAGAGTTGTGTTCAAATATGAATTTGTTCCTTATGCTGTTGAACTACTAAATGCAAAGTAAACTGTATCAGTATCTGTACTTATCTAGTGCAGTTGTGACAGTGGTCATTTGTGAGTGAATGTATTAATGTATTAATGATGGACTGACTGATTGAAATGTGTATGATGTGAAAATGTATGTGATTCTTTTAATGAAGGTGATGCCAAAGAAAAATGTCCATCCTGTCACTTTAAAAGGGCAACTTTGACCCAGAGCCTCCCACATAACACTCACCCCCTATAACGGGAATGCTTTGGTTCTCCGATCTAGACACCACCGTAGGCAGATGGGTTTCCGTCAGCACCAACATATCCAGGAAGCTACTGTGAGGTGCCACTGCCAGCACAGGAGCCTCCTTATGCCCCGCCCTACAACCTTTGACCCGGACCCAGAAGAACCCCAGGAAGAAAAACACTGCCCGGCTAAGGAACTGAATGATGGGGTGTAGTAACCATCTCCTCCACCCAGTCATTACTGGCCGGGACCGTTCCGCATCTGAGAGGCCAGCCAATCGGAGCCTGGCAATAGGCCACATCATCAAGAAGCAGAGGACAGCCAGAAAGACTCGTATGGGGACGAGGATGGAGCCCAGCACCATGCCCTGTGGATGGGAGGGACAGGGATATGATCATGTATGGAGGATATTATGTTGCATAGGGTAGGCTACAATGTATCACATATGCATTGAGACATACATCCCTTTCGTATTTATTTGGACAGTGAAGCTACAACTTTTAATTTGGCTCCATACTCCAGCATTCTGAATTTGAGATAAAATGTTTCATATGAGGAGACAGTACAGAATGTCACCTTTTATTTGTGGGTATTTCCATACAAATCTGTTTTATTTGAAGGTGTCAAGTATTTGGACAAATTCCCTTATAGTGTATTAAAGTAGACAAAAGTTTCGTATTCGGTACCATATTCCTAGCACGCAATGACTACATCAAACATGTCGACTCTACCAACTTGTTGGAGGCATTTGCATTTGTTTTGGTTGTCTTTTCCGATCATGTGCCCAATAGAAACTGAACGGTGAATAATGTAGTGTCACTTATATTTCTGAACACTTAATTTAATGAACTTCATTTAATGAACTACATTAAATGTGGACGTTACCATGATTACGGATAATCATTAATCAATCGTGAATAATGATCAAGTGTGAAAGTAAGTGGTATAAATAACACAACGTAGCCTGCCTGGCAGCCGCTAGTGGGCGCTATGTTTGGAAAGTGGAGATCCATAAAGCTTACTGGCGGCTGCCCAGGCTAGTCATAATGGTGAGAGGTTAGCATGTTTTGGAGGTATGATCGTTGTGCATCTCTTACCAAATGTCCTCAAGCATAATAAGACAACTCACCCTTATTAACTGCGCCCTGGTCAGTTTCAACGTGTGCACAAATGGGTGTAGTGAAGAATAAGTTGCTTGGTGACCGTTCGGCCTCTCCATGGCGACTAGGCAAACCTTGACAGACCAAACCAGATTTCAAAGTAACCCTTTCAGCTTTGTTGTGTGAGGTATTCACTGAATGGTAATACATATGCCGTAGCGTCAAAAGTGTAATTCCGCTGCAAATGTTTTGCTTTGCGTAAAACCTGATATCTCAAAAGTGTCTCTCAAAATGTGTCTAGATACAGAGAGTGAAGGACAGGAGACCGAGTGCGAAAAAGCTGGTTGGATAAAAATAAATAAAGACAAGTCCACAAAATGAAAACTAGCCAAGTGAAGACGTGAACCCGTACAAAACAAACAAAAAATCCAAAACGTGTATTTATTGTACTACAACACAATGAACTTCATAAGAAAAGGTGCGCTAGCGTCCTCGCACATAGAGCAAAATAATAACAACAACTTGGGTAGTTAGTCCATCCTTTTAACATACCACACCTGTCACGCCCCTTCAGAACGACATGACAAGGGAAAGACTCCGTCGATGGGACGATTCGATTATGCTGTTTTACACCGGTCTATGGACCGTGACGTGAACGGGGAAAATCGGTAAGGGAGGAGCGCCCTCTCAAATCGAAAAGTAATGTGTGCTGCTTGGTCAATTTGTTAACAAGGCAGCATGGTGCATCGTCCAGAAACATACATATAATTTACATAAAGTATATGTTTGAATTTTCAAACGACTTTTCATTGGGAAGGCAGATATGGCAATCAATTTTGCATGTGTTACTCATTACCCCACATGCTTAATTACGTCACTTTTGTTTTGAAACGACGTCGCCATGGGCTTTAAACGGGGCACCTGGCTCATGTCAAGGAGGCAGCCCGGTTCCAAAACAAATGCAATCAAATTTCACCTGTGCAAAACACGCCACACCGGGCGCCCGAGACAGATGAATCGAATCCCCCTCACTGACATCCAAGCAACCATGGTAGTGCCATCAAGTCGAACCGGTTAAAAAGTCTTAACTCCGTCACTGGTACAACATGTTTAGCCTACTGGCCTACGCCCAGTCGAAAGACAGTCATCTAATTAGTGTGTTAAAGTTAATTTATCATGGCAAACAACTATTGATCATTTGTTTTACATTTAGCCCATTTAATAAGCTTGCCAGTAAACATGTTTTGAGAAAATAGTCACCCTTGGCTGCATTGCTAAATGACGCATTGTCTATTCTCATACACCTATTATTGGAGAAATGTGTTCGATTAGAATGTCGGGTATAGAATGAACCATGGACATCTGTCGCAATCTGTGTAACATCATGTTCCATCATCCAGTCTCAGTCAACAATATTTAGGGCTACATAGCAAAATGAGATAAAAACAAACAACAAATAGGTAAATTATATGGAGGACCAAATCTGCCATAATTCAAAATAAATGAATAAATAAATAAAATGCACACACACATAAATAGATTAAGACATGAATAAATAAATGTACACATAAATAGAGCAACCCCCTGCTCCCCACACCACTGGCAGAACTCGCGCCATCTTGTGTCATAGGTAGATGTGGTGGACGGGGCCCTGGCACTCTATAAGATGTTAAAATCTAAACCAGACCATATTCGCTGTTCAGCGGCCAGACCCACAGCTGCAGGCGGGAGGGATTCAGATGCCTCAATGTGTCCCCCATTTGTGACAATAGGTCCGGACTCTGAGGTAGTTCCCATGCTGTCCCTGCTAGGAGTGACAGTATTGTGTTGAACCAGTGGTGTCTCCGTCAATCTCAGGGAAATCAGAAGGACCTGGTGGCCCGCTTCCCTGATTCTGACCAGTCACTACAAAAAGAAGAAGAAAATAACTAATAATTATAGAGCAACAATAAAATAACAGTAGTATATACAGGGGTACCGGTACAGAGTCAATGTTGCGAGGGCACAGGTACAGTACCAGTCATAAGTTTGGACACACCTACTCATTCAAGGGTTTTTCTTTATTTTTTACTATTTTCTACATTGTAGAATAAAAGTGAAGACATCAAACTATGAAATAACATATATGGAATCACGTAATAGCCAACACATTGTTAATCAAATCAAAATATATTTTATATTGGAGATTCTTCGAAGTAGCTACCCTTTGCCTTGATGACAGCTTTGCACACTCTTGGCATTCTCTCAACCAGCTTCATTAGGTAGTCACCTGGAACGCATTCCAATTAACAGGTGTGCCTTGTTAAAAGATAATTTGTGGAATTTCTTTCCTTCTTAATGCGTTTGAGCCAATCAGTTGAAAAAGTTTGAGCCAATCAGTTGGAAAAGTTGGAAAAGTCCACAGACCCACTCCAAAAGGCTTTCGGAGCCATCATCGACTCAGTGGGTTTTGTCCAACATGTCTTTCGGACCTACTAACTGCCACAGTCATACTCTGGACCTAGTTTTGTCCTGTGGAATAAACGTTGTGGATCTTAATGTTTTTCCTCATAATCCTGGACTATCGAACCACAATTATATTACGTTTACAATCGCAACAAATAATCTGCTCAGACCCCAACCAAGGATCATCAAAAGTGGTGCTATAAATTCTCGGACAACCCAAAGATTCCTAGATGCCCTTCCAGACTCCCTCCGCCTACCCAAGGACGTCAGAGTACAAAAATCAGTTAACCACCTAACTGAGGAACTCAATTTAACCTTGCGCAATACCCTAGATGCAGTCGGACCCCTAAAAACAAAAAACATTTGCCATAAGAAACTAGCTCCCTGGTATACAGAAAATACCAGAGCTCTGAAGCAAGCTTCCAGAAAATTGGAACGAAAATGGTGCTACACCAAACTGGAAGTCTTCCGACTAGCTTGGAAAGACAGTACCGTGCAGTATCGAAGAGCCCTCACTGCTGCTCGATCATCCTATTTTTCCAACTTAATTGCGGAAAATAAGAACAATCCACAATTTCTTTTTGATACTGTCGCAAAGCTAACTAAAAAGCAGCATTCCCCAAGAGAGAATGGCTTTCACTTCAGCAGTGATGAATTCAGGAACTTCTTTGAGGAAAAGATCATGATCATTAGAAAGCAAATTACGGACTCCTCTTTAAATCTGCGTATTCCTCCAAAGCTCAGTTGTCCTGTGTCTGCACAACTCTGCCAGGACCTAGGATCAAGGGACACTCAAGTTTTTTAGTACTATATCTCTTGAGACATTGATGAAAATAATCATGGCCTCTAAACCTTCAAGCTGCGTACTGGACCCTATTCCAACTAAACTACTGAAAGAGCTGCTTCCTGTGCTTGGCCCTCCTATGTTGAACATAATAAACGGCTCTCTATCCACCGAACTCCCTAAAAGTGGCAGTAATAAAGCCTCTCTTGAAAAAGCCAAACCTTGACCCAGAAAATATAAAAAACTATCTGCATATTTCGAATCTCCCATTCCTCTCAAAACATTTTAGAAAAAGCTGTTGCGCAGCAACTCACTGCCTTCCTGAAGTCAAACAATGTATACGAAATGCTTCAGTCTGGTTTTAGACCCCATCATAGCACTGAGACTGCACTTGTGAAGGTGGTAAATTACCTTTTAATGGCGTCAGACCGAGGCTCTGCATCTGTTCTCGTGCTCCTAGACCTTAGTGCTGCTTTTGATACCATCGATCACCACATTCTTTTGGTGATGTCCCAAATCGGTCTACACAGACAAGTTCTGGTCTGGTTTAGATATTATCTGTCGGAAAGATATCAGTTTGTCTCTGTGGATGGTTTGTCCTCTGACAAATCAACTGTAAATTTCGGTGTTCCTCAAGGCTCCGTTTTAGGTCCACAATTGTTTTCACTATATATTTTACTTCTTGGTGATGTCATTCGGAAACATAATGTTAACTTTCACTGCTATGCGGATGACACACAGCTGTGCATTTCGATGAAACATGGTGAAGCCCCAAAATTGCCCTCCCTGGAAGCCTGTGTATCAGACATAAGGAAGTGGATGGCGGCAAATTTTCTTCTTTTAAACTTTTTAAACAAAACAGTGATGCTTGTTCTAGGTCCCAAGAAACAAAGAGATATTCTGTTGAATCTGACAATTAATCTTGATGGTTGTACAGTCGTCTCAAATAAAACTGTGAAGGACCTCGGCGTTACCCTGGACCCTGATCTCTCTTTTGACGATCATATCAAGACTGTTTCAAGGACAGCTTTTTTCCATCTACGTAATTGCAAAAATCTTAAACTTTCTGTCCAAAAATGTGGCAGAAAAATGTATCCATGCTTTTGTCACTTCTAGGTTAGACTACTGCAATGCTCTACTTTCCAGCTACCTAGATAAAGCACTAAATAAACTTCAGTTAGTGCTAAACACGGCTGCTAGAATCTTGACTAGAACCAATACATTTTATCATATTACTCCAGTGCTAGCCTCTCTACACTGGCTTCCTGTTAAGGCTAGGGCTGATTTCAAGGTTTTACTGCTAACCTACAAAGCATTACATGGGCTTGCTCCTACCTATCTTTCAGATTTGGTCCTGCCGTACATACCTACACGTACGCTACGGTCACAAGATGCAGGCCTCCTTACTGTCCCTAGAATTTCTAAGCAAACAGCTGGAGGCAGGGCTTTCTCCTATAGAGCTCAATTTTTATGGAATGGTCTGCCTATCCATGTGAGAGACGCAGACTCTGTCTCAACCTTTAAGTCTTTACTGAAGACTCATCTCTTCAGTAGGTCCTATGATTGATTGTAGTCATGGGCTAGGAGTGTGAAGGTGAACAGAAAGGCACTGGAGCAACGAACCGCCCTTGCTGTCTGCCTGGCCGGTTCTCCTCTCTCCACTGGGATTCGCTGCCTCTAACCCTATTACAGGGGCTGAGTCACTGGCTTACTGGTGCTCTTCCATGCCGTCCCTAGGAGGGGTGCGTCGCTTGAGTGGGTTGAGTCACTGACGTGATCTTCCTGTCCGGGTTGGCTCCCCCCTTGGGTTGTGCCGTGGCGGAGATCTTTGTGGGCTATACTCGGCCTTGTCTCAGGATGGTAAGTTGGTGGTTGAAGATATCCCTCTAGTGGTGTGGGGCTGTGCTTTGGTAAAGTGGGTGGGGTTATATCCTTCCTGTTTGGCCCTGTCCGGGGGTATCGTCGGACGGGGCCACAGTGTCTCCCGACCCCTCCTGTCTCAGCCTCTAGTATTTATGCTGCAGTAGTTTATGTGTCGGGGGGGTAGGGTCAGTCTGTTTTTTCTGGAGTATTTATCCTGTCTTATCCGGTGTCCAGTGTGAATTTAAGTATGATCTCTCTAATTCTCTCTCTTTTTCTTTCTTTCTTTCTTTCTTTCTTTCTTTCTTTCTTTCGCCTAGGACCATGCCCCAGGACTACCTGGCCTGATGACTCCTTGCTGTCCCCAGTCCACCTGGTCCGTGCTGCTGCTCCAGTTTCAACTGTTCTGCCTGCGGCTATGGAACCCTGACCTGTTCACCGGACATGCTACCTGTCCCAGACCTGCTGTTTTCAACTCTCTAGAGACAACAGGAGCGGTAGAGATACTCTGAATGATCGGCTATGAAAAGCCAACTGACATTTACTCCTGAGGTGCTGACCTGTTGCACCCTCGACAACCACTGTGATTATTATTATTTGACCCTGCTGGTCATCTATGAACATCTCGGCCATGTTCTGTTATAATCTCCACCCGGCACAGCCAGAAGAGGACTGGCCACCCCTCATAGCCTGGTTCCTCTCTAGGTTTCTTCCTAGTTTCTGGCCTTTCTAGGGAGTTTTTCCTAACCACCGTGCTTCTACACCTGCATTGCTTGCTGTTTGGGGTTTTAGGCTGAGTTTCTGTACAAAACTTTGTGACATCAGCTGATGTAAGAAGGGCTTTATAAATACATTTGATTGATTGATTATAATTATGAGGATGATAATTCAAATAAATCAATCAATTATTCAATCTATAATCTCAATTAGTTTGATATCAGGATTTTTTAATTTAGCAAATAATAATGTCAGACATTTCCACCTGACCTAATCAAAGCGCTCTGAACCAGCTGAGCAAGTGGCCATGAATTAAAAGGCGATTCCATCAACTCCATGGGCATTTTCTACAGAGAGAGCTGAGAGGAATGAGAGCGGAGATAAGAGGGGGAGATGAGAGAGAGAGAGAGAGAGAGAGGAAGAGAGAGAGACAAGGAAGAGAGAGAAAGATGAGTAAGAGAGATAGATAGAAAAGAGAGAAAGATAAGAAAGAGAGATAGATAGGAGAGAGCAAGAGAGAGGAGATACATCTTGGTCAATGCATAGAGAATACTGCTGTATATCAACATGATGTCATTAACTTTTTCAGGAAGTTCCTCCTGATCCAATCATTTGAAAACAGCATATAGCATTTACCCATGTCCTCCTTATTGTACTTATATACAGTATCTATATATGTGCATTCAGAAAGTATTCAGACTTGTCCTCATTTTGTTACGTTAAAGCCTTATTCTAAAATGGATTAAATAAAGAGGTTGAGACACTTTTTCAAATTTATGAAAAATAAAACAGAAATACCTTATTTACATAAGTATTCAGACCCTTTGCTATGAAACTCAAAATTGAGCTCAGGTGCATCCTGTTTCCACTGATCATCCTTGAGATGTTTCTAAAACTTGATTGGAGTCCACCTGTGGTAAATTCAATTGATTGTACATGATTTGGAAAGGGACACACCTGTCTATATAAGGTCCCACAGTTGAGAGTACATGTCAGACCAAAAATCAAGACATGAGGTCGAAGGAATTGTCCATAGAGCGCAGAGACAGGATTGTGTCGAGGCACAGATCTGGGGGAGTGTACCAAAACATTTCTGCAGCACTGAAGGTCCCCAAGAACACAGTGGCCTCCATCATACTTAAATGGAAGAAGTTTGGAACCACAAACACTCTTCCTAGAGCTTGCCGCCCAGCCAAACTGAGCAATCGGGGGAGAAGGGCCTAGTTCAGGGAGGTGACCAAGAACCTCATGATCACTGACAGAGCTCCAGAGTTCCTCTTGGGAGATGGTAGAACATTCCAAAAGGACAAAAATCTCTGCAGCACTCCACCAATAAGTCCTTTATGGTAGAGTGAAGCCACTCCTCAGTAAAAGACACCTAACAGCCTGCTTGGAGTTTGCCAAAAGGCATCTAAATGACTCAGACCATGAGAAACAAGATTCTCTGGTCTGATGAAACCAAGATTAAACTTCTATCTCTCCAAATAGTATTTTACTGGGTGACTTTCACTTAAGTCATTTTCTATTAAGGTATCTTTACTTTTAATCAAGTATAACAATTGATCACTTTTTCCACCACCGCCTTCACTAAGCAAATGTAGGGCATCCATGTAACCATAAAGGGCCTCTATGAAACTATATAGGGTTATGTAACTCTAAAAGGCCTCTTTGTAAAAATATTTAATTTTTTTAAAGGAGCGAGGGCGGGAGAGCATTGCGGGGCGGTAAAATCACTGCGTCCAACCAACGACCACCTCCTTGCGCCATCTAGAATTAGGTCACCCTCTTCTTTACTGGTGGCGCCACCTTAAGTTATGTCAGTAGTGGTAGTAGCATTAGCCTCTTCCTCCAGTACTGGCATCTCAACACAGCTAGAATCCTAAGAGGGGGGGTTAGTGACAGCATTATATTTAGCCAAAACCACTGCATCCCTATCAGTATCAATTAGATTCAACAATATCAATGGCTAATACTCAAATAACACCCTATGTCCTATATATAGTACACTTAAATATATAGTACACACACACATATATATTAGAACACTACACCAGGTAGCCTAGTGGTTAAAGCGTTGTCGGCAGTGCTTCATTTGAAACTCGGGAGGTGCCGGAACGTGAGCACGAGAGGGTGGTTGGGGAGTTCTGAGGTACTGGAACACATATAATCGCATTTGTGTAGTGATAGAGCAGTAGAGTGCAGGCATTTACAGAGGTTGCAGAAATTGGCCCTCCCCTCCATTCACTCACTAATTTAGTAACAGCCTGATAGTACGGAGCAGCAGGTCATATACACTACCAGTCAAACGTTTGGACACCTACTCATTCAAGGGTTTTTCTTTATTTTTACTATTTTCTACATTGTAGAATAATAGTGAAGACATCAAAAATATTATAACACATATGGAATCATGTAGTAACCAAAAAAGTGTTAAATCAAAATATATTTTATATTCTTCAAAGTAGCCACCCTTTGAAAAAACATGACATATTGATGACAGCAAATCGTGAGGAGAGTCTTACCTGCAGTCTAAATTTGTTATCTGCTATCTACACGCCCTACACGCCGTGGACGGCTACCATTGCCTATCTCTGACCACGGTTGGAAGCTGCAGATTCTCTTGGAAATAACCACATCATGTGGAGGAGGGGAACAAATATGAATAGGCGAAATTTATTTGTTTAACTGTGCAAATGCTGCTCAATGATTGACTGGAATTTCAGTTAGTAATCTCATTCTTTTTCTTCTAACCTGTTTTGTTTGCAAAATTGTCAGCTTGAACATTGCAGGTGTAACAAGCATTAGAATGCCATTGCTAATTTCTATCAATTTAAGACTTAGCAATGTGTAACATGCATGAGCAGAAATAGTAATATGTAACCATTGTTGCAAATATCACCTGACGAAATGACTGGACAAAGTGGATGATTTGGAAGAAATGGCCTGAAGATACAATGCAAAACCTACCTCTCAACATTCTTCACCAACATGGAGAAAACAAGTTTGAAAACTGAGGCGTGTCCAAGGTTAAAAGGGAAAATCTCTATTTCTGAATAATGTTTCTATTCACCATTCTAGAACAGTGACATTCCCACACATTTTCTAGTGAAGTCAACATTTCTCACTGTAACTACTCTGTCCTGTGCAAGTTTTTCCTTCGGTTTTCTATAAATACATATCCAACAAATACATTTGACACCTTAATCCGTTTAACTCTTATTTGACAAAAAGTTGAAATTAAAAACATGTTATGGTGACATCTTAATTTAACCTAATGTGGATTTAGTAGGATGGTGGATGTGGTTTGCCCCCTAACATTATCAGTTGTAACGTTTCTGTAATGTTTGATCACCTGTTAAAATTGCAATAAAAACCCACAAATGAACAGCAACAAAGTATAAGGATCAATACAAACCTTGAGGGGTTTGACAAAAACCTAAAAGCCAGAGAATTGTAAAGACTTGGAAGATATTTCATGTATTCATAATTAATAGTTGAGCATATTTCAGTGTGCACGCGCATCTGTCCTCTTCACAACACCATCCCTCCACCCATAATCTCCATTCTCTGCAGAGAACAGAAAAGGTGTGAGTAAGATTTCCAATGTATTCATTACACATGACAAAACCTGAAAAACATTATATAACACAAAACAAGTGATAAAACAGGAAAGGAAACTGAATTTAAAAGCATAGCAAAAAAATCTCACCCGAGGCGGTTCTATGAATGCGAGCCAATCAGAAGAGTGCGTTGGGAGAAGCCCCATTGATTGACACTTGTAGATAGCCAATGCCGAGCCAAGCAGGTTTCCTACAGAATAGACCAGCCCCTGAAGCCACTGCTGGTTCGAGTTCTCCAACAGCTTGAATGCTGAGAGAAAAGGCAACAATGAGCAGTGGTAACATGCTTATAAAACACGTCAAATCAAATTGTATGTCACATGCGCCAAATACAACCGGTGTAGACCTTATAGTGAAATGCTTACTTAACTGCACTGTTGGTTAAGGGCTTGTAAGAAAAGTCAGTAAGTAAAAAAATGAAAAATAAATAAAGAGCAACAATAAAAAAACAGTAGTGAGGCTATATACAGGGGGTACAGAGTCAATGTGCGGGGGCACGGGGTAGTTGAGGTAATAATTTAATTATGATATGTAGGTTCAGGAGAGCTCCAGGAGAAAGGTTGACAACATTTTACATTTTTGTGATTTAGCAGACACTCTTGTCCAGAGCGACTTAGTTAGTCTTAAGTAATTAGGCAAGACAACCACATTCACAGTAAGTACATTTGTCCTTAATAAAGTTGAGGTGACCACTGCTGTAGTCTCAGAGGGCAAGGCAGAGCTACTCTTTTGCTATTTTGTGTATTTGTACAGTTGAAGTCAGAAGTTTACATACACCTTAGCCAAGTACATTTAAAAACTCTGTTTTTCACAATTCCTGACATTTAATCCCAGTAAAAAAATCCCTGTTTTAGGTCAGTTAGGATCACCACTTTATTTAAAAAAATGTGAATTGTCAGAATAATAAGAGACAATGATTTATTTCAGCTTTAATTTCTTTCATCACATTCCCAGTGGGTCAGAAGTTTACATACACTCAATTAGTATTTGGTAGCATTGATTTAAATTGTTTAACTTGGGTGAAATGTTTTGGCAAGTCTTCCACAAGCTTCTGACAGAGCTGTCTTCCATTCCTCCTGACAGAGCTGGTGTAACTGAGTCAGGTTTGTAGGCCTCCTTGCTCGCACACGTTTTTTCAGTTAGGCCCACAAATGTTCTATAGGATTGAGATAAAGGCTTTTATGGCCACTCCAATACCTTGACTTTGTTGTCCTTAAGCCATTTTCCCACAACTTTGGAAGTATGCTTGGGGTCATTGTTCATTGGAAGACCCATTTGCGACCAAGCTTTAACTTCCTGACTGATTTCTTGAGATGTTGCTTCAATATATCCACATAATTTTCCTTCCTCATGATGCCATCTATTTTGTGAAGTGCACCAGTCCCTCCTGCAGCAAAGCACCCCCACAACATGATGCTGCCACTCCCGTGCCTTACGGTTGGGATGGTGTTCTTAGGCTTGCAAGCCTCCCCCTTTTTCCTCCAAACATAATTATGGTCATTATTACCAAACAGTTAAATTTTTGTTTCATCAGACCAGAGGACATTTCTACAAAAAGTATGATCTTTGTCTCCATGTGCAGTTGCAAACCGTAGTCTGGCAATTGACTCAAATTATGTCAATTAGCCTATCAGAAGCTTCTAAAGCCATGACATCATTTTCTGGAATTTTCCAAGCTGTTTAAAGGCACAGTCAACTTAGTGTATGTAAACTTCTGACCCACTGGAATTGTGATAGAGTGAATTAGAAGTTAAATAATCTGTCTGTAAACAATTGTTGGAAAAATTACCTGTGTCATGCACAAAGTAGATGTCCTAACCGACTTGCCAAAACTATAGTTTGTTATCAAGAAATTTGTGGAGTGGTTGAAAAACGAGTTTTAATGACTCCAACTTCAACTGTATATGGCCAATATGCCACGGCTAAGGGCTGTATCCAGGCACTCCACGTTGCATTGTGCATAAGAACAGCCCTTAGTCGTGGTATATTGGCTATATACCACGAACCCCAGAGGTGCCTTATTGGTTAAATAAATACTCACTGGCAGACATGGACATGAGAGCCTGGATGGGCCTCCAGGCCATCATACAGACCATCATGATAGGGAAGATGGATATGGTGTTACCAGACATGTACATAATGAATAGATTCATAGGAATCTGCTTCAGGGGCCCCAGAGCTACGTCCCAGCAACGCTGGGGGGGGAATAGAGAGGTAGGGGGAAGAGCGAAAGAAAGCAAGTTAATAACAATCTACAGGTAACTGCCAAAATAAAGGAAGCACCAACGTAAAGTGTCTTAAAAGGGCGTTGGGGCGCCAGAACAGCTTCAATGCACCTTGGCATAGACTTTGTGTCTGGAACTCTATTGGAGGGATGTGATGCCATTCTTCCATGAGAAATTCCATAATTAAGTGTTTTGTTGAATAAAAAAAACAATTGCGGAAAAGGGGGATATTGCGCTGCTCCAGAATCTCCCGTAAGTGTTCAATTGGGGTGAGTTCTGGAGACTGAGACACACACCCTTAAAATCCCCTATCTCCTTTGAGACCCTTCTTTCAAAGTCACTGAGATTTCTTCTTTTAGCCATGGTAGCCAAAACAATGGGCAGCTGGGCATTTTTATACACAACCTTAACCAGGATGAGATGTTAATTGCTTAATTAACTCAGAAACCACACCTGTGTGGAAGCACTTGCTTTCAATATACTTTGTATCCCTCATTTACTCACAATGTTCCTTTAGTTTGGCAGTTACCTGTATGTTCAAGGCATTTTTTAAAGTACATGGTGCAAAGAGAGATTTGTTAATGCATCCTGATCATATGTAGCCCGAGGGCCAGTCTGTTTGTGCTACCATGCAAACTTCTCGTCACTCATTGACAATGACAGCAACGGATTTGGCAAAAGCACAAACAGATCAGATCATTTAAATTCCTCCTCTACACTACCTACCTTTTCCACCAGGTTTTTGTCTGATTCCTGGATGCTGGTGTCTGGGACTGGTTTGTCTGAATAGCCAATTGGATACATCACATCTCCCTGGTTACTCTGTCTGTCACCACGACCCCTGGAAGAGACAGAGGTCAGTTCAGTTCACTTCATTCAGAGGGCTATAGATGGTGAGAGGCTGTAGTATAGGATATACAGGTTATTCATAGTTCTAACAAGGTAGCTAGTTCTTCAAGCAGGTCATACCTGTGTATATGAATTCATGATCACGCGTGGGCTCTGGGCACAATAATCCACCATTTGTGAGGTAAAATTAACATGGCTGATAGAGTTCCAATCCAAAAATTAACCACTAAACCCTACGCACCTGTGGGTTTCTCTTCTTACCTGGCATTGCCCAACGTCAGCTCCAGAGCCCATTTCATCCGCCTAGCTCCTCCTCTTGTAGACAACGCCCCTCCCCCCTGTCCCCCTGGAGTCGCCATGGAAACGTAGAACTCTGCTGAACAAACACAGAAAGTAGCACCACAAACCCTGCAAAGTGAAAACACAACACTATTACATGAAAGGAACTGAAGTACATATTAACAGTGATCAAAACTAACACAGATCTTTGTTTTTGCAGAACTTCATAGATCTTGCTTGTGTCAGTAACTATTACAAAACAACAAATATTTTCAGCTAGAGGAAAGGGAAAAGGCCTTGGTTTGACTTGGCATACAGCAAACAAGACTATTACAGGGGTGAAACGTATTGGTTTTGTTTTAAATTTGAAAGAAACGCTAGATCCGGATACAATCAAAATCAAAGTGTATTCACATGACAGATTACAGCAGGTGTAAACCATACTGGGAAATGTTTCCTTACAAGCTCTTCAACAATGCAGAGTTCAATATCAAAGGCAAGATAGACAAAAAAAAGACAACAAATATCTGCTTACGATGTTGTGTTTGAATGTTAACAATACGTTTATAGACGTCATTTACAGGCGCTGTCAAGACACGTCCCTAATTTAAACTGGGACTTTTGCTAACAGAGTATAAATGTGCTGAAGCAGCTGGCTAGCTTGATAGCATTCAATCGTAGCTACCGTTACTAGCTAGTATCAGACATCTACTATGGTAAATATTTAACTCTAGTTAAATATATAAAATTACAACGTTCCTTACCTTACAGACACGTTCCAACTACTGTTTAATATGCTTTATATTACTATTGTGCAGAATTAGCAGATAATGGATAATCAAATTAATCACAAGCAGTGAACACAACTTTAATGGACGACATTTGATGGTCGAGAAAAAAATAAAAAGCATAGGATGGTCGGTCTCAAAATGATGACGTTCCAGTATTGATGTCGCTCTTCACTGCCCTCTGGTGGGCAAACATAGTAGTATAAAAATCAAATCTCTTCAATGGGGTTTAAAGGCGGCTGGCATCCGATGTTAATGGCGCATCACCGCCACCAGCTAGACGGGGTGTTGAATGAGGAAATAAAAAAAACATTAAGGAAAAGGGGGATAACGACATCATATAAAATTAGACACGTCAACTAACAAAACCCATCCCACATCTTCAATCAAAGTCCACTCCAAAATACATCCCTAGCAGGCTCAGGGGCCTGTGATGTCAGTACATTCACCCACAGGGTTTCTTGCAAGGCTTTGGCTGTGAGATTACCAAGAACCAAAACACGTTCAGCTGCATTCACAATGATTCCAACTGTCTTTGACTTCTTCTCCGCTTGTCCTGTACAGTTTATGACCATTGCATTGAATAAGTCCACCTTTAACATGTTGCATTTCACTATCCCTCGTTTGATAAGAAACCTTCACTGGTCGTGGTGGCTCTACTAAAATATAACGTGATGATAATCATTCTTATTTGGAGGGGTGCATATACTTGTCCTGTGTAACAGAAATGTTTTTCTTGTATATCTCAACTCTCCCGGAGACACCTGCAGGGAGTGGGGTCACGGCCAGGGTAAACATTGCCCAGCAACCCTGGAGCAATTGAGGTTAAGTGCATTGCTCAAGGGCATAGCAACAGATTTTTCACCTTGTTGGCTCCTGTATTCGAACCAGAGCCCTATCGGTTCCAACACTCTAATCTTGGGACTACCTGGCGAAGATAAGCATTTAGGGCTATTTTTCATACACCAGAATCATACTTTGACAATAACATGTTTCAAACAACACATTTCATTATAATTCTCTTTAATATATTCTCATGGTCATTTTCTATCTATTACAACATAACCAATATGCAATTAAAAAGTGGTGTGTAAAATACAAATATGCTAATTATATTTGATATATAATAATCATATCAAATTATGATATTATATACAATTCTTCACAATTCTTCTTCTCAGATTTCCATATGACATAGGGATAAAGTAAACAGAAGAGTGAAAGACAGGTTGTTCGTGTTGCAGAGGCACATTTGGGCAGTGGTTGTTGTAGGAGTCTGTTTCGGTGTCGCTTGTTGGAGGCACATTGGTGCAATACTGGAACTTGTGCGTGTGTTACTTGAACAGGCACAACAGTGGTTAATGTACAATACTGCATGTCACTCATCCTGAAGGCACATTGGTGTGTGTGTTACTTGTACAGGCTGAGCTCGGGGCTGTGGTAGAGACACATGTAGGAGTCACACAACAGCCGGCGGGCGGACTCTCTCAAGGAGGCAGGGTCTAGCCTGCCCAGCTCCTCCTCCGATAGGCTGAGGTAGCGGCCCACCTCTGGACACGCCCTCACCAGGGGAATGTTGAAACCGTTCTCCCCGCCTGGCCGTAACCATGGAAACAGAACATGGCAACTATTATGGGATGTCACGATCATATAAATTAAGAGTTTCATAGTTTCAAGGGCTATTCGAGATTTGCATTACTGCAGATTTTAATTTGCCCTGTGATCAGGGAGTGATTCAGACCGGGAACACCAGGTGAGTAGACTCTGGCCAATCAATTACATTATTCAATCAATTGACTAACAGGAAGAAATGAAAAGTAGCTGCAGGCCAGACATCTCTCACCTTCCCTGTCAGCCATACTGTCAAAGAACAGCCAGTCGTCGGGCCGGGGCCCGTGCTTGACGAAGCTCACGTAGTGGCTGGTCTCAATGCACGTCACAGCAAAGAGTGACAATCGCTGTCGAGTTCCATGCAGTGGGCCGGTCCACGGACCCCCAGCCACACCCACCTGACACGGACTGTGGGACTGGCGCTTCTTGTGGATGTGCACCTAATGGAAGGATGGAGGGAGAGAGGGAGGAGGAGGAAGGGAGAGCGAGGACATTGTTGGTCCTGCAGTGTGTAGATGGGAGGGACTGTACTATAGATAATAATGGTGTGCTATTGTTACCTGAGTGTTGCAGGTGTGGCAGTACTGTTTGAGACGACCAGGTGTGATGTCCAAGTCTTCATAACACTCTAGACACTCCCATTCTGCTACTGCCTGGCAAATACTGCATTGTCTGAGAGCTAGAGAGAGGAGAGAGTCCAGCAGGAGGGAGAAATGGAGAGGAAGAGATAGCAATAGAGGGAGTGAGAGAGAGACGAGAGAAGAGAAAGAGAGAAAGCATTAAATAGGTCATCAACAGGAAACCCGCCCGATAAAATGTCCTCATGTTTTAACATAGCAGGGTTCTTACCATAGACGTACACGGAGTACACCAAACATTAGAAACACCTTCCTAATATTGAGTTGTACTCCCTTTGCCCTCAAAACAGACTCAATTTGTCGGGGCATAGACTCTGCAAGGTGCCGAAAGCGTTCCACAAGGATGCTGGTCCATGTTGACTCCAATGCTTCCCACAGTTCCGTCAAGTTGGCTGGATGTCCTTTTGGTGGTGGACCATTCTTGATACACACGGGAAACTGTAGTGTGAAAAACTCATCAGCGTCGGCGTTCTTGACACAAACCGGTGTGCCTGGCACCTACTACCATAACACGTTCAAAGGCACTAAAATGTTTTGTCTTGCCCAGTCACCCTCTGAGTGGCACACATAAAATCCATGCCTCAAGTGTCTCAAGACTTAAAAAATCCTTCTCTTTCTCTTCTCTCGTCTCTCCTCCCCTTCATCTACACTGATTGAAGTGATCCCTCAATAAGGGATCACAGCTTTCACCTGGTCAGTCTATGTCATGGAAAGAGCAGCTGTTCTTAAAGTGTTTTGTACACTCAGTGTACATTTTCCATATATGAGTTTATATTGTAATGGCAATTTTAATGTTTGGGCTTTTCTAATAACCAATTTCTGTGTTCATGTAAGTGACCGATTTAATGAATCCTCACTATCAGAGGGTAGTGCGTACGGCCCAGTACATCACTGGGGCCAAGCTTCCTGCCATCCAGGACCTCTATACCAGGCGGTGTCAGAGGAAGGCCCTAAAAATGGTAAAAGACTCCAGCCACCCTAGTCATAGACGGTTCTCTCTGCTACCGCACGGCAAGCGGTCCAAGAGGCTTCTAAACAGCTTCTACCCCCAAGCCATAAAACTCCTGAACATCTAATCAAATGGCTACCCAGGCTATTTGCATTGCCCCCACCTCTTTTACGCTGCTGCTACTCTCTGTTATTATCTATGCATAGCCATTTTAATAACTCTACCTACATGTACATATTACCTCAATTACCTCGACACCAGTGCCCCCGCACAAAACAAGATGGCAACCAATTGTGCAATTTTGTTATTTTCTTTTGCGTAACTTATTTTTTACATAATGTTGCTGCTACTGTCTCTTATGACCGAAAATAACTTCTGGACATCAGAAAAGCGATTCGCGGACTGGAAGAAACTTTTTCCTTTAACGAGTCCGACGAGAAGGATATCCTGCTTTCACTGGAACAGGCCCACGCTTTTTGCGTGAAGAAATAACGCCGGAAAAGAAGCTGCCGATCAGGCATCCTTCTGAGAATCCGGAGGCGAGCGAGTAAACTCCCACTGCCTTCCATTCTTCTGGCTAATGTGCAATCATTGGAAAATAAAATTGATGACCTACGATTAAGATTATCTTACCAACGGGACATTAAAAACTGTAACATCTTATGTTTCACCGAGATGTGACTGAACGAAGAAATGGACAATATAGAGCTAGCGGGATTTTCCATGCACCGGCAGAACAGAGACGCTACCTCTGGTAAGACGAGGGGTGGGGGTGTGTGTCTTTTTGTCAATAACAGCTGGTGTGCGATGTCTAATATTAAAGAAGTCTCGAGGTATTGCTCGCCTGAGGTAGAGTACCTGTAGACCACACTGTCTGCCAAGAGAGTTCTCATCTGTATTATTCATAGCCGTCTATTTACCACCACAAAGCGAAGCTGGCACCAAGACCGCTCTCAACCAACTCTATAAGGCCATAAGCAAAGAAGAAAATGCTCACCCAGAAGTGGCGCTCCTAGTGGCCGGGGACTTTAATGCAGGCAAACTTAAATCAGTTTTACCAAATTTTCACCAGCATGTCACATGTGCAACCAGGAAAAAAAACATCCTAAACCACCTTTACTCCACACACAGAGATGCATACAAAGCTCTCCCCCGCCCTCCATTTGGCAAATCTGACCATAATGCTATCCTCCTGATTCCTGCTTACAAGCAAAAACTCAAGCAGGAAGTACCAGTGACTCGCTCAATACGGAAGTGGTCAGATGACATGGATGCTACACTACAGGACTGTTTGGCTAGCACAGACTGGAATATGTTCCGGGATTCATCCAATGGCATTGAGGAATACACCAAATCATTCATCGGCTTCATCAATAAGTGCATCGATGACGTCGTCCCCACAGTGACTGTACGTACATATCCCAACCAGAAGCCATGGATTACAGGCAACATCCCCATCAAGCTAAAGGCTAGAGCTGCCGCTTTCAAGGAGCGGGAGACTAATCCGGAAGCTTATAAGATATCCCGCTATGCCCTCAGATGAACCATCAAACAAGCAAAGCATCAATACAGGATTAAGATTGAATCGTACTACACCGGCTCTGACGCTTGTCGGATGTGGCAGGGCTTGAAAACGTTTACAGACTACAAAGGGAAACCCAGACGCGAGCTGCCCAGTGACGCGAGCCTACCAGACGAGCTAAATGCCTTTTATGCTCGCTTCGAGGCAAGCAACACTGAAGCATGCACTAGAGCACAAACTGTTCTGGATGACTGTGTGATAACACTCTCGGTAGCTGATGTGAACAAAACCTTTAAACACATCAACATTCACAAAGCCGCTGGGCCAGATGGATTACCAGGACGTGTACTCAAAACATGCACGGACCAACTGTCAAGTGTCTTCACTGACGTTTTCAACCTCTCCCTGACGAGTCCGTAATACCTACATGTTTCAAGCATGTTTCAAGCAGACCACCATAGTCCCTGTGCCCAAATGACTACCGCCCCGTAGCACTCACGTTGGTAGCCATGAAGTGATTTGAAAGACTGGTCTTGGCTAACATCAACACCATCATCCCGGATACCCTAGACCCACTCCAACTCGCATACCGCCCCAACAGATCCACAGAAGACACAATCTCAATCGCACTTCACACTGACCTTTCCCACCTGGACAAAAGGAACACCTATGTGAGAATGCTGTTCATTGACTACAGCTCAGCATTCAACACCATAGTGCCCACGAAGCTCATCAATAAGCTAAGGACTCTGGGACTAAACATCTCCCTCTGCAACTGGATCTTGGACTTCCTGACGGGCCGCCCCCAGGTGGTAAGAGTAGGCAACACGTCTGCCACACTGATCCTTAACGTCTGCCACGCTGATCCCCTCAGGGGTGTGTACTTAGTCCCCTCCTGTATTCCCTGTTCACCCACAACTGTGTGGCCAACACCATCATTACGCTTGCTAACGACACAACAGTGGTAGGCCTGATCACCGACAACGATGAGACAGCCTATACGGAGGTCAGAGAACTGGCAGTGTGGTGCCAGGACAACAACCTCTCCCTCAATGTGAGCAAGACAAAGGAGCTGATTGTGGACTACAGGAAAAGGCACGACGAACAGGCCTCCATTAACATCAACGGGGCTGTAGTGGAGCGGGTTGAGAGTTTCAAGTTCCTTGGTGTCCACATAACCAACGAACTATCATGGTCCAAACATACCAAGACAGTTGTGAAGAGGGCACGACAAAACCTATTCCTCCCTCAGGAGACTTGATTTGGCATGGGTCCCCAGTTCTACAGCTGCAGCATTGAGAGCATCCTGACTGTTGCATCACCGCCTGGTATGGCAACTGACCGTAAGGCGATACAGAGGGTAGTCCGAACTGCCCAGTACATCACTGGGGCCAAGCTCCCTGGCATCCAGGACCTATATAATAGGTAGTGTCAGAGGAAAGCCCATAAAACTGTCAGAGACTCCAGTCACCCAAGTTATAGACTGTTTTCTCTGCTACTGCACGGCAAGCGGTACCGGAGCGCCAAGTCTAGGACCAAAAGGCTCCTCAACAGCTTCTACCCCTAAGCCATTAGACTGCTGAACAATTCATAAAATCGCCACCGGACAATTTACATTGATCCCCCCCCATTTTTGTACACTGCTGCTACTCGCTGTTTGCTTGTTACCTATGCATAGTCACTTTACCCCTACCTCAACTAGCCTGTACCCCTGCACACTGACTTGGTACCAGTGCCCCCTGTATATAGCCTCATTATTCTTATTGTGTTACTTTTTATTTTTGCCTACTTGGTAAATATTTTGAACTGCACTGTTGGTTAAGGGCTTGTAAGTAAGCATTTCACTGTAAAGTCTACACTTGTTGTATTCGCCGTATGTGACAAATAAAGTTTGATTTGATTTGACATTAACTCTGTACTGGTACCCTCTGTATATAGCCCCGCTATTGTTATTTACTGCTGCTCTTTAATTATCTGTTATTGTTATCTCTTACTTTTTTTGTAGGTATTTTCTTAAAACGACATTATTTGTTAAGTAAGCATTTCACTGTAAGATCTACACCTGTTGTATTCGACGCATGTGACAAATAAAATTTGATTTATCAGAATCTGCAATTTGGCAGTACGCCCAGACCTTGTTTTGAGAACGAACAAAAGCTATCTCTGTTTCAAGGTCTCAGCTTAGAGAGAAGCGTCGTGAGGTGTTGGTCTGTCACATGGATGAAACAAAACGGTAATGATTAATTGATTATGCAAATATAACTTGTCTGTGTATAGTCGTATAGAAGACAACTGCTGGGACTGCCCAGGCAGAGCTCCTGATTGACATGTGTACTATGGTGCATTGAGTTGGTTGGAACCTCTCCAGCGTGCTGACAATAAACAATGATTCATTAAGATTGACTTCCAGTGTCCCGGTGTAAGAACTTCCACAACAATATCTTTGGTTCTTACTGTCATCCAGCAGGTCTGTGATGTCGATGGTGAGTGAAGGCAAGATGGCGTCAAACATCTTAAAGTCCTTCCCAAACCTAGGCATGAGGAGGGGGAGGCAGGAAGGGGCCTGGCGGAGGGGAGAGTCAATCCATCAACCCATCAATTCATCAACGTTGAGTTTGTGTATCTACTATGTCGTCTTGTGTTGTTACCTCAGCAAACTTTAGTCCCGCATGGAGAAAAGATGTCTCTAGCAGAGTCTGAACACTGGCCACCCTCATGAGTACTGCAGGGGAGGAGAGAGGGATGGGACAGAGGGATGGAGACAGAGGGACAGGGGAAGAGGGAGACAGGGGAACGGATGGAGGGAAAAGCTGGTAGAGGTGACACTCCTGAGGCTGCTGCTTCTGTGTCACTGACCTGAAAGGAACGAGGGGGAGCAGGAGAGAAAGTGTGTGTAAGAGAGAATAAGAGAACAAGAGATAGATGGAGGACGGGAAGGAGAGGAGAGAGAGAAAGTATACCTGATCTTCAGAAGAGGTTCGACCCGGAGGAGCTGGAAAAGCTTGTTGAGGAACTCTTCTGGGTCTGACAGAAAGAATGTGTTTAAAAACACTCACCACCAATGTTCCCTCAAATATCAGCTTGCGCAGAGTGGCACGAGATTCAACTTCACTCAACTTTCTAGAGTTAAATAACGCTATCAATGTTTCCCTTTACTGTGGAAATTGAGATCAAATCAATGCAACACACCGAAACAAAATGAACTATGCAAGACTTTTTGTTGTAGGCAGAACGCATCGGAGTAGGATTCTATTGCATTGACAGGCACGACTCAGGCCCTTACTCTAAATAGACTGATGTGCAATAACCCGAGCTGCAGTAGGCCTAGTTAAATAAAAAAGCTTTGCAAATAGACCATTGCCATATATGGATCTGCACCGTTTACTTTGAACTGGACTGTGTTTAAAGCTGTGGTCGTGAGTAAATGCACGTGTTTTGAGATCAAAGCAAGAGCTGCATGTAGCCACATGTGCACATTTTGTTAATGTCCTTTGCTAGTTAGTATAATTATAGATAATTTGTAGTCAGCAATGGGGGAGTGATTGCTTCTTACAAGAGTACAAAATGTGTACATTTCTAGATCTTTGAAAAGCGAGTCAGGTGAGGAGCTTTTGTTTGTCTTAAAGGGATAGTGTTGTATTTTGAGACTGGCTACTTAGCTTATTCAAGCCTATAGGCAGAGGTTAGCATAATTTGTCTGATTCTCTGTAATAACGGTTTGGGAATAATAATGCATTTTATTTAGTAAAATGGTTTCTTGTATCAAACAACACAATAACATTCAGTCACCTTGTCTGAAGGACAAGTGGATAAACTGGTTAATGTCAAGCCCTGCATGTTTTTGTTTTCAAAAGTCTCATGGAATGTAGGCCTACATTGAACACCACACATTGGCTGCTACTGTAGGCTGAATGATAGCTGTTCTATTTCCATGTTAACATGTTATTGGATGCATTTTCTCCATTGTTTTTGATGGTAGGCCACTCTGGTAAGCCTACATTATGATCAAATAGCTACTCGACCATTGTTAAAACTAACTTAAAGCGGGTACAGCCTCAGTGTTCACAGTAAACGCGCGCAGGAAGTTGCACAGAATTTTCACAACTTTAGAGTTTGCGTTCAGCAGACCTGAAATTTGCTCAATGACAAAACAAATTAGAGTGGACATTGATCCACACATAGATGAACATACAGTCCCTTTCTCTCACTCACGCCCCATCCTACGCACACGGACGGAGAGACGGATGGACAGACAGCCAAACACCCTCTCCCTCTCACACGGACAGACACACACCTTTCTCCTGGTTGGTGAAGCCCGTGTCACTACTCTCAGCCTCCAGTAGTCTTCTCAGGGCCATGGTTTTACTGGCACATACATAGCCAAACCTGAAAGATACACACATAGCCAAGTACATTCATAAAAGCTATTCAAATTCACTATATAAATACAAAGTGATACTGATCTACAACAGAACAATTTAAAATCACAATATATGCCTATACATAAACAACCATTGTGAAGGAACACACACACACACACACACACACACCTGCGTAGGGGGTTGACTATCTCACAGCGTAGCAGGTCCTGGGCTTGGCTGCAGTGGGGGCCGTCTGAAGGGTCCGAGGGCCACAGCAACACCCAGTCTACTGAACTGCAGCACGAAAACAGACTGAGGGGGAGAGAGAAGGGTGGGAGAGAAAATAGTTTAATTAACATGAATGCATCCAGCATTCCTTCTAGTTAAAAAAAAACAACCTTAGATTTGATATGATAACATTCCCCAATTGTACATTTTTGCACACAAAAAAAGCATTTGACTGCATTGTCTAACCCTTAATTCGGTTCTATTGGAGTGTTCCGGTTCTCAACATCCTATTACATAATTGAATAACAATTGTTGGCCTAATAATATTACAAACAGGAGGGAGTGAGAATGCCAGCGTTGGTCACCTGAATAGTGAGGCGTCCAGGTAGCAGGAGTTGAGGTGGCCCTGGATGCCTCTCTTCCAGCCCTGGTACATATCTCTGGCCTCATCCCCCTGGACTGGAGGGCTGTTCTCCTCCACACGCTCACTGCCCCACTCTGCAAACGCTGGGGGTCAGAGTGGTCATCATGTTACACACGCATGCACACACTCTCATAGAGACAGAAATACGCCACACACACCCTGGGATGGATGTAACTCACCCCTGCCGAGACAACGGCTTCTGGGATGGAGAGAGCAGGAGGCCAAGAAAACAGAAACTCAACGGGACGGGAAAAGGAACAGAAGGGAGAGAGCCGAGAGGCACCGTAGTCAGCAGAAAAAGGAGGAGGCAGCTAGGACTGTTACGGCGACCGTATTACCGCCATACTGGCGGTCACGAGTCATGACGGCAGTGAAATTTCATGTGACCGTTTAGTCATGGTAATTAGGCTTCTCCGAACTGTGATGCTGCTGATGGTCATTAGTAGCTTACCAAACTTGCTAACTGCCTGGTACTCAGCACTCTATTGTCCCTCTAATCAATCTGACATCAATGCAAATGTAATCAAAAAACTAATCAAAACACTTCACGAGAGCCCATGAGCTCTTGTTGCGCAACATTTCTATAGGCTATGAAATTGCGTGAGAAAACAGAGTGATGGCCTCTATTAAAAAGTGGAGGATCACATCAGCTTTCTATAGGCTAGGCCAGGTATTCCCAAACTGGGGGTACGCGCAATGCCGTCTGAGGTACGCCAGATAAAAATGTGATTCACATTTAAAGAAATGATTTTTTCAAACAGTACATTTATATTTTCCAACGAAGCTATACATTTGGGTGAGTTCTTCAACAGTGAAGAGGTGACTCCGGGATTTTGGCCTTCTAGGCAGAGTTGCAAGAAAAAGCCACATCTGACTGGACAATAAAAATAAAAGATTAAGATGGGCAAAAGAACACAGACACTGGACAGAGGAACTCTGCCTAGAAGGCCAGCATCCCGGAGTCACCTCTCCACTGTTGATGTTGAGACTGGTGTTTTGCGGGTACTATTTAATGAAGCTGCCAGTTGAAGACGTCTGTTCTCAGGGTTGAGAGCTAGGGTATTCATAAGATAAGTAGAGTCTTTGTAAAGGGCTTTGCTTGAATAAATACAGGCGGTGTTCTTCCTCTCAAGGGGCCACTGACCGAAATAGACCAGAGGGTTTCCTCTCTTGGTAACTGTGTGGGTCCATGCTTGGGGTGTGTATGAAAATGTCTTAGGTGTGACTATACCTCTTCCGTCTCGTAGGACACTAGGTCCCGTTACGGTGAGTAACTTCAGGTCCACAGGTGAACGGTTCGTGATGCGCACCCGTGGGTGTAAAACTAAGGTATCTATTTAATAATAACAGTTGCAGAGAGGAGAAACTATACTCACCCTCTAGTTCCCCTGGTCTTACGGTTCCCCTGGTCTTACGGTTCCCCTGGTCTTATAGCCCTAGGATAGCCTGATGAACTACGGGTTGCCCTACCCCGGAGTTGGACGCCCCGCTGAGTGGTTTTTAACAAAAAAAGTTCCTTTGGCCGCCAAGCGCTACGCCGGTGCCGTGGCTGGAATCAGCAGGTTGCTGTGATTCGGACTGGGCTGGAAGGCCGACATCTGTAGGTCATAGACCTGAAGCAGTGGGAACCTAGGCTAGCTCATTAATCTTAAGGGAGTGGCGTGAGTCGGGCAAGACAACACACACACACACAACACACCTATGGAGTTGCAGCGCTCCACCTGATTGACCGGTGTCTCAGGGGCAGGGAATCTGGAATCCCGCCTACAGTTGCGGAGTTTGACGAACAGCCCCTTGTTGGCAGGGCAACGGAAGTGGCGTTCGCCAAGGTAACTGCCGTCAGTTCCAGCAGTCAGCTCCTGGTCCTGAGAGAGGAAAGTAAGCAGCTAAATATGTTACAAACACACGCTAGACATTCTGGAGTTTTCAAGGGGGTCTTAGTTGAAAATGTTTGAATACCACTGCTTTACAACACTGTCATACACTGATTGACTTGACACTGACACAATTACAGAGTTGATGGAATTACAAGGAGTTGATGAAATTAGAGTTGATGGAATTACAGGGAGTTGATGACACACAGTAACAGAGTTGACAGTGTTACCGTACCAGCTCGATTCCTGACACCAGTTGTGAAACTCCACTGATGCGTCCAATCCAACGAATCACTCCAAAAAGGGGCGGGTCATTCACCTCCACCATGGACCCCACCTCCAACTCAACCTCCAATCCCGTGTCTCCGTTCTCTTCAGCGTCCAATCCTTCACCTCGACCCGGAGAGAGGGGCCCGGGCGAACCGTTCAAGAGCTGTGGTTGGTCGGTGGCGGTTGGGGAGGGCAGGGTTTGGGGTTTGATGGTGGGAGGGGTTGGGGGAAGGGGGTGAGGTTTCGTGAAAGGTTTGGGGCTGGGGAGGGGTGGAGGTTTTAAGGCCAGTTTGGCTAAGAGGAGTTGGGGGGGCATCAGAGCGATCTTTGGGGTGGAAGCAGGTGAGGATACAGGGGCAGGTGGTTGGGTGGGTTTGAGGACCGGTTTGGGGTTCTGGAGGGAGGAGTGTGGCGGCGTGCCCTTGGTTCTGCGGGGGTTAGTAGAGGTCAGCGGTCAAACACAACACGCAATTCAAAGACCGGTATGAGGAAAATGAAAGACAATCAGGAGTAAAGGATGGGAAGACGTCAATCATCAAACATTCATGATTATCCACAACGTTTTGTTTTCCAATTGCACCCTTTCTCATAACTGTCATAATAATAACACAACAGTAAACCAAACAGTATCACTGATCTGCCGTAACATTTGAACCAGGGAGTGACGTACCAGGGGACACCTTGGAGATGGGTAGCAGGCAACCATACAGAGAAGAGGGGATGGAACACAACTTCTCTCCTTTATATGAACCATCCCAGTTACCAACCGCACTGTCCTGCGTATAAACAAACTGATTAGCGCAAATATACAGGAAACATTGACTGTTAGATGAAGAATATAGCCTAAACATGTGTGAATATTTTCCACAAAACACTATATTTTTGGTGTCTTAAAACACAATAATGACTATAAAATCTAAAATGTGTATAATCACACTGATTGCATTTCTATATACACTGACCAGCAGGATTCCTACGAACAACCCAGTGGAGGTCCGTCCAGGCAGGGCCCCACAGAACCTCACCTCTCCCCCATGGACAGTATCCTCCAGGGGGACGCACACCCTGTGGCCCACCTGGAGGGAAGGGGGGGAGCTGGGGTTTCGAGGCAGGACTGGGACTGGGGCCAGGCTGGGAGCCGATTCAGCCGTTCTAGCAATGATGTTACCAATGGGGGGTTGAGGTTGAGGAGGAAGAGCGTTGTTGTGATAGTCGTCATTGGCACGGGACCAGCGTCGTAGCCTGATCTGATTGGCCGGTAGGAAGAGGGCGGAGGCTTCGGGACAGGTGAAGAGCTGGTGGCCTTTGTAAGAACCATTACTGTTGCCTCTACCCACTGCTGAGTCCTGAGAGAGAGAGAGAGAGATTGGTCCGAGTCATTTGACAATGTGGGTTCTACTGTGTGACAGTGGCTTACTGACACACAAGTAACATGACGTTCAAGAGAATTATCAAAGAGTGAACGTTTGTTGTTATGATCTGTTGTCTCTAGCTAAAAACACCACGTTAGCAACAACACCTTCAGCTGCACCCCAAACAACACAGCAGTACTTCCTCTGGTCAGCGGTCCTCGATACCTCAGCTCCGCCTCCGCCAGCTCTCCTGGTTGGCCCATCTGGACATAAAGGGGGGTGCCTAGGGGCAAGGCAGCCAATCGGTAAAGTTGCTTGGGGTTATTGAGCAAATTGAGGCGGGACTCCGGATCAGATACAGGCTCCAATAGGCCGGTCAGGTTGGTGGGGACTTCTATAAGGAGCTGTTTGTCAATCTTTACCATACAACCATAGTCTAATACCTGAGGGAGAGAGAAAGAAACGAGAGGAGTGTATAACTTGTCAATCTTCAGCTGCTTGACGTTCCTTCAACATACAGGCATTGTCAAATACCTGATGGAGAGAGAGAGAAAGAGACAGCGAGAGACGGAGGGTGGTGGGGGACAAGGAGAGAGAGAGAGAGAGAGGAAGGGAGGGAGGGAGAAGGGAGAGAGAGAAGAGAAAGAAAGATAAGAGAGAGAGAATGTTCGAACACAAGGAAGAGAGAAGACAGGCGTGCTAAAGTATTAATTCCTTTTCTTACCTTTACCCACAGTTGGTCGCCCCTGCTCCTTCCCCCCTCTTGCTCCTGACAGAGGTTCCCCCGAAGCAGTCGGATGGTACCTTCCAACTGGTCCTGAATCTTTAGGTTGGATACCACCAAGTACATTTTCGGGGGTTGCCGTCTCTTGTGCTCCTGGGCCCCAGACATTGTGGTGTGAGTGTGTGTCCTCAGTTGAGTGAGCTCACCTATCCATCAGCCCCAATCTGTATGAATAGAGCAGGTGAGGCACGACTCCAACACCATCATTAAGTTTGCAGGTGACACAACAGTGGTAGGCCTGATCACCAACAACGACGAGACAGCCTATAGGGAGGAGGTCAGAGACTTGGCCGGGTGGTGCCAGAATAACAACCTATCCCTCAACGTAACCTAGACTAAGGAGATGATTGTGGACTACAGGAAAAGGAGGACAGAGCACGACCCCATTCTCATCGACGGGGCTGTAGTGGAGCAGGTTGAGAGCTTCAAGTCCCCTGGTGTCCACATCACCAACAAACTAGAATGGTCCAAACACACCAAGGCAGTCGTAAAGAGGGCATGACAGAGCCTATTCCCCCTCAGGAAACAAAAAAGATTTGAATTGCCACGGGGCCTGAGATCCTCAAAAGGTTCTACAGCTGCAACATCGAGAGCATCCTGACTGGTTGCTTCACTGCCTGGTACGGCAATTGCTCCGCCTCTGACCGCAAGGCACTACAGAGGGTAGTGCGTACAGCCCAGTACATCACTGGGGCTAAGCTGCCTGCCATCCAGGACCTCTACACCAGGCGGTGTCAGAGGAAGGCCCTAAAAATTGTCAGACCCCAGTCACCCCAGTCATAGACTGTTCTCTCTACTACCGCATGGCAAGCGGTACCGGAGTGCCAAGTCTAGGACAAAAAGGCTTCTCAACAGTTTTTACCCCCAAGTCATAAGACTCCTGAACAGGTAATCAAATGGCTAACTGGACTATTTGCATTGTGTGCCCCCCCAACCCCTCTTTACTGCTACTCTGGTCATCATATATGCATAGTCACTTTAACCATAGCTACATGTACATACCTCCATCAATCAGCCTGACTAACCGGTGTCTGTATGTAGCCTCGCTACTTTTGTAGCCTCTACTGTATATAGCCTGTCTTTTTACTGTTGTTTTATTTCTTTACTTACCTATTGTTCACCTAATACATTTTTTGCACTATTGGTTAGAGCCTGTAAGTAAGCGTTTCACTGTCAGGTCTACACCTGTTGTATTTGGCGCACGTGACAAATACTCTTTGATTTGAGTGGATCTCGTGGCATTGATAGCGCTGTCACTAAAAGGCACAACCGAGCCTCAAAAAGGTCGATTATAAACTAGTTATAAAACATAACCTGCACATTTTAAGATCTCGGACCTAATCTCGGACCAGAGCCGAATCTCGCGTGAATGTTGTTACAGGATATTGGTGATGGCTAGAAGGGATCCAGTTTGTGTCAAATTGACGTCAGATTAGACTTTCCCCAGCAGGTTAGGAGAATTAACGTAGCTGTTATGAGAATCAAGTTAATTAAGGTTAGGTAATAGGTTAAGGTTTGCTAAAATATATTTATATTTTTTACGTAAATTTGACAAAAGGTAGAATCCTTCTAGCCATGACCCTACAACAGCCTACATCGCAATGTTGAACATTTCTGACCAGCTACCTACTGTCACGCTACCTGACGATTCCAGCGCGTTACTAGCTACCAAAACGACTCATTCTACCTCACAAACCATGACGAAAAGAAAACAGGTGCCATGTCGGTTCAAAACTCGACTGAAACTGATATATTTGCACATTATTTGACAGTTAATAATATCAACACTTACCAATTTCACCAACTTTTAGATCAACTAAAACTATCATAGAACATTACTCACGAAATGTCCCAAAACAGAATGAGGACCAATAAGGAGCGAGAAGAGTTTTACATATAAATCGTTCTGGCCATTCAGAGAGGTCTGTGGGTGTGGCTTAAATAGAGGGGAAATTCCACAGCTCTCAGTTCATGTCGGAAACTGACGTACCGAGAATAAAAAGGTAGGCCTGGTTCTTTGAGCTTCATGACACATTATGAGTACGAACTAATAAGCTACACATATTATTATGATCTTACTAAATTAATAATGCACTAACAGTATTTAAAGAATTTGGTAGCTTAGAAGTAATTACAAAACCTCCCACATCTTAGTTCATTTTTATGTGCATTCATTTATACTCAAGTATGCTTATATTATAATGTAGTTCAGAATAGACAACATATATTAATCTATTTAATACAAACTAAATACAAAACAAATAATTACATTATCAAAAGTTATATTGCATTCTCAGGCCACTATAGTGGCTGCAGATGGATTCAAAAAGGTGTAGCTATGTGTGAATGTTTCAATACCTTTGGCAGAGAAGCCTACTGGCCAGAACCTCCTCATCCATTGCAGTAACGTAACATCACACCATTCTTATTACAGGCAGCACAACTTATTTCAAACACTCCTTTAAGGGAACCATTGAAGAGCACACAATCTAGAGTTTCCATATACTCTGTCATTTCCTAATAAGGCCCTTTCAATGTCATTTCTTGCCTTGAACCCACTCGGTGAGTCTGTCATTGGTAATAAGAGTATGTTCCTACAGGTCTTTGGTTAGGTGTCTGCATACACAGATCACACTTAGATACGTACAGTAGTACAGGAGTAGAGAGTCATTAAAAACACAATGAATAAATTATCACAAATTATCACCAACCAAGTATATATATTTTGACAGTCTTCATCCAAAAGACAACAGAAAGGAACCGACTGGGACCAGAAATCGACCCGGGCATTTCTAACACAAAATGCTCTATCCTCGAAGCCCCCGTTATCAAAATAATTATAATTTTGCTCAAAAACTCCAAGTGAGACAGGCCCACTGGGTTACAAATGGACCAGACCATCTGCCATTTGCTCAAATGCTCTATGATGGCCAGTCCACCCCTGCCTCCTTCCTCCGAGGGCACAGTGTTACCGTTCACAGCATTACTGTCTAGTCTAAGTTTATTAATCCATGATTATGAGAATGAATAAGGATGATTGGTCATTCGGTGATGACCCCTCTTGGTCACACTGAAGCCAAAGGTCTCCACCACCTGATCTCTCTCTCTCTCTCTCTCTCTCTCTCTCTCTCTCTCTCTCTCTCTCTCTCTCTCTGTGTGTGTGTACTCCAGATATCATGGAAGGGGGAGATGGTTATAAAGTTAAGGCTCAATCTCTTTTTTCCTTTCCTTGATTCTGTGCCTCCTCAACTATACTGAAGGAGAGGGTGCAATACATTTTGAGAATCAGGCAAGGAGAGAGGACAAGGAATCGAGTAAAGATTAAATGAGTCAGTCCATATTTTTCTTGTCCCACTGGCCAGCCAGACAGACTCATCGATTCGTAGCTTGAAGCTGTTGCTGTAGACTCCAGGTTGTTCTTCAGAGCGATGGCAAACTCTACCATGCTGCACACATGGCTGTAGGACACATCACAGCCCTACAGGGGGAGACAGAGAACAGGAGAACACTTCCACTTCATTGATTATCCAATCACGTACAGATCACTGACTACCTCAGAGAAGAGAGTAAGGGCGTATTTTTGAACTCGACCCAGTGAGGCAGAACAGAGTTGTATACGACCTTTCGCTCTTCCTCTAAAGAAGGATTGGTCAGTCCAGCAGCTGCCATATTGGTATTGCCAATAGTCTTAATCTTCTCCACAGAACAGAACTTTGGCTGAGTGAGAAGCTGTTAGAGACAGAGGGGCTTAGAGAGAAGCTGTTAGAGACAGAGGGGCTGAGAGAGAAGCTGTTAGAGACAGAGGGGCTGAGAGAGAAGCTGTTAGGTGCAGAGGGGCTGAGAGAGAAGCTGTTAGAGACAGAGGGGCTGAGAGAGAAGCTGTTAGAGACCGAGGGGCTGAGAGAGAAGCTGTTAGAGACAGAGGGGCTGATTACCGGTTGAGGAAAATCTCCAGGCACTTCTTCCCTTCCAAGTTCCAGACCAAACTCTGAAGTGGGACCCTATTCCCTATAGTTCACTACTTTTGAACCCAGACCTTTTATTTACAATGACGGCCTACCCTGGCCAAACCCGGACGACGCTGGGCCAATTGTGCACTGTCCTGTGAGACTCTATCACCTCCTTGAATATCTTCCCTATATCTGTCACTCCCCTTGGTTCTGTCCTCAGGTGTTATTGACTCTGTTTTCATGTCGGTGCGTTGTTCGGACACACAAACACACACACACTCACTCACTCTTACCTGGTTGCGTATGGCATTGCCCATTAATTTTCAATGCTACATGAAGGGGCAGGACATTCTGCAGTAGTAATTTGTTAACGTTAACGTCCCAGTTGCCCACTGCACTGAGGATAGGAAACGCTGTCACCACCGATTAATCCACAATAATTGAGAATTTCAATATGCATTTTTCTACGGCTGGCCATGCTTTCCACCTGGCTACCCCTACCCCGGTCAACAGCCCTGTACCCCCCTCAGCAACTTGCCCAAGCCTCCCCATTTCTCCTTCTCCCAAATCCAGTTAGCTGATGTTCTGAAAGAGCTGCAAAATCTGGACCCCTACAAATCAGCCGGTCTAGACAATCTGGACCCTTTCTTTCTAAAATGATCTGCCGAAATTGTTGCAACCCCTAGTACTAGCCTGTTCAACCTCTCTTTCGTGTCGTCTGAGATTCCCAAAGACTGGAAAGCAGCTGCGGTCATCCCCCTCTTCAAAGGGGGAGACACTCTTGACCCAAACTGCTACAGACCTATATCTATCCTACCCTGCCTTTCTAAGGTCTTTAAAAGCCAATTTAACAAAAAGATTACCGACCATTTCGAATCCCACAGTACCTTCTCCGCTATGCAATCTGGTTTCAGAGCTGGTCATGGGTGCACCTCAGCCACGCTCAAGGTCCCAAACGATATCATAACCGCCATCAATAAGAGACATTACTGTGCAGACGTATTCATTGACCTGGCCAAGGCTTTCGACTCTGTCAATCACCACATCCTTATCAGCAGACTCGACAGCCTTGGTTTCTCAAATGATTGCCTCGCCTGGTTCACCAACTACTTCTCAGATAGAGTTCAGTGTGTCAAATCGGAGGGCCTGTTGTCGGGCCTCTGGCAGTCTCTATGGGGGTGCCCCAGGGTTCAATTCTTGGGCCGACTCTCTGTATACATCAATGATGTCACTCTTGCTGCTAGTGAGTCTCTGATCCACCTCTACGCAGACAACACCATTCTGTATACTTCTGGCCCTTCTTTGGACACTGTGTTAACTACCCTCCAGGCGAGCTTCAATGCCATACAACTCTCCTTCCATGGCCTCCAACTTCTCTTAAATGCAAGTAAAACCAAATGCATGCTCTTCAACCGATCGCTGCCCGCACCTGCCCGCCCGTCCAGCATCACTACTCTGGATGGTTCTGTCTTAGATTATGTGGACAACTACAAATACCTAGGTGTCTGGCTAGACTGTAAACTCTCCTTCCAGACTCACATCAAACATCTCCAATCTAAAATTAAATCTAGAATTGGCTTCCTATTTCGCAACAAAGCATTCTTCACTCATGCTGCCAAACATACCCACGTAAAACTGACCATCTTACCGATCCTCGACTTCGGTGATGTCATTTACAAAATAGCCTCCAATACTCTACTCAACAAATTGGATGCAGTCTATCACAGTGCCATCCATTTTGTCACCAAAGCCCCATATACTACCCACCACTGCGACCTGTATGCTCTCGTTGTCACGCCCTGACCTGTATGAGCCTGTTTATGTCTCATTTTGGTTTGGTCAGGGTGTGAGTTGGGGTGGGCATTCTATGTTCCTTTTTGTATTTCTTTGTTTTTGGCCGGGTATGGCTCTCAATCAGGGACAGCTGTCTATCGTTGTCTCTGATTGAGAACCATACTTAAGTAGCCCTTTTTCCCTCCTGTCTTTGTGGAAGTTGACTTTGTTTGTGTGTATGTGCTGTTGGTGCTACACTGTATGATCGTCGGTCATTGTTTTTGTTTCGGTGAGTTAAACTAATCAACATGTTTTTCTCAACCCGGCACGCTGCACCTTGGTCCGTCATTGAAGATCGTGACACTCGTTGGCTGGCCCTCGCTTCACACTCGTCGCCAAACCCACTGGCTCCAGGTCCTCTACAAGTCCCTACTAGGTAAAGCCCCGCCTTATCTCAGCCCGCTAGTCACCATAGCAGCACCCACCCGTAGCACTCGCTCCAGCAGGTATATCTCACTGGTCACCCCCAAAGCCAATTCCTCTTTTGGCCGACTTTCCTTCCAATTCTCTGCTGCCAATGACTGGAACGAACTACAAAAATCACTGAAACTGGAGACACTTATATCCCTCACCAGCTTTAAGCACCAGCTGTCAGAGCATTTTACAGACCCCTGCACCTGTATATAGCCCATCTGCAAATAGCCCAACCAACTACCTCATCCACTACCGCTCCTTTGCACCCCAGTCTTTCTACATTGCACATTCATCTACTGCACATCTACCATTCCAGTGTTTAAATGCTATATTGTAATTACTTTGCCACCATGGCCTATTTATTGCCTTACCTTCCTTATCTTACCTCATTTGCACACATTGTATATAGATTTGTTTTTCTACTGTATTATTGACTGTATGTTTGTTTTACTCCATGTGTTGTATGTGTCGAACTGCTTTGCTTTACCTTGGCCAGGTCGCAGTTGTAAATGAGAACTTGTTCTCAACTTGCCTACCTGGTTAAATAAAGGTGAAATAAAACACTGCTCCAGCAGGAACACACAACAGCCCAGTTCACCTAAAGAATACACACACACACACACACACAGTTTAAACAAACACAATTAAAATGCATACAGTACATCTGTGTGTGCGCGCGCACACACACATGAAAGGCATGGATGCCACGAGTACGCATGCACCTATGAACACACACACACGGACGGACGAAATAGAAGATGAACAACCAAACTCCAGCCATGAGCTTAGGCTCCTCTTAGACTCCAGGCCTGGGGGAACACACACACACACACATGTTGAGCCACCATGTAATCATCAGTCTTTCTGTTGTTCTCTCTCCCCCTCTGTCATGTCAGTCTTTTAAAAAACATATTCAAACACACTTTACAGAGAGAGAGGAGGGACAGGGTAGGGGGCGAGGGGGAGAGAGAGAGAGGGAAGGGAAGGAGAGAGAGAGAGGGAAGGGAAGGAGAGAGAGCGGGGAAGGTAAATCAAGGTAAAATTATGCTATCGTCTGGTTCCACAATCTGGACTCACAGAGTGACAGACAAAAGACATGTCTGGCTCAACCCAGGTTTGAGTTTCATGCCTTTTGTCTGTCACTCTGAGTCCAGATTGTGGAACCCAGACGATAGTATAATTTTACCTTTATTTATTCACGCAGCTTAAACAAAGGGCCAAGGAGATAACACCGCCTCAGGCTTCGTTGACTAATGTAATGAGATACGCTGTATGAGGTTATGTGATACTGAAGTGGCTTTGATGAAAGCTGTTACTAAAGATGTGTGTACATGTTACTATCTGTTATCCAGTCTTGGTGTCGTTGTAGAGCAACGTGTGTGTGTGTCTCTCTCTCTATATGGCTGCGTTCACACAGACAGCCCAATTCTGATTATTTTTTTGACCAATCAGATCAGCTCTGAAAAAGATCTGATGTGAAAAGATCTGATGTGATTTGTCAAAAGACCAATTAGTGGGAAAAAAATTCAGAATTGGGCTACCTGTGTAAATGCAGCCATTGTGTCTCTGTGTGTGTTAGTCATCGTTGTAGAG
Source organism: Brachymystax lenok tsinlingensis (assembly GCA_030435695.1). Classification (NCBI taxonomy): domain Eukaryota; kingdom Metazoa; phylum Chordata; class Actinopteri; order Salmoniformes; family Salmonidae; genus Brachymystax; species Brachymystax lenok. The sequence continues at coordinate 12,518,849 of CM059811.1, read as the reverse complement.
CAGGGCCATGAAACAGTCTGACCGTGGGGGCGGAGACATGGAGGAACCGGGTCAGGTAGACCTCTACAGCCAGGGCCAAGAGGAACACCTTAAATGATAAATACACGTCCTGACAAACACCACCACACTTAGCATAGCCAGCAGACAGCAGTACAGGTAATACTGTAGGGAGGGGGAGGGTAGAGAAAGAGAGTGATATCACCGGTGACTGATATTAGACTAGGTATTAAGCACCTTTATGACAAACCTGGGTCGTCTGCAGGCCACAACTGTGTGTTAGGTTAGCCTACTAAGCTAAAGCCTAGGTATTTTCTCAGGGGGCTAACGAAAGTGTTCCTGTCTCAGGTAAGGTTATAATTGATGGATTGATTGGTTGATGGATTGATTACTTGATGGGTTGAGGAGGTACTCACAGGGACAGTGTATAGGTGGAGGTTATGTTTTGTTGTAGGAGATTGACGTACAGTTGTTTCCAGAGGGTAGTTAGATACCATAGACGCTGCAGGGTAAGTGTTTTCCCCTAGATCTAACACTTTTCTGTTGTGTTCTGTTCTCTTCTCTACCAACTGACATAACATATTATAAGCCTTGTTATGTCATGCATGGCGGTGTGAGTGTGTGTGAATACCATGTCATGCATGGCGTGTGTGTGTGTGTGTGAATGGAGAAGGTAGAAGAGGCTAACAGGGTCATGTCCATTAGGGCACGAAACGTTCTAAAATGTTTCTCAATGGAAAACGAACGTGAGCGTTTCTTATTGGACCAGGACCAGGTATTCCCTCCCTTCCTGTTTCAGTCAGTTTTTTTTCTTTGTTTGATGTCTAATGACCCTGGTATGTTACCTATATGAGGTGGGGAGGGGGGATAAGGGGTGTGAATGTATGTTATGCATGAGTGTGGGTTCAACAGGTAAATCACTCACTGTGGACGGCTGTGATTGGTTGGCACCGGCGCTAGTCGGGTTGATTGGCGGCCGGGTGGGTGTGGCCTCAGCGTTGCTGAGGTCAGAGAAGGGGCTGATGGTCTGCCAGGACTGGAGGTACTGAGACATCCTCACTGAGGATTGCTGCTGACGACCACTGACCGTCAGGGTGTAGGTCAGCAACACACACACATTAGTGATGCATGCACACACACACACACACACACACACACACTCATCAGGGATGCATGCACACACACACACATTAGTGATGCATGCACACACACACACACACACACACACATTAGTGATGCATACACACACACACACACACTCATCAGGGATGCATGCACACACACAAATGCTAACATGCAAACACACATCATTTTTTGTCCACATACAGGCATCTAACAGAATGTAAACACACACAGTACCGGTCAAAAGTTTGGACACGTCTACTCATTCAAGGGTTTTTCTTTATTTTTCCTATTTTCTACATTGTAAATTAATAGTGAAGACATCAAAACTATGAAATAACACATATGGAATCAGGTAGTAACCAAAAAAGTGTGAAACAAATCAAAATATACTTTATATTTGAGATTCTTCAAAGTAGCCACCATTTGCCTTGATGACAGCTTTGCACACGCTTGGCATTCTCTCAACCAGCTTCGTGAGGTAGTCACTTGGAATGCATTTAAATTATTAGGTGTGCTTTGTAAAAGTTAATTTGAAGGAAATTATTTCCTTCTTAATGCGTTTCAGCCAATCAGTTGTGTTGTGACACAACAGAAGACCGCTCTATTTGGTAAAAGACCAAGTCCATATTATGGAAAGAACAGCTCAAATAAGCAAAGAGAAACGACAGTCCATCATTACTTTAAGACATTAAGGTCAGTCAATCTGGAAAATCGCAAAAACCATAAAGCGCTATGATGAAACTAGCTCTCATGAGGACCGCCACAGGAAAGGAAGACCCAGCGTTAACTCTGCTGCAGAGGATAAGTTCATTCGAGTTAACTGCACCTCAGATTGCAGCCCAAATAAATGCTTCACAGTGTTCAAGTAGCAGACGCATCTCAACATTAACTGTTCAGAGGAGACTACGTGAATCAGGCTTTCATGGTCGAAGTGCTGCAAAGAAACCACTACTAAAGGACACCAATAAGAAGAAGACTTGCTTGGGCCAAGAAACACGAGCAATGGACATTAGACTGGTGGAAATCTGTTCTTTGATCTGAACCGCCATGTCTTTGTGAGACGCAGAGTAGGTGAACAGATGATTTCCGCATGTGTATTTCCCACCGTAAAGCATGGAGGAGGAGGTGTGATGGTGTGGGGGTGCTTTGCTGGTGACACTGTCAGTGATTTTATTTAGAAATTAGCATGGCTACCACTGCAGCGATACGCCATCCCATCTGGTTTGCGCTTAGTGGGACTATCATTTGTTTTTCAACAGGATAATGACCAAAAACACGCCTACAGGCTGTGTAAGGGCTATTTGACCAAGAAGGAGAGTCATGGAGCTGTGTCAGATGACCTGGCCTCCACAGTCACCCGTCCTCAACCCAATTGAGATGGTTTGGGATGAGTTGGACGGCAGAGTGAAGGAAAAGCAGCCAACAAGTGCTCAGTATATGTGGGAACTCCTTCAAGACTGTTGGAAAAGCATTCCTCATGTAGCTGGTTGAGAGAATGCCAAGAGTGTGCAAAGCTGTCATGAAGGCAAAAGGTGGCTACTTTGAAGAATCTCAAATATAAAGTAGATTTTGATTTGTTTAACACTTTTTTTGGTTCCTACATGATTACATGTGTTATTTCATAGCTTTGATCTCTTCACTATTAATCTACAATGTAGAAAATAAAGACAAACCCTTGAATGAGTAGGTGTGTCCAAACTTTTGACCAGTACTGTACATAAACACATCAATACACACAACAGGTTCTAAAACATGCACATTGCACACACCTCTTCCTTCTTCTTAGAGGTGGTGTCTTACTTATGGGGGTCGACCAGCAGATAGGTTTTCCTCCCCTTTAGCAGAGAGTCCCGACTCCCCCCGTCAGCTTCCTCTACTTGGTATAACCCAGCTAAGTGTCCCAGTGTCTCCTCTGTGACGTGGACACGCCTTGGGTGGGAAACATTGCAGGTAGAATTGTAATGAATAGAACTGGCACAATGCCTTATTCTGCATGGTAAACAATTATATCTGTTCTACCTAAGAAGTTTCTGTCTGAATGATCTGTAACGTTGTGCCCACCTGAACACACACTTGAAAAAAGCTATCATAACACACACACCACATGGGTTTATAACCTGTGTATGACACATCTCTTCAAAAGCTTATTACACATTTATAACAGTTCATAACACAAACACCTGAGCTTCCAGGTTCCTTACCCTGGCATGCCCCCAGACTCCATATGATTGGCCAGGGTCACGTCATGTGACCAGACATCGTACTGCCACTTCTGTAGACCAATTACGCCACAGAGAATGTTGCCGGAGTGCACGCCCACTCTCATACTCTCCACACCTGTAGCCTCCCGTAGTTTACTACAGAGATATGACAAGGTTATAACAATCAGTCTTGATTACAAACCATGTTATACAGACTATGTTAAACTATTTCTGAATTGGCAGCGAGACAAGGTGATTTATCAGAAATAGAGCCAATAAAGTAATTAATAGAGGAAGTAGATTAGTGACTGAGATAAATGTTTGATTTATCTACATAATATCGTAAAATGATAGATTTATACTGTGTATGATAAAAGCAGATCAAAAAAGTGATTCTCAGAGGTGATAGATGGAGGGGATACGTGGAGATGATACATGGAGGTGATGCATGGAGGTCACAGATGGAGGTCACAGATGGAGGTCACAGATGGAGGTGATAGATGGAGGTGACACATGGAGTTGAATGACAGGCAGATACAGATGGAGAGAGAACGATATGTGAGAGGTGATGATGAGCAGTGATTGGTTGGTTGGCAGACTGACAAGATGGCGATGCACATGTCAAGCCCCATCTGAACACAGTTCCTAGCATGGGTGGGGATGGGGTCAGACAGACCGGACACACAGTAATAACAGTCACCCAGGATCTTGATACTCAAACACTCATTCTGCAGGGAGGGAGGGGGAGAAGAGGAAGGGAGAGAGATGGGGGCGGAGGGAAGGTATGAGAGAGAGAGCCAGAGATAGAGGGGAGAGAGAAAGAGTCAGTGATGGAGAGTTTTTCCACAGTACCCTCTGAGTAGTATGTGATGGTGTTTAAGTGAACGTCCGCCATCGGGATCTATTGAGCTGTTGTTGAAATATGTCACCTTGGCAATGTCATCAAACCTGCTGAAGAGTTTGTTGAGGACTCCCATCAGCTCTTCTGGAGAACAGGTACTGGCCAGCTTAGTAAACCCCACAATGTCAGAATACAGAATACTACACAGAGACAAGAAGATACAGTAGGGGAATCAATGTGACTGCTAAGTCCTCTGATAGTATTTAGGTGTGCTGGCCAAAGTAACAGATCATTGGTGTTTCAGAAAAGGGAAGATGATAGCAACTCCCCCAAAGCAGCAAGTTGATGTTTACTGACATGAATCTTGAGCGGTTTCCGCTAAATCGTCAAGCTAGTCAGAATTGACTATATCGTAAACAGTTGAAAACTAACATTCGAGTTTTGGTCTTAATTTAAAGTTAGGATTAGGCGTAAGGTTAGCAGTGTGGTTGAGGTTAGGGTTAATGCTAGGGTTACTGTAGGTTTAAAATCAGATTTTATGACTTTGTGGCTAAGCCAGCTAGTGACCACTCTGCAGAGCTGCCTCCAGGAAAAGACTCATCAAAACATTTCCTTTTTTGGAATACAAAGGATCTAAAAAGTCCTCAACGATCACACAAAGCAATATTTATTGGTGCACATTCATTCAAGTGCACATTTCCTGACCTGACGTCTTTGTGTTGGTGGATGTACAGACTGTGGAAGTTCTGTCCTTTGTCTTTATTCTCTGACAGTCATTTGATGATCTCTGCGATGTACCATTGCGATGTACCGTGGCAACACAGACAGGAGGTGATGCTCCTGTTGTCAGGGGGAGGGGCATGAAGAGGGTTTGTGTGTAACTATCAAACTGAGGGGAATGATTAATAGGACTATAGAATTGACTTGACTTGAGCTGATTTGAGTTGAGTTCGGTTGAATTTGAACTGAATCGAACTGAACTGTACTGAACTGAGTTGACTTGACTTTAAGTGAGATGAATTGAACTAAACTGAATTTAAAACTGATGCGAACTCAACAACTTGACTTGTCTACTTGCTGGTGTTTCTGCATGATTCTCTGTGAGTGCACAGTGCTGAACCTCTTTCTCTTCTTACTGGACTGCTCAGTCAGCCACAGGGGAAACACGCACACAAACAATACTGCATTGGCCACCAGCTGTCAGGTGAGGGGGAGAGAGACACATTTTTTTACTAATGTTTTATTTAACGTTTATTTAACCAGGCAAATCCATTAAGAACACATTCTTAGAGAGAGAGAGAGAGAGAGAGAGAGAGAGAGAGAGAGAGATCAGAATCAACATACCGTGTGAGGAGAAATTAGATACACAAATAGAAAACAGTGTGTTGTGGTATGGTACACAATGTCCTGGCAGATTTGAACAGGGACTCTGTTTCGTACGATGCAAATGTGTGTGCTTACATTAACTCTTTCTTTTTGTTAATTGCAGCTCATTTGCAAGAGTTTTTTTTTTTTTTTTTTCATACTACTGCACCAAGCTGAGCCAATCCAAGCTCTACTGCTCTGTCCAGGCTACACAGCCACTATAGAGCTTTACTGCTCTGTCCTGGCTACACAACCACTATAGAGCTTTACTGCTCTGTCCAGGCTACACAACGACTATAGTTGCTGGAACTGTAACCGGAAAGAAGGACAATCAGATTTGTGTCGACACAATAGTGTGAATAGGGTGTGTGTGTGTCTATGTGGGCATATATGTGTTACTGTGTGTGTGTGGGTGTTTTTCTGTGTGTGTGTATTACCTGAACAGTCAGGTCTGGTGTGTCTGGGCTGGTGACTGGGACATTGTCAAATCAAATCAAATCAAATTGTATTAGTCACATGCGTCGAATACATCAGGTGTAGACCTTACAGTGAAATGCTTACTTACGAGCCACTAATCAACAATGCAGTTTAAAAAAATACAGATAAGAATAAGAGATAAAAGTAACAAGTAATTAAAGAGCAGCAGTAAGAAATAACAATATATACAGGGGGGTGCCGGTACAGAGTCAATGTGCGGGGGCACCGGTTAGTTGAGGTGGTATGTACATGTAGGTAGAGTTAAAGTGACTATGCATAGATGACAACAGAGAGTGGCAGTGGTGTGGAGGGAGGGGGGGCTTCACGACTGTCTTGGTGTGCTTGGACCATGTTCGTTTTTTGGTGATGTGGACACCAAGGAACTTGAAGCTCTCAACCTGCTCCACTGCAGCCCCGTCGATGAGAATGGGGGCGTGCTCGGTCCTCCCTTTCCTGTAGTCCACAATCATCTCCTTTTTCTTGATCACGTTCAGGGAGAGGTTGTTGTCCTGGCACCACACAGCCAGGTCTCTGACCGCCTCCCTATAGGCGGTCTCGTTGTTGTTGGTGATCAAGCCTACCACTGTTGTCATCGGCAAATGTAATGATGGTGTTGGAGTCGTGCCTGGCCGTGCAGTCATGAGTGAACAGGGAGTACAGGAGGGGGGGCTGCGCACGCACCCATGAGGCGCCCCTGTGTTGAGGATCAGCGTGGCAGATGTGTTGTTACCTACCCTTACCACCTGGAGGCGGCCCGTAGGAAGCCCAGGATCCAGTTCCAGAGAGAGGTGTTTAGTCCCAGGGTCCTTAGATTATTGATGAGCTTCGTGGGCACTATGGTGTTGAACGCTGAGCTGTAGTCAATGAATAGCATTCTCACATAGGTGTTCATTTTTACCAGGTGGGAAAAGGCAGTGCAAGAGAGATTGCATCATCTGTGGATCTGTTGGGGAGGTATGCAAATTGGAGTGGGTCTAGGGTTTTGGGGATGATGGTGTTGATGTGAGCCATGACCAGCCTTTCAAAGCACTTCATGGCTACAGACCTGAGTGCTATGGGTCGGTAGTCATTTAGGCAGGTTACCTTAGTGTTCTTGGGCACAGGCACTATGGTGGTCTGCTTAAAACATGTTGGTATTATAGACTCGGACAGGGAGGGGTTGAAAATGTCAGTAAAGACACTTGCTAGTTGGTCAGTAAACGCCCACAGTACTACTCCTGGTAATCTGTCTGGCCCTGCAGCCTTGTGAATGTTGACCTGTCTAAAGGTGTTACTCACATTGGCTGCGGATAGCGTGATCAGTCTTCCGGTACAGCTGGTGCTCTCATGCATGTTTCTGTGTTATTTGCTTGCCTCGAAGTGAGCATATAAGTAGTTTAGCTCGTGTGGTAGGCTCGTGCCACTGGGAAGCTCTCGGGTGTGCTTCCCTTTGTAGTCTGTAATGGTTTGCAGGCCCTGCCACATCCGATGAGCGTCAGAGCTGGTGTGGTACGACTCGATCTTAGTCCAGAATTGCCGCTTTGCCTGTTTGATGGTTCGTCGGAGGGCATAGCGGGATTTCTTATAAGCTTCCGTGTTAGAGTCCCACTCCTTGAAAGCGGCAGCTCTAGCCTTTAGGTCTGTGCGGATGCTGCCTGTAATCCATGGCTTCTGGTTGGGGTATGCACGTATGGTCACTGTGGGGATGACGTCATCGATGCAGTTATTGATGAAACCAATGACAGAGGTGGTGTACTCCTCAATGCCATCGGAGGAATCCCAGAACATATTCCAGTCTGTGATAGCAAAACAGTCCTGTAGCTTAGCATCTGCGTCATCTGACCTCTTTTTTTATTGATCTAGTCACTGGTGATTCCTGCTTTAATTTTAGCTTGTAAGCAGGAATCAGGAGGATAGAATTATGGTCAGATTTGCCAAATGGAGGATGAGGGAGAGCTTTGTACGTGTCTCTGTGTGTGGAGTATAGGTGGTCCAGAGTTATTTTCCCTCTGGTTGCACATTTAACATGCTGATAGAAATTTGGTAAAACTGATTTAAGTTTCCCTGTATTAAAGTCCCCGGCTACTAGGAGCGACCTAGACAACCAGGTGAGGGGAGGTCCTAATTAATCAGTGACATTAATTGATAAATCATTTACAAGGGAAGAGTGAAAACTCTCCATGGAATCAATTTCACAACAGTGTCCGACGTCATCAGGAGCTAGGTAATGAAATGTCTTGAATAGAATACAATTTATGCCCGAGAGACTTGTTTTCTTGCATGTCAGAAACAATTGTATTATCAGGTCAATTCTCTTTAAATGTTCAATTTTCTAAATATAGCCAGTCATTGAATGTGTAACATGGGCAACAGATGCACAAGGTAAACCATGCAGATAAACTGTAGATTATATGATGTCACAGGTGTAACCTAGGAACAAAAGCATACACAGTAAAACATTATCAGTGAAATCATCTTTAATGCTGTAAAACATATTAAAATCACATAACTATTCAATACATAATCAATCGCATAATAAAGCAACCAATCAATCAATCAACTAACTGATCAACCAATCAATACATTTGATAATAAATCAACCATTTGCACATTCTCCGTGTGTGGACTGTTACATTATACCTACCTGAAAAAAGACTACAGAATAAACAAAGAGACACAACTATTTCCCCTTTAACCCACAGAATGTACATTCAAACTCACTCTTTCATGTTAAGGTAGTTGTTCACAGTTAGAAACGGAGAAATCACAAGATAAATATATTGAATCAATAACAAGAAAGCTGAAACATTTAGACATTTCTTGGAATTATAGTTGGAACAAAACAGATGCAATTTGACATAATGTGTCAGTAATAATATGTAACAGTTTTTGTCTATTGAGTATAAAGTACAGGATACAAAGTATATACGTTTTTTTTAATATATATAAAAAGGAGAAACGAAGGGTTCGTGAAAGACAACCTAATTTTAACCAATTCAGAAATTAAATAAAGGTTAGGGTTAAGTTATTGGTTAAGGTCAGAGTTAGGGAGTTGGTTAAGGTTAGGGCTAGAGGGTTGGTTAGGGTTAAGGTCAGGGTTAGGGAGTTGGTTGAGGTTAGGGGTTAAGGTAAGTTTCAGTTTTAGGGGTTTCATCTAGTTGGGCTGTCAATGGGATGTTGGTCAGAAAAGTCCCCATAGTCTACTGTAATGGTATTTACAGTTCCAGCTTCATACTCGGTTCAGTTTTCTCCTTTTCTTCCTTGTGAAAGATCTTTCCATCGGACTGCTTCTTCCATCTCAGTTTGATGTCATCAGAAATCCCCTTCTCAGTCAACTTCTTCTTGATCTGAGGAACACAAACAGCATTTTGATTACTGACTAGTCTACCAACTATGCAGCCAGTACTGGCTAACACTTCACTGCATTCCTCATTCATAAAGCCTTTATAACAGCTACATAAGACATAATAGCATCAGTCATAGGCAGTAATAAACATTATAAACAACAGCATAATATGTTTTTAAGGTACTGTACTTGTAATGGTCATTATAGATCTGTACATCTGTAGTCAATGGTATATATTATGGCCAGATACTTGTCACGACTTCCGCCGAAGTTGGTCCCTCTCCTTGTTCGTTCGACGGTCGACGTCACCGGTCTACTAGCCATCGCCGATCTACTTTTCATGTTCCATTTGTTTTGTCTTGTTTTACACACCTGGTTTCAATTCCCCAATTATATGTTCTTTATTTAACCCTCTGTTTTCCCCATGTTTGTTGTGCGTGATTGTTTTGTGTTTTTGGTCCGTATGTTGGGCTTGGTTATTTCTCATTGTAATGAGTACGTGTTTTTTGAGTAAAGTTACTTGTGGTACTCATCTCTGCTGTCCTGCGCCTGACTCCTCTACACCAGCTACACCCAGACCCTTCACAATACTGCAGTAACCCTTTATCACTTGTACTAAAGTGGCTCTAATTTCTCAAAGAGGAAGAGAAGGTGAGATTCACCTGCTGCAAGATGGCCTCCTGAACAGCAGGATCAGTCAGGTCCATGTTCTGGTCCTTTGGGGTCAGCTTCACTCTCACCACCTGCTGTGTCTTCACTGCCGGCGCTAACAGAGACAGACGGAGACAAAGAGACAGAGACTAACAGCCGAACATACCTATACAAGACGCAGGCCTCCTCATTGTCCCTAGAATTTCTCTTTTAAAGCAATTTTTTATGGAATGGTCTGCCATTCCATGTGAGAGACGTAGACTCGGTCTAAGCCTTTAAGTCTATATTCGACTTGAGTGGGTTGAGTTACTGACATGATCGTCCTGTCCGGTTTTGCTCCCCCTCGGTCTTGTGCGGTGGGGAGATCTTTGTGGGCTATACTTGGCCTTGTGTGGGAGATCTTTGTGGGCTATACTTGGCCTTGTCTCAGGCTAGTAAGTTGGTCTGTTGATATCCCTCTGGTGGTGGGGGGACTGTGCATTGGTAAAGTGGGCGGGTTATATCCTGCCTCATTGGACCTAACTCTGTCGCCAGTATCTATCCTGCAATAGTCTATGTGCTGTGGGGACTACGGTCAGTCTGTCCTATCTGGTGAAATTTTCCAGTCTTATCTGGTGTCCTGGATGAATTTCAGCATTCTCTATCTCTCTCTATCTCTCTCTCATCTCCCGGAGGACCTGAGCCCTAGGGCCACACATGGACAGAGACACAGACACACAGATAAGATCCTTTCTCAGAAAGGTTTGTGTACAGAGGATGAATGTGATACAAAAGGAGCATAACTCACCACCGTAGCAAAAGAAGGGGCTTTTTATGTCACACTGCATATCATCCCATCTTCCCAAGTTATTCAACCTTATCGTGGCACAGTCCTGATTTCCTTCTAAATTGTTGGGCTTTTCCTTTATCCAGTATGTGAATGAGGAGTTACTTCCGTCCGACCACTTCCAGGAGTCTCTGAACAGGCCGATCCACACTTCATTACCAGCAGCCACTGTCACTACATCATTCTGATCCTGGTTCCTCACAATGGCCAGGTCTGTGTAGTTCTCTCTGCAGTAACTCTGAGCCTCGCGCCACGTTTTAGTCTCCTTAATGAAATGGAAAGCCTCCTTGGAATCTTTCACTGTAATGTAAGTATGACATTAAGTCAGATTGTGTGATATACTGATTTAACTACTACAGTATCGTATTTCCCTGATCAACAGATATTTGTTGAATATTTTGATATACACGTATTATACATTGATGTAGGTGTCGAAAGTGTTCCACAGGGATGCTGGCCCATGTTGACTCCAATGTTTCCCACAGTTGTGTCAAGTTGTCTGGATGTCCTTTGGGTGGTGGACCATTGTTGATACACACGGGAAACTGTTGAGCATGAAAAACCCAGCAGTGTTGCAGTTCTTGACACAAACCGGTGCGCCTGGCACCTACTACCATACCCCGTTCAAAGGCACTTCAATCTTTGACTTGCCCGTTCACCCTCTGAATGGCACACACACAATCCATGCCTCAACTGTCTCAAGGCTTAAACATCTGTCTCCTCCCCTTCAGCTACCACGATTGAAGTGGATTTAACAATTGACATCAATAAGGGATCATAGCTTTCACCTGGATTTACCTAGTCAGTCTGTCATGGAAAGAGCCGGTGTTCCTAATAGGGTTACTTACTGCCATAGCAGATGAAGAAATGTTGAATGCTACATGGGGCGTCATTCCATTGACCACTGAGTCTCATGAATACACAGTCCTCCTTCCCTCCGGCATTATTCGGTTCATTCTTTTCCCAGTTGACATATCCCTGACTGTGATCTCTGTCTGCCGGAGACCACTGCCACTCTCCCTTCTCCAACCCTATCCAGACTGATCCATTATAACCACTGTCTACAGTGTTGATCAGCCTCTTCATATCCTCCATGTTGTCTATGGTGGCCAGGTCAGTGTACTTCTCTCTGCAGTATCTCTGTGCTTCAGTCCAGTTCTTATTCATGTTCACAAAGTGATACTCATGAGCAAGGCATGAGGAGAGAGTGTAGAGTCCTGTGGAGAAGACCATTATCTCATTAATATTTTCACTGTAGTGTCTATGTGAGGAACAATATCTACGTGTTGGTAACACTGGTTTAACAGTTACCCTTACGAGAGGAGTGGACTGTTTTTTCCATCGGCCCTGAATCCCTGATGCAAATTCAATAAATTCAAGTAATAGGTTATATGTCACATCTTGAAACTTTGGTATCAAACTTGACTGTCTTGAAATTTTAGAATAACAAACAAGCTTGCAATTGTGCTTTCTGCCAGGTGCTCTCCATGCTGTGTGACGATAACAAACAAAAAGCTAACTTTTCGACCAGCTACATATAAATGTTCTTAGCAAACAAATTATTATATCTTCTAAAACTACTGTAGCCTATAGATATCCATTCCAGATCTATACGTGAAAATACTTGTAAATGGAAAATATTCTGCCAGATACATTTTGTCAACTTCAAATCTAAAATATGGATTTAAAAACAAAATCTTTATAAAGACACTGACCAGAGAGAAACAGGACCAGCACCTTCTTGTCCATGACTTAAGAAGACAGACCTCTTGTACCTACAGAGGTGAATACATTTATACATGATTGTTGTCCTCCTCATCACCCTTAAAATATGATACATATAATGAATTATGTTGGTATCACTTTTGTCAAGAAAACCAGCTAGCTTTCCTCTGTATTGGTGAAATGTCCATACCTGATGTAGTACTGTGGAGTCTCTCTGTTCATCTCAACCTCTCTCTGAAGGCAGCACTGTCTATAATCCCTGTCAGAATAAAGGGGCTGACAGTACACCTATTCATCACTTGGTTTATTATATTTAATAGTGTGTTTAAAAAAAAAATCACTGTTCTCTGTACCATCAGTTACAACAGAGATAGTTGCCTATCCCTGCTATAGAACATCCTCTTTCTCTGTATACCTATCTACAGTAGGTTTATGTAAAACATGGCAGCCATGTTCAACAAATGAGTTGACCAAGTCAAGTAACATCATTGGTTAAAAAGGGAAACAAGAAGTTCCATTATTTCATGTGGGAAAATCACACAATTTTAAATGTACATATTGTCATGAATTGCACTTGTGATTTACATTTAAATGTTTTATTGTGTATGTAGCTTAACATCCATGTATTTCAGTGACTTTGACTGCCATGTCAGTAAAACCTTGAACTTGACTGTAGTCAACAGAGCCAGTCAAATGAGTTTGCGACTGTTAGTGTTTTGTTTGCTGTAAAAGGGATAAACATTTTTTTTAAAAGGACAGAATGTAAATTGTGGCTTTTGATGGTTTCCAGTCTAATACAACCCAAACTCTAAACTTAACCTAATCCTGACCTTAAGCTTCTTGCCTAATCTTAACCCATAATATTTGTTGAAGTTGGAGTTTGCCCTAGATACTGATCGTGAGTAATGGTTAAGGTCAGGATTGAGGGAGAGGAAGCTGATCCAAGATCTGTATTGTACCTCGGGGAAACTTCACCCCAGAGTGTCTTTTTGGTCTATGTAAAACATGGCAACCACAGTCAACAAATGAGCGGACCGTAGTCAAACATTTCAACAGCCATTTGCATCAGAGGCTAATTTAACAGTTCCATGGTACTGTCTGTCAATAGTTAGAGAAATTATTCTTGCTTTTTTTTAAAATCTGTCTGTCATTTTTTTCTTATCTGTCGTGTCACCAGGCTCTACAGTTCTCGATTACAACGGAAAACTACACCTTTTATCTGTTACGTAGTTTAGCTGTGCAAAATAAGCTCACCCTTTTTATGTGTAGGTCTGGGGTGACATTTCCCCTAGGACCAGATCTATGATCAGCTTCCCCTCCCCAATCCTAACCTTAACCATTGAAGTGGGGAAAATGCTAAACTGACCGCTTTTATAGCATTAGGACACTAGCATTAGTTGGTAAGAGCCTGGCACTAGCAACTTCAATGTTGTGAGTTTATTTCCCACTAGGTTTCTCTTACACTGAAAATAAAATCTATGCACTCACTATAATATAAGTCACTTTGGAGAAAAGCATCTACTAAATGGCATCAATTATATTATGACTGGTAAACTGTGTTCTAGAGGTGAACTCTCTCTTTTAAATCAGGCCGTCTTTCCAACCTTGCACAATACAGCTTTTCTGATTAGTTTTTATGCTCTGTGTCAGAAACAGACTGGTCAAGGCGTAGTTCGGATCAATGCCAGATGGGCCGGTCCATCTTTAGACCAGTGGGTCTGTTTAAATTGAGGGGTTTTGCGCAGAATGATCATTATTATGGCTAATAATGATGGAAAATGACAAAAAAGGGCTAGTGTATTAAAAATGCCTGGGATGATTTCTGGTCACTGCCCATCCTTGCTCTATGTTAATACTCTAAACCTCTTCATTTCAATAGACCTGACCCCATAGAGTTCATTGAATGATAGGATCTCTATGGTTGACCTTACTTTTCAGTAAACATGAACAGTAAACATATGAATTTTGTATACCTACATAGAATTAAAATGTCAGAGTAGCTTATAAGAGAAATACCTAAAGTCATGTTTGATCTCTCACAATAGAACATCACTACTGTTTAAAAAAATATATACCCAGAACAATGATTTTCATAGGCCTGTATGAAACACTGTCATGTGAAAATGATACAGGTAAGAGATGGGGTGTAGACAATGGCACTGTGAACTATTTGTGACAGACAGTTTTGCATGGATAGCATGAATATAATAAACAGAACTGGGGTTCAAGAGGAAAGGAGAGAGATGAGGTGTTGGTAGAAGAGAGTAGTGTCACGTGTGCTCCCTCTCCGGCCTCCAGGTCACCAAGCTGCTTGTATTGGCGCACACCTGTCACCATCGTTACGCGTACCTGCGAGTCATCAGACTCGCCTGGACTCTATCACCTCCCTGATTACCTTCCCTATATATGTCACTCCTTTTGGTTCCTTCCCCAGGCGCTATTGTTTCTGTTCTAGTTCATGTCTGTGTGTTTGTATTACGTTTATTTATTAAAACACTCAATCCCTGAACTTGCTTCCCGACTCTCAGCGCACAATCGTTACAAGTAGAGAGAGATGAGGTGTTGGTAGAAGAGAGAAGAGAGAGATGAGGTGTTGGGAGAAGAGACAACACAGTAATACAATGAGAATACAAGTCCTAACTACAAGAATTGTCTGTCCTCTTTGTACACAGGTAAGATTTGCTGGTTCAGGAAAATAAGATACACACCGGCATAGTGCATAGAACTAAGATGCCCTACCAAGCAAAAAGGCAGTAATTGTTCATTGCGTGGAACTGAGAAAAATTGCTTTTATTTACTTTGGTTTCACAGTAACTTTATGCAGTTACTACTAACGTGGACCCATTTTCTGCAAAACACAATACAATAGAGGCAGGATACTTGTCCACATGATTAAGCATGTATTTAATGTAGCAAAAATGACTAACAAATGTTCGACCAAATAGCTTCCTATTCCCTGTATAGCGCACAACTTTTGAACAGAGCCCTATGGACCCCATGTAATTGCTATGGGCCCCATGTAATTGTTCCATTTTGGTGATGGTGATGCATCTACGGCTGATGATGGTGATTATTCTACTGCAGGTGGTGATGATTCTACTGCTAATGGTGGTGATTCTACTGCTGGGGGTGATGGTGATGATTATACTGTTGGTGGTGATGATTCTACTGCTGGTGGTGATGATTCTACTGCTGGTGGTGATGATTCTACTGCTGGTGGTGATGATTCTACTGCTGGTGGTGGTGATTCTACTGCTGGTGGTGGTGATTCTACTGCTGGTGGTGGTGATTCTACTGCTGGTGGTGGTGATTCTACTGCTGGTGGTGGTGATTCTACTGCTGGTGGTGGTGATTCTACTGCTGGTGGTGATGGTGATGATTTTACTGGTGATGCTGATGGTTCCACTGCTGGTGGTGATGTTGGTGATTCCACTGCTGGTGGTGATGTTGGTGATTCCACTGCTGGTGGTGATGTTGGTGATTCCACTGCTGGTGGTGATGAATCTACTGTTGGTGGTGATGGTGGTGATGTTGGTGATTCTACTGCTGATGATGATGTTGATGATTCTACTGCTGATGGTGATGTTGATGATTCTGCTGTTGGTGATGAATCTACTGTTGATGGTGGTGATTCTACCGTTGGTGGTGATTCTACTGCTGGTGGTGGTGGTGATGATTCTACTGATGGTGGTGGTGGTGGTGATGATTCCACTGCTGGTTGTGATGGTGCTGATTCTACTGCTGGTGGTGATGTTGGTGATTCTACTGATGCTGGTGGTGATGTTGGTGCTTCTACTGATGCTGGTGGTGATGTTGGTGATTCTACTGCTGGTGGTGATGAATCTACTGTTGGTGGTGATTCTACTGCTGGTGGTGGTGGTGATGATTCTAATGCTGGTGGTGATGGTGATGATTTTACTGTTGGTGGTGATGATTCTACTGGTGATGCTGATGGTTCCACTGCTGGTGGTGATGTTGATGATTCTACTGCTGATGGCTCTACTGCTGATGGTGATGTTGATGATTACACTGCTGGTGGTGATGTTGGTGATTCCACTGCTGGTGGTGATGTTGGTGATTCCACTGCTGGTGGTGATGCTGGTGGTGATGTTGGTGATTCTACTGCTGGTGGTGATGTTGGTGATTCCACTGCTGGTGGTGATGCTGGTGGTGATGTTGGTGATTCTACTGCTGCTGGTGGTGATGTTGGTGATTCTACTGCTGCTGGTGGTGATGTTGGTGATTCTACTGCTGCTGGTGGTGATGTTGGTGATTCTACTGCTGCTGGTGGTGATGTTGGTGATTCTACTGCTGCTGGTGATGAATCTACTGTTGGTGGTGATGTTGGTGATTCTACTGCTGATGATGATGTTGATGATTCTACGGTTGGTGGTGATTCTACTGCTGGTGGTGATGTTGGTGATTCTACTGCTGGTGGTGATGGTGATGATTCTACTGCTGGCGGTGGTGATTCTACTGCTGGTGGTGATGATTCTACTGCTGGTGGTGATGTTGATGATTTTACTGTTGGTGGTGATGATTCTACTGGTGATACTGATGGTTCCACTGCTGGTGGTGATGTTGATGGCTCTACTGCTGATGGTGATGTTGATGATTACACTGCTGGTGGTGATGTTGGTGATTCCACTGCTGGTTGTGATGTTGGTGATTCCACTGCTGGTGGTGGTGATGTTGGTGATTCTACTGCTGGTGGTGGTGATGTTGGTGATTCTACTGCTGGTGGTGATGAATCTACTGTTGGTGGTGATGTTGGTGATTCTACTGCTGATGATGATGTTGATGATTCTACTGCTGATGGTGATGTTGATGATTCTACGGTTGGTGGTGATGAATCTACTGTTGATGGTGGTGATTCTACCGTTGGTGGTGATTCTACTGATGGTGGTGGTGGTGGTGATTCTACTGATGGTGGTGGTGGTGATGATTCTACTGATGGTGGTGGTGGCTATGATTCCACTGCTGGTGGTGGTGGTGGTTCCACTGCTGGTTGTGATGGTGCTGATTCTACTGCTGGTGGTGATGATTAGTGATGGCATTGATATGGAAAATATACATCAATGTCAGTTGTATTTTTTCAAAATGATATGTATAGATTTGAATGAATTACATTGCAGCTGTGTGGACTTCACTTTCACGGCTTTGTGAAGTTCAGACAACTGCTTGCTGATTGCCCGTTGGACCATGTCTGAATGTTCAAACCTTCCCAACCAGTTAGAATATGATGGGAAGCCAGTTGATGGCCCATCAGCAGGCAGGTAACTATGCTAAGTGGAGTCCCTGTGAGAGGGATCTGTGCCAGCGGGAACAGTCATGTATGCTATTTTACATAATAGTGTAGCTTAACAGCACGGATAAACTGATATCACAAAATGCCTTTCTCATATCGATGTCAAACGATATCAATATCAAATCGAATTATCGATAATGGTGCTTACCACTAGTGATAATGAGGATGAGGATGACGATGAGAATGACAACAATTCTAGTATCATGTCTAAATCTATTCACCTTTGGTCTGTAGGTACAAGAGGTACAGTCTGTCTAGTTCACTACTCATTTGACCATCTCTGTTGTAAACTGGTGGTACAGAGAACGATGACGTGTCCTTTAACACACTATAAATGTGATAAACACAGAGATGAATATGTGTACTGTCAGCAACTTTATTCTGACAGGGATTATAGACAGTGCCGCTTTCAGAGAGAGGTTCTGTCAGACCTCAGGATAAGACCCAGATGCAGACAGTTCGAAATAACAAATGTTTATTTACGAAACGGGGCAGGAAAACAACAGGTCAAGGGCAAGCATAGGTCAGTAATCCAGGGCAGTCCGTAGAATACAGAACAGCAGGCAGGCTCAGGGCAGGCAGGGGTCAGTAATCCAGGGCAGAGTCCTGGAGGTACAATAGGTACAGAACGGTGGGCAGGCAGAATGGTCAAATACCAGGAGAACTAGAAAACAGGAACCAACAAAAAACAGGCGTACGGGAAAAAACCTGCTGGTAGGCTTTACGGGACAAGACGAACTGGCAACAGACAAACAGAGAACACTGGTATAAATAATGGGGAAGATAAGCAACACCTGGAGGGGGGGTGGAGACAAGCACAAAGATAGGTGAAACAGATCAGGGTGTGACAGGTTCAGATGAACAGAGAGACTCGACAGTACTACATCAGGTAATGACACTTCACCAATACAGAGGAAAGCTATCTGGTTTTCTTGACAAAAGTGATACCAACATAATTCATTATATGTATCATATTTTAAGGGTGATGAGGATGACAACAATCATGTCTAAATGTATTCACCTCTGTAGGTACAAGAGGTCTGTCTTCTTAAGTCATGGACAAGAAGGTGCTGGTCCTGTTTCTCTCTGGTCAGTGTCTTTTAAAAATATTTTGTTTTTAAATCCATATTTTAGATTTTAAGTTGACAAAATGTATCTGGCAGAGTTTTTTCCATTTACAAGTATTTTCACATATAGATCTGGAATTGATATCTATAGGCTACACTAGTTTTAGAAAATATCATTATTTGTTTGGTAAGAACATTTATATGTACAGGTACGCTGGTCGAAAGGTTAACAGCTTTTTATGCTTGCGTCACACCCAGTGGCAATTTTAGTATGCAAATCTTGGTGGGGCAAAACAAAAATGTGGGATGAATGCCAGCAAAGCCACTACACAACACTAAGCAATACATTAATTGCACTATAACGGTGACAAATGGTGCCCACAAACTGGTAGGGCCAACACAAAGCTGCCCAACAGCAGAGTCCCAACAGCAGTCCCAACACCTTACCACTGCTACACCTGGCTATCAGCGGAGCCTTGTCTGGCAGTGAAACAGTTCATTTAGCCTAATTTACTGCCTTTTAAAAAAACATAGCTGATATGACTGACTTGCTTAAACAAATGTGCTTTCTACTGACAATTGAGATGTACAAACTATAGCATAAGGGAATGACAAGCGGATAAGAGGCAATCCATAATTTCGAATAAGATATTAACGAGCGATCGCCGACGGACGTAGTCAATTTAACTATTTGTTCAGCACTTTTGAAATGTACAGCGACAGAATTCAGATCATGGGCCGTTCTTACGGTGTACTCCCTGTACAACAAGTCAGAACCGTAGGATAAATAAAGGGGGCACATAAACAGACAATGAAAGCTCTTACAATATTCAATGATTGCATTTCTCTAAAACAGGTTATAGGCTACATGTGCACCACCAAATTAGAACAGTATGTGAAATTAAGAGGTGAAAATAGACCAAATTATTAGGGTGAGGCACATTGAATGTTGATTTGGTCTTTGCGTGTCAAAAAAGATACACGTCACTATTTGATGCTTTTAATTTGACATGTCAAATAACACAATTCTATTATAGAATGTTGTGTGTGTGCTGAATTTGCACGTGCAAGCCAAGCGCCACCACTTCAAAGCTGTACAAAAAAAGTTGACAAACAAGCACACACCAGGCCACGAACGATGTGTTTACAATACCAAATTATTAGGGTGAGGCACAGCTTACTACACAACATACACTTAGTATTGCTTTCTTAGCTACAGTATACATTTCTCCCTTGCATATTGCATCATTTATGCAGCAGCATACAAGACATTTTTGGACTCACCTTGTGAAGGTGGCACAGTGGTACTTTGACAAAGTTTGATGACAAAATTTGCCCACATTCTCTGGATTTATGGTGGGAACTCGAAAGAAAAAAAACACACAGCCACTCAATTGAATAGCAGGAAAACATTAGTAGTTGCTTTGCAATGCTTACAGTTAGCCACTGATTCCTTCCAAACGACTTATTGTTGAATTTACAATTTCCAACTTGTTGTGTAGTCTATGACCGATGAGCACCGATACATTTTATCTACAATTTCTCTTGATTCTTTCTCTAGATATGACAAGGATTAAAAGTATTTGCCAGTAGATTGTCGACTTGATTCATGATGATGACTGCTAGCTAAGACTTTGAAAGTAAGATGTTGACATGATCAGTCCAATCAAAGCTACTGTACATATAACGTGATTTGATGTCATTTTATCTGTGGTCAATAACCTTGAGCCTTCTTGGAAGTGCACTTCCAGGGTTGGGGTTAGGGTAATATAACTCTACGGCAGGACCCAAAGGGCTGAAATTTGGGATGTCTACCCTTACTTGGCGATGACGTCCCGATGAGTGACAGAACACTGAGCCAATCACGGCGCAATGCTTCCATTTTCTGCTGGCTCGCCCCACCACCACTGAGTTGAGGCTGAAAGCATGGAGCTAGGATGAAGCACCCCCATTTTGGAGCTGCCTTACTCAAGAAAACAAAAGAGACCATGTGTGTATGCAGCTTTATTTAATGAATGATATGATTTTTTTTTACATCGTTTGCAAACTGATATGTGACACATTAATGTCAAATTAACATGAAAAACAGGCAGCCACCAATAAAAAAAAAAGAAACAAGTAATTTTTCAAGTAATTGTTTAAATACTGATTATTTCACTTATAATTCACTATATCACAATTCCAGTGGGTCAAAATCTTCCATACACTAAGTTGACTGCGCCTTTAAACAGCTTGGAAAATTCCCCAAAATTATGTCATGGCTTTAGAAGCTTCTGATAGGCAAATTGGCATAATTTGAGTCAAGGTGTACCTGTGGATGTATTTCAAGGCCTACCTTCAAACTCAGTGCCTCTTTGCTTGACATCATGAGAAAATCTAAAGAAGTCAGCCAGTACGCAAGTATAAACACCATGGGACCATGCGGCAGTCATACCGCTCATGAAGGAGACGAGTTCTGTCTCCTAGAGATTAATGTACTTTGGTGCGAAAAGTGCAAATCAAACGTGAAGATGCTGGAGATGTGAAGATGCTGGAGGAAACAGGTACAAAAGTATCTATATCCACAGTAAAATGAGTCCTATATTGACATAACCTGAAAGGCCGCTCAGCAAGGAAGAAGCCAAAACTGCCATAAAAAGCCAGACTACGGTTTGCAACTGCACATGGAGACAAAGATCGTACTTTTTGGAGAAATGTCCTCTGGTCTGATGAAACAAAAATAGAACTGTTTGGCCATAATGACCATTGTTATGTTTGGAGGAAAACCGGGGAGGCTTGCAAGCCAAAGAACACCATCCCAACCGTGAAGCACGGGGGTGGCAGCATCATGTTGTGGGGGTGCTTTGCTGCAGGAAGGACTGGTGCACTTCACAAAATAGTTGGCATCATGAGGAAGGAAATTATGTGGATATATTGAAGCAACATTTCAAGACATCAGTCAGGAAGTTAAAGCTTGGTCGCAAATGGGTTTTCCAAATGGACAATGACCCCAAGCATACTTCCAAAGTTGTGGCAAATTGGCTTAAGGACAACAAAGTCAAGGTATTGGAGTGGCCATCACAAAGCCCTGACCTCAATCCTATAGAGAATTTGTGGGCAGAACTGAAAAAGCGTGTGCGAGCAAGGAGGCCTACAAACATAACTAAGTTACACCAGCTCTGTCAGGAGGAATGGGCCAAAATTTACCCAACTTATTGTGGGAAGCTTGTGGAAGGCTACCGGAAATGTTTGATCCGAGTTAAACAATTGAAAGTCAATGCTACCAAATACTAATTGAGTGTATGAAAACTACTGACCCACTGGGAATGTGATGAAAGAAATAAAATCTGAAATAAAAAAATTCATTTCACATTCATAAAATAAAGTGGTGATCCTAACTGACCCAAGACAGGGAATTTTTACTAGGATTAAATGTCAGGAAATGTGAAACTGAGTTTAAATCTATTTGGCCAAGGTGTATGCAAACGTCCGACTTTGTGTGTGTGTGTATGTATATATATATAAAAAAACAGGTGGGGCCCTGAATGACGGGTCGCCACAGGTCACACTGCATGGAGAGCACACCGTGGAAGAAAGCACAATTGCAAGCTTAATTTTCTTGTAACATTGTAAGACAGTCAAGTGAGTTCCAAGATGCGAATCGTAGACTTCTAGTATTTATCAAATTCGCATCGTGGACATGGCCATGGACAGACCTTTACGCAAAGTAAAAAATAATGAGATAAAGAACAACCGGGGTCACTCCCAAGGCTAACTGTTAAACCACTGCTACTGCAGGTTTAATTGTCCTCAATGTGTGCACCAACATGTAGATAATGTTTCTCACATAGACACTACAGTGAAAATATTAATGACATAATGGACTTCTCCACAGGACTCTACACTCTCTCCTCATGCCTTGCTCATGAGTATCACTTTGTGAACATGAATAAGACCTGGACTGCTGCACAGAGATACTGCAGAGAGAAGTACACTGACCTGGCCACCATAGACAACATGGAGGATATGAACAGACTGGTCAACACAGTAGACAGTGGTTATAATGGATCAGCCTGGATAGGGTTGTATAATGGTGTTAACAGCTGGAGGTGGTCTCTAGAAGACATGGACTACTATGGTGAGGGAGAGGCTGAGTTTAGGAACTGGGACATTTCAGATGGTAAATACACTAATCAGCACTGTGTAGTGGCAGGAGAGTATGGGACGTGGTGGGATGACCACTGCATCATAAAATACTACTCTGTCTGCTACAACGGTGAGAACATGTTACTCCTTGGTGTTTACAGCTGTTTGTACTATCAGAACATTTTAAAAATAGGAAATCACATTATCATAACTTCTTAACAAATACTCTAACATGCATATGCAGTGACACTATATAAACATTATTGAAAACAAGTATAGATTTCTTGTGATATATTTACCTGGATATCAAGAATGCATTCAATAATTGCAGGAAAGACTACCAACATTTCGGAGAAGTTCATCTTGTCAAATAAAACCATGACATGGGATGAAGGGCAGAGCTACTGCAGACAGCACTACACAGACTTGGCCAGTGTCAGGAACCTGGCTGAGAGCAAGAAGATAGGGAACATGGTACCGAAAGGAAGCTGGGTGTGGATCGGCCTGTTCAGAGACTGGAGCTGGTCAGACCAGAGTAACTCTTCATTCAGATACTGGCGTTCAGGAACACCCAATAATAGTTACGGGAACTGTGTGTCGGTGTTCGATAAATCAGGCAAATGGGCCGACTACACATGTGAGACTACACATCCCTTTTGCTGCTACAGTGGTGAGTTACATGATATAGTGTTTGAATGTTGGTGTGTTTATGTGTGTGTCACTGGCATAGCACTGTTTCTCTGACCCCCCATAGCCTACTATAGCCTACTGATCGCTGTCCATGGTTCTGAAATTGTGACGTCCACACGGCTGCCTATCGACAGGCTATTAAATGATGCTGTGCATGTAGTTGGTGTGGATGGGTGGTCATATAATACTAATGTCTAGCAACTAAGAGTTTGTTTGAATCTTATCACAAACAACTTTAGCATTTTATTTAATTTAGCGACATAATACTTTTTAGCTACTCTGCAACTACTTAGCATGTTAGCTAACCCTTCCCCTTTAACCTTTTAACCTAACCCTAACTTCAACCCTTAGCCTAGCTAACGTTGGCAACCAAGCTAACGTTAGAGTTAGCCACCTAGCTAAAGTTAGGCACAACAAATTGTAATTCGTAACATATCATACGTTTTTCTAATTTGTAATATTTTGTACGAATTGCATTTCGTAACAGTGTACAAATTGTAATTCGTAACATATCATATGGAATGGATGATGGACATCAACAAATTAATACATACCATTCGAAACGTAACATATCACACTAATTAGTGTCCCAGATTTACATCTACTATGTTACGTTTAGCCCTGAGTCCAGGTTGGTATTAGCCTATAGCTTTGCTTTAATGGATACATGTTTATTTTTATTAAATGTTATCATGTTAAGCCTAATGTTTGTTTCAAAAAGCTATACCCTTACGGTATCGCAATATTGCTAGTTAGAATGTTGGTTGGCGGCAATTACATATTGGGAAATTCTAGCATTGCAGATTGTAAAATACATTTACAATGAAACAGCATACTAATCAGTAACCAATACATTTTTTCATTTATTTAAATGTTTTATAGACAACTGTCCTGTGGGCCTATAGCCTACCTTAGCTGTCTTCTCACTCTCTCGCAGCTTGGATAGAAAGTTTGTGCTGCATAAAACCAAATAATACAATCAGTCCACCATCAAAACAATAGCTTACTACGAATTGTTTCATTATGGGGATAGGCTAGTAGTCTAGACTGCATTATCTACAGCTACTGTAATTTCCCCTTGACTTTACGAAAAATGGATCATCCCTTAAAAAATGTAAATTAATTATAATCCAGATAATAATTCACATTTCCTGTTGCTGCAGGATTCATTTCCTGCTGTAGCAAACTGGCTCAAATTAAGATCCTACATCTGTCTCTGTTAGTCTCAGTGAAGAAGACTCAGCAGGTGGTGAGAGTGAAGCTGACCCCAAAGGACCAGAACATGGACCTGACTGATCCTGCTGTTCAGGAGGCCATCTTGCAGCAGGTGAATCTCACCTTCTCTTCCTCTTTGAGAAATTAGAGCCACTTTAGTACACATGATTAAGGGTTACTGCAGTATCTGGCCATAATATATACCATTGACTACACATTTACCTGTCATCTATAAAGACCATTACAACTACATCTTATGTAGTTGTTCATAATGTCTATGACTACATATCACTGATGCTATTATGTCTTACGTAGCTGTTATAAAGGCTTTATGAATGAGGAATGCAGTGAAGTGTTAGCCAGTACTGGCTGCAAGTTTGGTAGACTAGTCACTAATCAAAATGCTGTTTGTGTTCCTCAGATGAAGAAGAAGTTTACTGAGAAGGGAATGTCTGATGACGACAAACTGAGATGGAAGAAGCAGCCCGATGGAAAGATCTTCCACAAGGAAGAAAAAGAGAAAACTGAACAGAGTATGGAACTGTAAACAATATTACTGTAGACTATGGAGGCTTTTCTGACCAACATCCTATTGACAGCCCGACTAGCCAAAACCCTGAAAACATTAACCAATCCCTTAACCCTAATCATAACCCTAACTGTAACCCAACTTTTAACCAATTTGTAAATTAAATAATAGGGAAATAGTAGGGAAAAACTAAGGGGACTTCACTGACGTGCAAGCCTACATAGAAATATACAGTAACAGTCAAAGGTTTAGACACCTACTCATTCCAGGGTTTTCCATATGTGTTATTCCGACCGTGAAGCATGGAGGAGGTGTGATGTTGCTTTGCTGGTAATACTGTCTGTGATTTATTTAGAAATCAAGGCACACTTAATCAACATGGCAACCACATTATTTTGCAGCGATACGCCATCCCATCTGGTTTGTGCTTAGTGGGACCAAAAACACACCTCCAGGCTATGTATGTGCTATTTGACCAAGAAGGAGAGTGATGGTGCTGCATCAGATGACCTGGCCTCCACAATCTGCCGACCTCAACCCAATTGAGATGGTTTGGGATGAGTTGGACCGCAGAGTGAAGGAAAAGCAGCCAACAAATGCTCAGCATATGTGGGAACTCCTTCAAGATTGTTAGAAGATTCTTCATGAAGCTAGTTGAGAGAATGCCAAGAATGTACAAAGCTGTCATTAAGGTATAGGGTGGCTACTTTGGAAATGCTCAAAAATAAAATATATTTTGATTCATTTAACACTTTTCTAGTTACTACATGATTCCATATGTGTTATTTTATAGTTTTCATGTCTTCACTGTTATTCTACAATATAGAAAATAGTAAAAATAAAGAAAAATCCTTGAATGAGTAGGTGTCCAAACTTTTGACTGGTACTTTATATATATATATATTATTTGTATTATTACTGACACATTATAATGTCAAGTTGCATCTATTGTTTTCACACTTATTGTTCAAACTATAATTTCAAGAAATTTCTAAATGTTTCAGCTTTCTTGTTATTGATTTAGTATATTTCTTTTTCTTGTGATTTCTCAGCTTCTAAGTGTAAACTATTTTAACATGAAAAGTGTGTGTTTGTATTTACATTCTGTGGGTTAAATGGGAAATGGATGCATCTCTGTTTACTCAAGTAGGTTTAATGGGCAGTCGCCACAGGGAGAAAATGTGTAACTTATCGATTAAGTATGTAATTGATTGGTTGATTGTAATATTGTTTATTATTAATTGTTCAATTTGTTAATTATAATTTGAATTATGATTAAATAAACCAATAAATTCTTACAGTACTATTATTTTAGTTTTATTTAAAACAGTTTTACTCTTAACAAATGGGTGTAAGTATGTACACTGTGGACACTTTCTCGACAAACCTCTAATTCCCAAAACATGGTCATTAATTTGGAGTTGGTCCCCCCCTTTGCTGCTGTAACAGCCTCCACTCTGCTGGGAAGGCTTTCCACTAGATGTTGGAACATTGCTGCCGCGACTTGCTTCCATTCAGCCACAAGAGCATTAGTGAGGTCGGGTGCTGATGTTGGGGGATTAGGTCTGGCTCGCAGTCGGCGTTCCAATTCATCCCGAAGGTGTTCCATGGGGTTGAGGTCAGAGCTCTGTGCAGGCCAGTCAAGTTCTTACACACCGACCTCGCTTTGTGCACGGGGGTATTGTCATTATGAAACAGGAAAAAGGGAGTTCCCCAAATTGTTGCAACAAAGTTGGAACCACAGAATTGTCTAGAATGTCATTGTATGCTGTAGCGTTAAGATTTCCCTTCACTGGAACTAAGGGGCCTGGCCCGAACCATTAAAAAAAAAAAACAGATCATTATTCCTCCTCCACCAAACTTTACAGTTGGCACTATGCATTGGGGCAGGTAGCGTTCTCCTGGCATCCGCCAAATCCATATTTGTGTGTTTGGAAATGTTTTGTAGCTTTTGTTATGTCCCGTTTCAACAGAAGTACATTCAATGATGTACCGTTGTACCATTTGTTAGCAGAGCTGGCCTAAATCACAGTAGACTTGGATGAAACGAGCAGCCAAATGATTGACAACAGATATTGTGACATTGTATGTTTTTTTTAGTCAGTACAGCAATGTAACGTTATTGATCTGTCAGTTTCCCTAGCTAATTTCCTACTTTTCACACTGACACAGTATAAACAGCACTACAGGCTGCACAGTCAGTACACAATACTATGCTCATCATGTCTTAGCAGGATCGGATGGTGACAGGTGTCCCAGCAGGGTCAGACAGCCATAGAAGACTAGTCTACAGATCTGAGTTGAATTTTACAGTATATTATAACAATCAGTGAATGAATACAGTTCCATCTTGAGTGTATGGGTAGGCTAGTCTGATCTGGGAATAATGGTAATTTCAATTGTTTAACCATTTATACATTATATTTACCAGGAATAGAATCAATGTACACCAATGTAATTATTTGTCATGTCTCATCTGAGCGGGATCAGATGGTGACAAGGGTCTCATCAGGGCCAGGTAGCCAGGGAAGACCAGTCAGTGATAATGATTTTTTTGCAGATACAGAACTTTATTTTGTCTGTGCAGCAAACACTGGACAAGCAAGACGCTTCCAAGATTGAAACTATTTTAAGGCAGTCTGACAAGTCTCTAAAGTTGATTTCCAGACTGTATCAAGTGTAGATAGAAGCTTTTCCCAATGACACCAAACATGTAAAACAAAAATGTGAGGAAATCCTGGGAGACGCAATTGATGATGATGACTGGATACAGATATGTTAGAATGCTCAGTCATGTTCATTTAATTTCAGACATAAATTACTACACTTTAAGACCATCCGTAGAACGTACTATATGCCAATGAAACTGAATATCATGCACTCAGAAATGTAGTTATTCTGCTGGAGGTGTAAAACACAAAAGGGGACATATTTGCATATGGTATGGTCTTGTGAAGGCTGGCTGAAATCTGGAAATGAGTATGTTCTTTTATCTCAGCATGTCAACACATTCTCCCTTTCCTTTGTTTTTGTTTGCTTGGAAATGTTGATACTGGAGACTATTGTCAGAAGAAACTGTGTAACCTAGCATTTATAGTGGTTAAGAAATGCTTTGCCATTCATTGGAAGGTTGGTTATCCTCCCATAATGGATGGAAGAAATGTCAAGTTATGTATCACTAGATTGGATTTATTAAAAGCTTAAGGGTATACTGTGCAACTTTCATAAGGTCTGGATGCCTTTTTATGGAATACTGTACAACAAAAGGAGTCTTGAAAACATGCCCACGTCAGGGGAGATACCTATTTAAGCAATCCCTAGCTGCTGGGCTGCTCAGTCCTGGCACTGGGGGTCTGCCGTAATGTTGGTTGTCACTCTGGCCTTGGACAATCACAGCTGAAACCAATAATTCATGTTTCCTAAAGCTGAGTGGAGTGTGTTGGGTTGGGGCGCTGCAGGGTGGTGGACCCCTAGGGGCAGGACGGGGGGACCCAGCTATATTGTGGTGTGCAAGTAAAAAAAGAGCTCTACATCACTATTATACCTATTTTTTTTATTTAACTAGGCAAGAAGGGCCATGGGTCATATTAGATTGTGTAGAAATGCAGGAAATTAGCTTTAGATGCCCCAAACAATGGGAGGACCCCCACCCACCCACTTCTGAAAGTTGTGCCCCTGCCTAAGGATATTACTGCAAAAATATTTCGTACCCTGTTATTTTAATGCTTCTGGCCACTGTTGTATTTTGTAGATGTGATGACTAGTGTTGCTAAATTCAATGTACTTTGAATTTATTTATTAAACATAACAGCATGGTAATATATAGTTGCTGATGCTCAACTTCTAATCAAACATTTCAGACTGAAAATGTAAGCTCAACTTTCTAGTTTACCCCATTAGTTAACACTACCAACGTTTCCCTTTACTGTGGGAATTGTGATGAAATCAATGCAGTATTAGCCACTTTCACCACAAAATAACGAAACAAAACAAACAATGCAAGAGATTTTGTTGTAGGCAGAATGTATCGGAGTAGGATTCTATTGCATTGACAGGCACGACTCAGCCCCGTACTCTACACAAACCAGTGCACCATAACCAGTCAGAGCTGCAGTAGGCCTATATGAAAACAGACCATGGCCATATATGGATCTGTGCCGTTCACGTTTAACTGAGCTGTTTTTACAGCATGAGCGGTCATGAGTAGATGCACCTGTTTTGAGGTCAAAGCGAGGACTACATGTAGCGACGTGTGCACATTTGTACATATCTTTTTTTTGTGAGTTATTAGCCCAGTTATAGATAATTTGTATTCAGGAATTTGGGAGTGATTGCTTCATAAAAGAGCACAAATAGTGTGCATTTCTAGACATCTTTGAAAAGCTAGTCAGGTAAAGAGCTTTTCTTTTGTCTTAAAGGGGCAGTATTGTGTTTTGAGACAGGCTTGAATATCCTAAGTAGTCAATAGGCAGAGTGTAGCATAATTTGTTTGATTCTCTGTAATAATGGTATGGGAATAATAATGAATTTTCTTTTGTAAAGTGGTTTCTTGCATCCGTCACCTCCGTGTCTGAAGGACAAGTGGATAAACTGGTTAATGTCAAGCCCTGCATGTTTTTGTTTTCAAAAGTCTCATGGAATGTAGGCCTACATTGAACACCACACATTGGCTGCTACTGTAGGCTGAATGATAGAACAGCTATTTTCATGTAAAATTTGATTGGATGCTTTTTCTCCATTGTTTTTGGTAGGCCTACATTATGACCACTATTAGAACTTAAAGCGGGTACAGCCTCAGTGTTGGGGTGACTGGGTAGCCTAGTGGTTAGAGCGTTGGACTAGTAACCGAAAGGTTGCAAGTTCAAATCCCCAAGCGGTCTGTCATTCTGCCCCTGAACAGGCAGTTAACCCACTGTTTCTAGGCAGTCATTGAAAATAAGAATTTGTTTTTAACTGACTTGCCTAGTAAAATAAATAAAATCTGTTCACAGTAAACGCGTGCCGTAAGTTGTGCAGAATCTTCACAATGCACTCAGCAGACCTGAAATTTACCCAATGATGAAAATAATTTGAAGGTACATAGTTTAAAGAGTAAAACAATTACACTATATATATAAATACACACAAAAGTATTTGGACACCCCTTCAAATGAGTGGATTTGGCTATTTCAGCCACTCCTGTTGCTGACAGGTGTATAAAATCAAGCACACATGCAATCTCCAGACATACATTGGCAGTAGAATGGCCTTACTGAAGAGCTCAGTCCGTTTTTCAAATTTCTGCCCTGTTAAAGCTACCCCAGTCAACTGTATGTGCTGTTATAGTAAAATGGAAACGTCTAGGAGCAACAGCTGCGAAGTGGTAGGCCACACAAGCGGACAGCTGTTAGATACCACTACCTGACAGATAGCTAGAGGCTAGCTAGAGCTGAACTGGCTGT
Organism: Brachymystax lenok tsinlingensis; assembly: GCA_030435695.1. NCBI lineage: Eukaryota > Metazoa > Chordata > Actinopteri > Salmoniformes > Salmonidae > Brachymystax > Brachymystax lenok. The sequence goes on along the minus strand of CM059811.1, from coordinate 12,487,941 downwards.
GGTAGATACTAGCTAGCTGCTAGTAGTTCATTCACTTCAGTCAAGAGGCGATGAAACATTAGCTAACGTAACATGCCAGTTACACTACTAGCTGTACTGAGAATATTATTATTTCTGTCAAACAGCAGTTACCTTGCCAGCTAGATCTGTCAACTAAGGAGTAGACAGTTTCTGTTCTGCTTGTTTTTACAACTGAGAAAAAGTGCAACACAGACATCAGCTGCCTCTGTTCAGCTCTCCTGTGCTGGTCCTATATGCCAGCCTTTCAGAAGCTTTGCCTTCATTCATGCTGTCTGCATGCTCTGTGTTGTCTGTGCGGACCAAAATCCAGCTAGCTGAAACTGTAAAACAGCCTACCCGACCGCTCTGAGGCTTTTGCATGATAAAACAGTGCAATTATAAAAACCCCAGTGAAAGTTGTGCCGCTGTCCATAAGATTAATATGGTTTGATTTTTGGTCCAGTTTTCAAACTTAATTTGATAAAAATAGATTAAGAAACATAATTCTAAGCCCCGTTGGTCTTTGAACGGAGACGTATCAATCAAACATTTAAATAAAATACATTAATACATCTTTCTCTGAAACACACACACACACACACACACACACACACACACACACACACACACACACACACACACACACACACACACACACACACACACACACACACACACACACACACACTACTCTCAGTCTACAACCCCCTGCTCCAGTATAAAGTGTGACAGTGAATTGATGTCAGTCACTGTAGGATTACACTGCAGCACCAAAGTAACAATGCTATCCTGTCCTGGGAACACCTGGGATAGGCTCTCCCTAAGCCTGGAGGTCTCTTCTGCACTCCTCTCCACCCCCTGCCCCGGCCCCAGACCAAGGCCCACCCCTGGGCCACCGCGTCCAGCCTTAGCCTGTCCATTCCCCCTGGCCTGGCTGGGCTCTAGCTCCATAACGACCCCTGGTGTCCAGTCACGGAACTGAAGGACCTCTGTCTGGGCCCTGGGAACTCGGGGAGAGTGGAAGGAGGATGCCACGCCTGCAAACGAGTGACTGCCTGGGACAGGAGGCCTGAGAGAAGAGAAGAGAGAGAGGGATGTATATAGCTATTAAAGGGTGATTGGCTGAGATATTGGATGGGCTGGACATGCCAAGAGGTGAGTTTGGATTGGTCTACCATGTAAGCATGCTCCTGTCTATAACATGCACTACTCAGTATGTGTGGATAATCCTTTCTATCACAGATTCTTTTGAAAGATATCATGAAGAACTGAAAAAGTGTTGCATTGCTGCCCTGAAGTTAATAGTGCCATCGGCAAAGATCAGTGGGAAAAAGTTGTGATGGACTATAAACTGGAGGATTATGCCATGCTGATTCCGAAAATTAAATCAGACGATGAGGGAATTCCTGATTTAGGTAAAAGCAGTTTCCCTCACTGGCCGCGGGCAGGGTTTGGTACACTAACACACACATTCATCGCACCTCCCTGCTCCGTTTTCAGCTACGTTAACAATGTGGGTCGACACACAAGTTAACGTCTATATTAGTACATTTCAAACTTACCTCCCGTCACTAACAGGTTTCAGTATAAAGAATATACAGAGAAGTGTTCATGTTCAATTTAAGCAACGTTTATTTTACTTATCAATGTTATTGATGAGCGAGTTATTTGTTTGGTTTTGTTCCTCTCTCTCCATCTCTGTAGCTTCCAGGTATGCTGGCATAAGGACCCGAGCTAAGGCAATCGGGCTGACTTTGTAGTGCCTGTCCCGAATGGCTCGTTAAGTTAAATGGGCATATTGAAAAAGAGCATGTCAGTAGTGATGTGATTTTGTAAATGTTAGATTAGTATATTGTATCATGAAAAACATTTCGCAATGTATATAATTCAGTATGTTTAGCTGAATGGAAAATGTAGGCTTTGATAAAGGTAATTGCTTAATTAATTAGTGTTGGCTATGTTCTGAGCAGAGGGGCTTCCCCTACAAAAGGAGCCGCTCTTTCAGTTCAGAAGGAAAGGCCCTTTTGGATTGAGCTGTGGATGGGGCAACATTGTTTTTAAGCTGTCCCCATAAGGTATAATTTTGATGGCAGTACTGTTTTTCCTTTCTTTTTTAAATAAACACCCTTGCACAGAAGAACTTTTGCGGCTCCGACATCTTTTTATTTTGATAGAGGTTAGGTTTTCCAGTTTAGCCTTCTGGCCTTCTCTACGTGACACAGAAATAACTAAATTGATCCATGACAGAGGGAGATGTATATTCATGTATACAGGTAGGAGTCTAGCTACATTTTCAGATTATATGTTTCTAATTTTGTCAGAAAGTCCTTTTCATTTAAAGCGTACTATTAGCTAGCTAATGTTAGCTGGCTGTCTCGCTAGCTAACGTTACGTGTATGGTCTGTGTAGTAATATTATTCGTATTTCAGAAAATCATTTGCATTGCTAGTTATAGCATAATGTCAGCTAGCCAACATTGAACATCATTGGTTAGCTTTAGCTAGCTGCCTGCAGATTCATGCAGTTCATGGTAGTAGGAGTTGGGATTATGGTTCATTGTTTAGCTAGCTACATGTCTAAACAAGACTCCACTATGCAAGTAACCATCTCACTGTCCCGTTTACACCTGTATCCTGCGCATTTGACAAATAAAGTGTGTGTTTACCTGAGATAGTGTCTGAAGAACAACATGACCTGCACCAAAATCAGATTAGGATATAGGCCAAGGACTAGATAAAGCACATTTCTGCTACTACTTTCACCACTTTTAGTCTTGATCTTTGGTAGTTTACTACACTGTGAATCCTTAAAGAGATGGGTGGGGCTAAAGCTTAAGAGTATGTGAACGATGCTGAATGGGTGTAGACAAAGAAGAGCTTTCCAGTAGGTGTACCAAAACATTCACGGGCCATTTTCTCAAAAGTGGTAGGGATATGAAATGCCAAACCATATTGACCACGGGCATTACAATCAAGTCGCACGCAGCTTTGCTCCGAACTGATGATTACTTGGACGCTGCCAGCTGTGGGCAGGATTAAAATAAACCCAACCCATGGAAAACTGTTACGGTACCCTTCATTCAAGAAAGTACAGTTTAATGAAGGGTGTATGGGTGTGTGGGTGTATGGCTCTGTGTGTTTGTTACCTGTGCTGGGAGTGTAGGAAGTCATCTAGATGGGGTCCTCCACGGCCCAGCGGATCATCCGGTACCATAAAGTGATCCCCCACAAATGTGTATTGAAGGAGTCTGGGTAATGAACAGAAATTGAGGTTACAAACGGATATGAGACCAATTTGGCTGGATCAATTTCAAATCAAATCAAAAGGTTGACCTTAGTGATCAAATCCACTAAGGTAGTGACAATGATATTGTTGCATTCTTACGTTAGGCACAAATCTATCCAAAATCTATTTATGAAAATATTTCGGATTTCTTTAGACAATTCCTAACATACTAAATTACAAAAAATATTCCATGCCCATTGTATCTTCTACTCCAACTCTTTCTTTCTCTTTCTTTAAATGTCTTTCTTGCACCTTTTCTTGATGATTTCTCTCCATACATGAGACTCATCCAGCAGGTCTCTGAGGTTGTCGTTTGTCACGATCACTCCATCCGTCTTCTGGGCCAGCTGCAGCATGAACCTGCAGAGAAGAGAGGGATGAAGGAGTGTAAAGGGGAGGTCACTTCTTCCGTTTAGAAAATATCCACAAGCCTTCTACTGTAAATTATAATTGTAACAAACTGAAATAATGTTCATCAGTTACTTAACTGCAGCTGTCTGGTGAATGTGACGAGAAAATAAATAATAAGCTGTTCATATGTTTGTAAGTAGACCTTAACGTTTATAAGCAGATATTCAGATACAGTTTGTAAGCGATTTACAAACAAGGTGTGTGTTAGTATAAGACCAGTTTACAAGCAGATCTATTGTATGACAGAGAGCGACTAGAACAACCTGTCGTCGTATGAGTTGATCCTCTTCCCTTGGACTTCTCTGGAGGGGGTGTAGGAGAGCAGACCCAGGTTCTGGAGCTCACTAAGGTAGTGCTGCTCTGAAAACAACACAGACACACCAACCTCTCCTTTATAAACGTAGTACACACAGTCACACACATTTACCACCATTAATCAATGACTTAGGGGGGGCGAAACAGGGTTGGGGGTCTATTCTAAAGAAAAATACATTTAAATTCTTCTTAAGTAACTGAATTGAAATCTGAATTGATAAAACTGATGACATAAAAGAGCTAGGTGCATGTGAAGTCTGGGCTTCCAGACAGACATATAGTGTTACCTTTGCCCCGGTGGTCTCTCTTCTGCCTCCACTGGGGCAGGAAGGTACTGATTCTGCGATGCCCACGGTTCCAGAAGTGTTGCACGGCCAGGGCGATGCCTCGGCACGAAAAGAAATGGCCCAGCCCGTGACTATAGAGAAGGAGTGGGATAAAACCTAATTAAATGACCCAGCCCATGACTACAGAGAAGTGGGATAAAACCTAATTAAATATACAATTTAATGTATAGTTCAGTATGTCCTTTGAATCATGTAAACTATAGTTGTCAGTTAGAGCATAGCATTACCACAAACAGTTGTGGATTCAAGTACAGGTACGTGTGCAGCTGTTGTTTCTACACTGCTTTCAATGAAAGTGTTAACAGAAATAACTAAATTGATGATTGAATGAATAACTGCAACATTTTGCCTGCTATTTTTCTTGTTTCTGGTTACATTTTCCAATTTATTTTTAATCCCTTCATCCGCTCACCTCTCTCGTTCTCACATTCCCTTGTACTCACCTCATGGCAACGTTGCTCCCGTCGATAATGACCATCCTGAGTCCCGGGTCTCCTGGTTGGTCGGTCAGCTTGAGGTCAAATGGAGTCTGGAGGCCTTCCATGAAGCGTTGTTGCCCTGTCACCACAGCCCCTGCTGCCATGGTCGGGAGACCTCGTCTATCAACAGCCACTGCTGTTAGGGCTGGGAGATCCCTTCCCTCTGCTGCTAGGGGAAAGAGACTACGTTTCTCCTTCGCTCTGGTTGCTGAGGAGTTATTCATGGTAAGGACGGGGGGTAAGGTGGTCTGGGGTGGCTGGGTGGGAGGGTAAACGAGTTGATGGGGAAATAAAAGAGGGTAGGTGGGTTGTGGGGGTAGTGTGTTGGGGTAGGTGGGTTGTGGGGGTAGTGTGTTGGGGTAGGTGGGTTGTGGGGGTAGTGTGTTGGGGTAGGTGGGCTGAGGCGGTCCTCTGACTAAAGGGGGGCTGGCTCGATAGGGTGTGTGTGTCTGTGTGGGATTCTTCTGGTGACTGTGGGTTGGGAACATAACCTGGTTTGTCATGCCATTCCATTGAGCCAGATCTGGTTCAACCTTAACTGTACCATCGACGGTTCGGTTCAGCACGGTCACGCCTCCTACCTCATCGGTCTTCCTTTCACTCTTTCCATTCACACACTTTCTTTCTTCTCCTCTCTTCTCAGTAGCAATGGACTGCGGTTCTGGTGCCTCCATCTCTCTACCCCTCTCCTCCTCCCGGTCTCCTGCTCTGTCCTTTCTCTGTAGCTCTGAGACCTCATCAACCTCATCCACCTCTCTTGGTTCATCTCGTACCTGGTCCTGGGAATCAGCTTCTGTCTGTCTGGCTCCCTCCCTCTGTAGCTCCAGGAGTAGCTGGCGTGTGGACAGTTCAGGTAACATGCTGTATACTTCTGCTACCTTCTCCTCTGTGTATCCACAACTGGCTGCGGCCCTCTTCACAACTCCCAGGACAAAATCCTCCTCGTTCCCTTCGCCTCTCTCCATGCCGCCCTCACCCCTCTCCCTGCCTTCATCCAGTGAATCCTCAGACAGGTTTGCAGTAGACCCTCCACTCTCCCTGCCTTTTCTCCCCTCCTCTCTACTCTTCACCCCTTCTTCCACACATCCCTCCATCTCCACTCCCATCCCTCCATCTATACCGCTTCTCTTTCCTCTTATTCCTTTACCTTCCCTCTCCTCCACCTCTGTGTGCTCCATCTCCACTGGGCGGTTCATGGCCAGACCGGTCCGGTCATGTTCTTGCTGGACCAGGTCCAGAATCTGGGAGGCTTCTCTGGGTCCGCTACGGGCCAGGACCCTCAGTACCACATCTTCTGCATAGCCCATAGCCGTGAAGAACTTCAGCAAGAGCCCAAACTCCTCCCTACTCCCTGCTGACAACATCTCCCCCTCTCCTTCCTCCCCCTGTTCCTCATCCTCTTCCTCCTGTTGGGAACGGCCTTGCCCCTCCTCCTCGGTTTGGAGGAAAGAGTGGAAGATGGGAAGTCGAGGTGCTGCGTCTTTCTCTATCCCTCCCTGTGTCCAATCTTTGCCCATCTCTCTTCCTTGTACAGGTAAGGTAGTGAACATATTTTGTTGAGAAAGTTGCCCAATATTCCGTAGACCAGGGTCTTGGTTGTGGGAGGAATTTACGGGAGGTTTGCTCGTTGATGTGGAAATCCCCTGCATTCCCTCTATGTTCCAAGCCTCTCCAGCTCTGTCCAAGCCTGACTGGCTGTCCCATCGTCTCTGGCTATCAGTGTCCATTAGACCCACTCTGTCTCTAGACCCCCCAAGACTGAGGTTTGAGCCTAGCCCAGGAACAGGGTTCGAGCCCCCAGGACCGGGGTTGGATCCCAGCCCAGACTCCCTCACCAGATCCAGTAGAGTCTCCTTCACCACCCCTGGTAGCACCAGCAGATCCAGTGTGTGCCTGTCCTCCCATCTCTCCACCAGGGATTTGAAGGCCCGACGGGAATCCAGGGTCTCGCCTGATCCTCTGTCGCCAGGCTCGGTTCTTCGTCCCTGGGTGCCCTCGTAGTTCTTCACCAGGTCTGTGATGAGGGAATAGGCCCTGACCACTGGTTCTGACAGTCCTGAGATGAGCAGGAAGCCTGGGGAACCCACCTGGAGGAAAGGAAATGGAGATAATCTTAACTTCAGTCTTATTCTTGCCATCTCTTTAAAGAGACTTAGGGGAGTGGCGCAGCGGTCTAAGGCACTGCATCTCAGTGCTAGAGGCGTCACTACAGACCCTGGTTAGATTCCAGGCTGTATCACAACCGGCCGTGATCGGGAGTTCCATAGGCGGCGCACAATTGGCCCAGCATTGTCCTGGTTAAGATTTGGCCGGGGTAGGCAGTCATTGTAAAAATGTAATAAAAATAAAATAAATACAGACTCAAACCCACAACCTCCTTCCTCTAATGTGCATTTTCTTCCTTTACATCATCCATCTGATCATCTTTGTATGTGTGCCTGTGTGTGTGCAGCCTGTATGTACGTGTGTTGTCTATTCTTACCAGTATGTAAGCAGAGGTGTTTCTGATCAGGCACTCCATAAACAGACCTCGGGCTCCACAGAACACACAGTGAAGGACCCCTGGATATGGAACCTCCTGCTGGGCCTCCTGGTTCACAACTCCCTTCACAAACAACTGGAGGAGAGAGAGTGGAGGAAGTGGGGGGAGAGAGAGATTTAATACTATATTATGTTATAACATACAGTAGGTTTTGGAGTTTTCCCTGGTCAGATGACGTGATCATAAAAACTGCATGGCCCAAGTTGTGACACATATAGGAAATTACCACCTTGCATTACTGCAAAACACAAGGTTAACCTCAACCTCAAAACATGTTAACATAACATTATCGTTTGGAGTTAAACAACAATAATAAGAGCCATTTCTTACTTTGGCAGCCACAGCGTCCTTCCTCACTCCTTTTAGTTTGAGCCAGATCTGTCCATCATGGGGTAACACAGCATCCTCCTCTCTACCGATCGTAAAGGACACCCCAAATATCCTCTCCACTGATGGATGGAAGGACTGCAGGGCACCGCGTAGCGCCCCGGAACACGCAAACTCATCCTCCACCTGCTCCCCTCCTCTTCCATCATCACTCCATCTTTCTCTCACTCTTACTGACATTGGAGAGAGATGGCTTACGGCAGAGGCCATGGGACTGGGTAGATGTCAGAACTCACTGAGATGGGGGGGGGGGACGAGAGACAATACACATTGAATTTTTGACATGCCGATAAAGCATTTTGATATTGAATTAGAAAATTGAGAGAAGACAGTGAGAGAGTGAACCATGTCTGTTTATTTATTTTTTTTAATATGAAAAAAGTATTTATTTGCTAGATTGTGTGATTTTTTTTCTTCCTTTTAGGTATTACTGCACTGTACGAGCTAGAAACACAAGCATTTCGCTGTGAAAACATCTACAAATCTGTGTACCCAAACAATACATTTGCCCGTGTTAGCCAATGACAACCATATTAGCATAGATCATTAGCATAAGTCATTTGGCCATCAATCCAAATCTCGTCTTGTTGACTTATGTTTGGAGAAAAAAGGGGGAGGCTTGCAAGCCGAAGAACACCATCCCAATCGTGAAGCACGGGAGTGGCAGCATCATGTTGTGGGGGTGCTTTGCTGCAGGAGGGACTGGCGCACTTCACAAAATAGATGGCATCACGAGGCAGGAAAATTATGTGGTATATTGAAGCAACTGTCAGGAGGAATGGGCCAAAATTCACCCAACTTATTGTGGGAAGCTTGAGGAAGGCTACCTGAAATGTTTGACCCAAGTTAAACAATTTAAAGGCAATGCTACCAAATACTAGTTGAGTGTATAAACTTCTGACCCACTGGGAATGTGATGAAAGAAATAAAAGCTGAAATAAATCCCTCTACTATTATTCTGACATTTCACATTCTTAAAATAAAGTGGTGATCCTAACTGACCTAAGACAGGGAATTTTTACTAGGATTAAATGTCAGGAATTGTGAAAAACTGAGTTTAAATCTATTTGGCTAATGTGTATGTAAACTTCCGAGTTTGGACACACCTACTCATTCCAGAGTTTCTTTATTTTCTACATTGCAGAATAATAGTGAAGACACCAAAACTATGAAATATTGCATGTAGTAACCAAAAAAAGGGTTACATTTTATATTTGAGAATCTTCAAAGTAGCCACCTTGATGACAGCTTTGCACACTCTTGGCATTTTCTCAACAATCTTCATGAGGTAGTCACCTGGAATGCATTTAAATTAACAGGTATGCCTTGTTAAAAAGTTAATTTGTGGAATTTCTTCTCTTAATGCGTTTGAGCCAATCAGTTGTGTTGTGACAAGGTAGGGGTGGTATACAGAAGACAGCCCTATTTGGTAAAAGACAAAGTCCATATTATGGCAAGAACAGCTCAAATAAGCAGAGAAATGACAGTCCATCATTACTTTAAGACATGAAGGTCAGTCAATTCAGAGAACTTCAAGAACTTTGAAAGTTTCTTGAAGTGCAGTCTCAAAAACCATTAAGCACTATGATGAAACTGGCTCTCATGAGAACCACCACAGGAAAGGAAGACCCAGTGTTACCTCTGCTGCAGAGGATATGTTCATTATAGTTAACTGCAACTCAGATTGCAGCCCAAATAAATGCTTCACAGAGTTCAAGTAACACACATATCTCAACATCTGTTCAGAGGACAAGACTGTTGGAAAAGCATTCCAGGTGAAAATGGTTGAGAGAATGCCAATAGTGTGCAAAGCTGTCATTGAGGCAAAGGGTTGAAGAATCTAATATTTAAAGAATCTAAAATATATTTTGATTTATTTAACACTTTTTTGTGTGCTTATTTTGCATGTTATTTTCGCATTAATACATTTCACATATCCGTTTGCAAACAGGTTAATAAAGCCACATACAAACATGGTCTCTTTTTCGCTTTGTTGAGTAAGGCAGCTCCAAAATGTAGGTGTTACAGCCTAGCTCAGTGATTTCTGTGGTGGTGGGGCAGCCAGCGGAATACAAGGGAGCGTAGAGGTTGGGAATGTTCTCTAGTTGCGACATGATTGGCTCAGCGTTCTGTCACTCATGGGGACACTACGTCACCGCAAATTCTATGGGGAGAGCTAAAAAATTCAAGCCCCTTGGGTGCTGCCATAGAGTTACATTAGAAGTGCCCATCCAAGAAGGCTAAAGGTCATTGGCCACAGATAAACTAACGTCAAATAATGTTTTATCTACCGTAGCTTTGATTGAACTGATCATGTCAACATCATCCTTTCAAAATCTTAGCTAGCAAGCTAGCAGTCATCATCATGAATCAAGTTGACAATCTACTGGCAAATCCTTTTCATTCCTTGACATATGAAGATAAATAAATTATGATGAGATAAGATATTACAGATAAAACGTATCGGTGCTCATCGGCCATTGGACATACACAACAAGTTGGAAATAACAAAATCAACAATGAGTGGTTTGATAGGAATCAGTGGCTAACTCCAAGCCTTGCAAAGCAATCACCAGCCTGCAATTCAGTGGAGTGGGTGTGTGGTCCATGTCAGAGTTGAATGGTATCTTTTCAAAACTTAAAAGGATAAACATTCAACATTGGCCATGCTGTCAATCCAGCATGACTTCTGCTGCGTTCAAAACAACTGGAAACTCAGAACTGGGAAATCTCAGACTTCAGTGAGTTCATACAACTAGGAACTCTGAAAAAAACTAGCTCAGACTGGGAAAATATGTTTTGAATGGTTATCCAACTCGGAATTCCAAGTCTAGAGCTCCGACCTGAAGATCACTGACAGCATGATTTAACCTTGTCTGAATGCGGCAGTATTGACCCTCTGGGCAGAATAAACTTGGTTAAGCTTTCATAATATCCGCTGAGTGTTTTACTCTGAGAATTAGAACCTAACAAAGGTGAGTCCAAAAATGCATTATATGCTGCTGCATAAATAATGTAATATGCCAGGGAGATATGTACACTGTAGCTAAGAAAGTCAAATCAAACTTTGTCACATGTGCCGAATACAACAGGTGCAGACCTTTACCGTGAAATGCTTACTTACAAGCCCCCAACCAACAGTGCACAAAAAGAGTTAAAACATTTACCAAATAGACCAAAGCAAAAAATAATAACAAAAAGTAACACAATAACGAGACTATATACAGGAGGCACCGGTACCGAGTCAGTGTGCGGGGGTATAGGTTAGTTGAGGTCATTTGTACATGTAGGTAGGGGTGAAGTGACTATGCAGATAATAAACATCGAGTAGCAGCAGTATACAAGAGGGAAGGGGGCAATGTAAATAGTCCGGTGGTGATTTGATTAATTGTTCAGCAGTCTTGTGGCTTGGGGGTAGAAGCTGTTGAGGAGCATTTTGGTCCTAGACTTGGCACTCCGGTTCCACTTGTTGTGCGGTAGCAGAGAAAACAGTCTATAACTTGGGTGACTGGAGTCTCTGACAATTTTATGGGCTTTCCTCTGACACCGCCTATTATATAGGTCCTGGATGGCAGGGAGCTTGGCCCCAGTGATGTACTGGGCAGTTCACACTACCCTCTGTAGCGCCTTACGGTCAGATGCCAAGCAGTTGCCATACCAGGCGGTGATGCAACCGGTCAGGATGATCTCGATGGTGTAGCTGTAGAACTTTGAGGATCTGGGGACCCATGCCAAACCTTTTCAGTCTCCTGAGGGGGAAAGTTGTTGTCGTGCCCTCTTCTCGACTGTCTTAGTGTGTTTGGACCATGACAGTTCGTTGGTGATGTGGACACAAAGGAACTTGATACTCTCGACCTGCTCCACTACAGCCCAGTCGATGTTAACGGGGGCTGTCCGGCCCACCTTTTCCTGTAGTCCACGATTTGCTCCTTTGTCTAACTCACATTGAGGGAGAGGTTTTTGTCTTGGCACCACACTGCCAGTTCTGACCTCCTCCCTATAGGCCATCTCATCGTTGTTGGTGATCAGGCCCACCACTGTTGTGTCATCAGCAAACTTAATGATGGTGTTGGAGTCATGTTTGGCCACACAGTCGTGGGTGAACAGGGAGTACAGGAGGGGACTAAGTACACACTCCTGAGGAGCCCCAGTGTTAAAGATCAGTGTGGCAGACGTGTTGTTGCCTACCCTTACCACCTGGGAGCGGCCAATTAGGAAGTCCAAGATCCGGTTGCAGAGGGAGGTGTTAAGTCCCAGAGTCCTTAGCTTAGTGATGAGCTTTGTGGGCACTATGATGTTGAACGCGGAGCTGTAGTCAATGAACAGCATTCTCACATAAGTACTCCTTTTGTCCAGGTGGGAAAGGGCAGTGTAGAGTGCAATAGAGATTGCGTCATCTGTGGATCTGTTAGGGCTTGCGAATTGGAGTGGGTCTAGGGTATCTGAGAGGATGCTGTTGTGAGCCATGACCAGCCTTTTAAAGCACTTCATGGCTATCGACGTGAGTGCTACGAGGCGGTAATAATTTAGGCAGGTTACCTTCGCATTCTTGAGCACTGGGACTATGGTGGTCTGCTTGAAACATGTAGGTATTACAGACTCGGTCAGAGATAGGTTGAAAATGTCAGTGAAGACACTTGCCAGTTGGTCAGCGCATGCTTTGAGTACACGTCCTGGTAATCTGTCTGGCCCAGTGGCTTTGTGAATGTGACCTGTTTAAGGGTTTTGCCCACGTCGGCTATGGAGAGCGTTATCACAAAGTCATCCAGAACAGCTGGTGCTCTCGTGCATGCTTCAGTGTTGCTTGCCTCAAAGCGAGCATAAAAGGCATTTAGCTCATTCGTTAGGCTTGCGTCACTGGGCAGCTCGCGTCTGTGTTTCTCTTTTGTAGTTCAAAATAGTTTTCAAGCCCTGCCACATCCGACAAGCGTCAGAGCCGGTGTAGTAGGATTCGATCTTCATCCTGTATTAGCAGGATTTCTTATATGTGTCCTGATTAGTCTCCCGCTCCTTGAAAGCAGCAGCTCTAGCATTTAGCCTGATGCGGATGTTGCCTGTAATCCATGACTTCTGGTTGGGATATGTACGTACAGTCACTGTTGGGACATCTTCGTCGATGTACTTATTGATGAAGCCGATGACTGAGGTGGTGCACTCCTCAATGCCATTGAATGAAACCCGGAACATATTCCAGTCTGTGTTAGCAAAACAGTCATGTAGTGTAGCATCTGCGTCATCTGACCATTTCCATATTGAGCGAGTTACTAGTACTTCCTGCTTTAGTTTTTGCTTGTAAGCAGGAATCAGGAGGATATAATTAGGGTCAGATTTACCAAATGGAGGAGATTTGTATGCATCTCTGTGTGTGGAGTAAAGGTGGTCTAAGATTTTTCCCCCCTCTGGTTGCACATGTGACATGCAGGTAAAAATTTGGCAAAACTGATTTAAGATTGCCTGCATTAAAGTCCCCAGCATTAATTACAAGTGGGAAAGTCGTCTATCATTCCTGAGCTCCTGTTGGCTTCACGTTCATGAGGGAAACGGGCATGATTGTGTGCGATATGATTGGCTGACATGATTGTGTTCAAGTGCTTTTGAAGTCAGAACAATTCATCAACCAATAAGAGTTTAGGTAGCTTGTTAATCTAGCTAACGTTGCTAGTAATACAATTAGCTAGCTTGCTTGCTTAACATTGACAATATGGTCTAGCTAAATTATCCATATTGATAAGGTTGTAGTTGTCAAAAACGGATTTGTTTTAATCTTTTGGTTGAAAAGGTCAAAGGTCAGTGGTGAAACGTCACAACTCGGCAAAACTATTTTGTTTCCCCACGTGTAACTCTGACTTGGATGATCTTTAAATGTAAACTTTTTTGATGTCACCTACTAAGGAAATTGCCTCGATAACACAATTTTCGGCAGTTAAATACAACAACACAACACTATTTATAAAAAGCAATCCATTAACACAGTTCATGAAAACTATAAACTTGTTTACATTCATGAAAATGTACTTTAATTTATGTTTGACCCAGCTTGTTGTTGGCCATTAGCCAAACGAGTTCAAACCACGTGAATGCATCCAACTGTTATTTACACCTTTAATAATAAGGCCTACCACCACTTGGTTATGAACGCAGAATAATAACAGGTAGTTACTAACACACTCTCTAAACACAATATCGTCCACAACAACAGTTATAATAGTTTATTTCATTTACAAAGTTAAGTATAGGCTATATTTAAATAATATTATGAACAAACTCAACAAAATAATTATCTTACCTCGTTCATCCTTTTCCCGAAGTTGCTTCTCTCAGTTTCGTTTTCTAGTATTTGAATAACTTGGCGCTGCCTTCTGCAATCATAGAACAATGCAGTCCAAAGTTCACAAGTACAGTGAACACAAACAACGACGTGAACGAGCGACAGCAAACGTTGGTAATATTATATCGAGAAGGTTTGTGAATTGAGCGACAGAGTTAGGCTACTGTAGAAAGTTCTGTCTGAAGTTCTGTGGGTTTTAAAACAGACACTATACAGACACAACAACAACATAAAGGCTGGAGTATCTGCGACATACGTAAAGTCAACTCACCTCCTATCATGTAGCCAGAGTAACACACACGATTTAAATAGGTTATTAACGTAATATCACCGACAGTTGCCTTTTAATACTTTATTAAATATCTTTGGTGCTTTCGAATTAGGTGTTGTAGACCTACATAAATATCAGATACGAAGTGACTGTACACTTGTACATAACAACAACATGACATCGTAAAACCCTGGCTCTGTGATAGAACATAAATGCGCAGATACACTAGGCTGTACGATAAAAAAATGAGAATTAATGGTCGTCACTAGTTACCACATCCACAAAGTCACAAACCCTGCCTATTTCTACAATTTATCAATTTTTACTTCAAAAAAAATGTACCTTACCTCGAACCTTAACCACACTGCTAACCGCATGCCTAACCATAACGTAAAATGAAGACCAAAAGGGACATTTTAATTGTCCTTAATTGTTACGATATAGTCCATTTTTACTTTGTAGCTGTGCTATCTAGCGGAAACCAAAATAAACCGAACGATCAGGGAAATTCCATTTACGTCACGTGCAACATAAAAACTTCCCTTTCCATAGATAGGTGGTACCGCTGTAAACTAAAGTTAACGTCTTATAATTAATTATTTGCAACAATCTAGTATTCAGTCAATAATAATGGTTGTCAGCTGAAGTAGCCTAAGGCCATAACAATACATAATTGGGACATAATATGCCTAAAATAGGCTATGTAGTGGAATTTAAAACTATTATTCTAAAAAATAAACGTTATTTTCAAAACACACCGCATTAGGACATTTTTCAAAAATGTATCCTTATAATAAAAACATGTACTCGTCAATGATTCGAAGAAACGGCTATTTAGCTTACGAAGACATTTACATTTTACAATTGTCATTAATCAGGTTCTCTTCACCTTTATTCTATTTCACAGCCAGGTGAGCCGCCACTGCTCTGTCACTCAATCAGTGCGTCATCCCTGTGATTCTGTCAACTCTTAATGGGAAGTGAAAGAAGTTTATGAGAAGCACACCGCCATTAGAGAAGATATCTCGCAGAAAATGTACTGACATATTTTGAACACAACGGGTTTGATCGTTTTCGCTGCTATTTCATTGCAAAATAGTGTTTTTAATAACACCTATTGTTATAAAGAGCATGACAACCACAAAGGTATGTTATTTATTTATTTTTCAAATTTTTATTGAATGGTAGATTACAATTGAGGAAGTTAAAAGAGTACGAAGGAAAATACCATTATAATTGAGAGATTGAGTCTTTACTCGCTCTCTCTTTCAATTAAATTAAATTCAAAGGACTTCATTGGCATGGGAAACATATGTTTAATTTACATTGCCAAAGCAAGTTAAATAGATAATAAACAAAGTGAAATAAACATTCCAAAATTAACAGTAAACATTACACTAACAAAAGTTTCAAAGGAATAAGACCTTTCCAATGTCATATTGGTGTTATTACGATGTGCAAATAGTTAAAGTACGAAAGGGAAAATAAATAAACATAAATATGGGTTGTATTTACAATGGGGTTTGTTCTTCACTGGTTCCCCATTTCTTGTGGCAACAGGTCACAAATCTTGCTGCTGTGATGGAACACTGGTATTTCACCCAATAGATATGGGAGTTGACTGAAATTGGATTTGTTTTCTTTCTCTCTCGCTCTCCCTCTGTCTTTTTTCTATTTCTGGCTTGATGGTATTCTTTATGGTTGTCTGTCCTCCTCACTTTGGCACAGTAGCTACAGTAAATCAGTTACTTTGTGCAGTATTGTAGCCTACATTCTGTACATTCTGTTGTACATCATCACACATGCTTTAACAATACATTGTTTCACTTATGGTTTAGTTGCAGTATATCTCCTTGGTCTCCTGGTGAAAGATGGAACTGTCCAGTTGTCCGGCTCCGCTGCTGATTGGTGATGACAGCCTGCAGAACTGGTGTGTGATTGGCTCAGGAGGGTTTGGACAGATCCACAAGGCCAGACATGTACAGTGGGGGTTGGACGTGGCCATCAAGTTGTTGCATCATGATGATGGGTAAGTAGGACTATTGTCTATTTCACAACTTTGCATAAAAGTACTTTCTTGAGTTGAGTGCATATTCATATTTTAGCGACCATAGTTAACCCAACTCCTATTGATCTCATCAAGGGGTTCGGATCTCTTTGTGTAACGACTGTTAGGTTGACAGTCGTCTGACCCGGGTTCGAGTACTGGCCCGGGAAAACCCAACATTTTCCTCAATAACATGTTGCCTATATCTCTGTCAATTATTTTGTCCCTCCACACACACACCCCTACCTACCTACCTACCTACCTACCTACCCAACACACACACACACACACACACACACACACACACACACACACACACACACACACACACACACACACACACACACACACACACACACACACACACACACACACACACACAAACAAACACCTCTACCTACCCATCACATACACACCAGCTCCAGCTCATCTCTGCTCAGAGAGGCAGACCTCATGCGCCAGGGGGGGAGCTCATATGTCCTCAGGATTCTAGGGGTGTACCAGGGGCGGCCCCCAAGCTCCGGCCTCTCCATCCACCTGGGGCTGGTCATGGAGGTAAATAATACTTACTGTGATTAAGTCTGATTTAGTGACTCAGAACATGCACAGGTGGTAATTAGGAGCATATACAATGTGTGGGTATTTATTCTACTTTATTTGTAATATTTCTACAGTTTATGGAGAGGGGTTCCCTGGCGGCCCTCCAGGAACGTCTCTCCGGCCCCCCACCCTGGCCCCTGTCCTTCCGCCTGGCCCACCAGGTGGCTCTGGGCATGAACTTTCTCCACCACCTCGATCCACCCCTGCTGCACCTGGATCTCAAGCCCAGTAACGTGCTGCTGGATGATAGCCTCCATGCCAAGGCAAGTCCCAGGCTCCTGGGTTTGATACAGTCAACAGTTTGGACACCTATACATTCAAGGGGTTTTCTTAATTTTGACTATTTTCTACATTGTAGAATAGCAGTGAAGACATCAAAGCTATGAAATAACACATATTATATCATGTAGTCACCAAAAAAGTGTTAAACAAATCTGAATATATTTTATATTTGAAGTTCTTCAAAGTAGCCACCCTTTGCCTTGATGACAGCTTTGCACACTTTTGGCATTCTCTCAACCAGCTTCATTAGGTAGTCACCTGGAATGCTTTTACAACAGTCTTGAAGGAGTTTCCACATATGCTGAGCACTTGTTGGCTGCTTTTGCTTTACTCTGCGGTCCAAGTCATCCCAAACCATCTCAGTTTGGTTGAGGTTGGGGGATTGTGGAGGCCAGGTCATCTGATGCTGCGCTCTATCACTCTCCTTCTTGGTCAAATAGCCCTTCCAAATCAAGTCAAATGTTATTTGTCACATGAGCCAAATAGAACCGGTCTGTAGACCTTAAGTCCTCAACCAACAATGCAGTTTTGAGAAAAATAAATGTTAGGAAAGTATTTACTAAAATAAACTGAAGTAAAAAATTAAGTAATAGAAAAACAACAAACATTATGTACCAAATAAGTTACAAATAACACAACAAAAACATACACAATAGCACAATTGGCGCCATTATTTGTATTTTTATTTAACCTTTATTTAACTAGGCAAGTCAGTTAACAATAAATTCTTATTTACAATGACGTCCTACCAAAAGGCAAATTCGATCAATCTATCAACTGTACTCCAGGGATGGGGGCTGGGATAAAAAAATAAATAAACACAAATATAGGACAAATCACGATAAGCGAGACAACACAACACTACATAAAGAGAGACATAAGACAACAACATAAAATGGCAGCATCACATGACAACTCAGCATGGCAGCAGCACAAAACAGGGTACAAACATTATTGGGCACAGACAACAGCACAAAGGGTGAGAAAGTAGAGACAACAATACAACACGCAAAGCAGCCACAACTGTCAGTAAGAGTGTCCATGATTGAGTCTTTAAATGAAGAGATTGAGATAAAACTGTCCAGTTTGAGTGTTTGTTGCAGCTCATTCCAGTCGCTAGCTGCAGAGAACTGAAAAGAGGAGTTATCCAGGGATGTGTGTGTTTTGGGGATCTTTAACAGAATGTGACTGGCAGAGCGGGTGTTGTATGTGGAGGATGAGGGCTGCAGTAGATATCTCAGATAGGGGGGAGTGATGCCTAAGAGGGTTTTATAAATAAGCACCAACCAGTGGGTCTTGTGACGGGTAAACAGGGATGACCAGTTTACAGAGGAGTATAGAGTGCAGTGGTGTGTCCTTTAAGGAGCGTTGGTGGCAAATATGATGGCCGAATGGTAAAGAACATCTAGCCGCTCAAGAGCACTCTTACCTGCGGATCTATAAATTACGTCTCCGTAATCTAGCATGGGTAGGATGGTCATCTGAATCAGGGTTAGTTTGGGAGCTGGGATGAAAGAGGAGCAATTACGATAGAGGAAACCAAGTATCGATTTAACTTTAGTCTGCAGCTTTGATATGTGCTAAGAGAAGGACAGTGTACCTTCTAGCCATACTCCCAAGTACTTGTATGAGGCGACTACCTCAAGCTCTAAACCCTCAGAGGTAGTAATAACACCTGTGGGAAGAGGGGCATTCTTCTTACCAAACCAAAATACCTTTGTTTTGGAGGTGTTCAGAACAAGGTTAACGGCAGAGAAAGCTTGTTGGACACTAAGAAAGCTTTGTTGTATAGCATGTAACACAACATCTGGGGAGGGGCCAGCTGAGTGTAATACTGTATCATCTGCATATAAATGAATGAGAAAGCTTCCTACTGCCTGAGCTATGTTGTTAATGTAAATTTAGAAGAGCGTGGGGCCTAGGATTGAGCCTTTGGGTTCTCCCTTGGTGACAGGCAGTGGCCGAGACAGCATATTTTCTGACTTTATACACTGCACTGTTTGAGAGCTGTAGTTAGCAATCAGGCCAAAGACCCCTCAGAGACACCAATACTCCTTAGCTGGCCCACAAGAATGGAATGGTCTACCGTATCAAAAGCTTTGGCCAATTCAATAAACTAGCAGCACAATATTGCTTAGAATCAAGGGCAATGGTGACATCATTGAGGACCTTTAAGGTTGCAGTGACACATCCATAATCTGAGCGGAAACCAGATTGCATACCCGAGAAAATACTATAGACATCAAGAAAGCCAGCCAGTTAATTATTGACAAGTCCAACACTTTTGATAAACAGGGCAAAATCGAAATAGGCCTATAACAGTTGGGATCAGCTTGATCTCCCCCTTTAAATAAAGGACGAACCATGGCTGCCTTCCAAGCAATGGGAACCTCCCCAGAGAGGAGAGACAGGTTAAAAGGTCAGAGAGAGGCTTGGCGATTTATAGGGGCAGCAACCTTAAAGAAGAAAGGTTCTAAACCATCTGACCCAGATGTTTTTTGGGGGGTCAAGTTTAAGGAGCTCTTTTAGCACTTCGGACTCAGTGACCGCCTGCAGGGAGAAACTTTGTAGCGGGGCAGGGGAAAAAGAGAGTAGCGTGAGGTTTTTATTTATTTATTTTTATTTCACCTTTATTTAACCAGGTAGGCCAGTTGAGAACAAGTTCTCATCTCAACTGCGACCTGGCCAAGATAAAGCAAAGCAGTGCGATTAAAAACAACAACACAGAGTTACACATAAACAAACGTAGTCAATAACACAATAGAAAAATCTATATACTGTTTGTGCAAATGTAGAAGAGTATAGGGAGGTAAGGCAATAAATAGGCAATAGAGGCGAAATAATTACAATTTAGCATTAACACTGGAGTGATAGATATTCAGATGATGATGTGCAAGTAGAGATACTGGCGTGCAAAAGAGCAAGAAGATAAATAACAATATGGGGATGAGGTAGTTGGTGTGCTATTTACAGATTGGCTGTGTACAGGTACAGTGATCGGTAAGCTGCTCTGACAGCTGATGCTTAAAGTTGGAGAGGGAAATATAGGTCTCCAGCTTCAGATTTTTGCAATTCATTCCAGTCATTGGCAGCAGAGAACTGGAAGGAAAGTTGGCCAAAGTAAGTACCTAGCAAAGACATAGATGACGTGGAGCCAGTGGGTTTTTGCGACAAATATGTAGTGAGGGCCAGCCAGCAAGGGCATACAGGTCGCAGTGGTAGGTAGTATATGGGGCTTTTTGTGACAAAACGAATGGTACTGTGATAGCCTCCAACACTCTACTCAGAAAACTGGATGTAGTCTATCTTGTAAATGACATCGCCGAAGTCAAGGATCGATAGGATAGTCAGTTTTACGAGGGTATGTTTGGCAGCATGAGTGAAGGAATCTTTGTTGCGAAATAGGAAGCCGATTCTAGATCTTAATTTTGGATTTATGACATCTGAATGTGCATTAGATGGTAACAAGGTAACAAGATCATAGTATACAGCAATTTCATCAGGTGATGCAGAGGAGGTGTACACAGAGGAGTTCATACACAGCCTGGAGGTGTGTTTTGGGTCATTGTCCTGTTGAAAAACAAATGATAGTCCCACTAAGTGCAAACCAGATGGGATGGCGTATGCTGCAGAATGCTGTGACAGCCATGCTGGTTAAGTATGCCTTGAATTCTAAATAAATCACTGACAGTGTCATCAGCAAAGCACCCCCATACCATCACACCTCCTCCTCCATGCTTCACGGTGGGATCCACACATGTGGAGATCATCCGTTTACCTACTCTGCGTCTCAAAAAGACACAGTGGTTGGAACCAAAAATTGCAAATTTGAAAAAACTCGTCAGACCAAGGGACAGATTTCCACCGGTCTAACGTCTATTGCTTGTGTTTCTTGGCCCAAGCAAGTCTCTTATTATTATTGTTGTCCTTTAGTAGTGGTTTCTTTACAGCAACCATGAAGGCCTGATTCACGCAGTCTGCTCTGAACATTTGATGTTGAGGCGTGCCTGTTACTTGAACTCTGAAGCATTTATTTGGGATGCAATCTGAGGTGCAGTTAATTGCTGATTTCTGAGGCTGGTAACGTATCCTCTGCAGCAGAGGTAACTCTGGGTCTTTCTTTCCAGTGCGGTCCTCATTAGAGCCAGTTTCATCATAGCGCTTGATGTTTTTTTGCGACTGCACTTGAAGAAACTTTCAAATTTCTTGAAATGTTCAGAATTCACTGACCTTCATGTCTTAAAGTAATGATGGACTGTCGTTTCTCTTTGCTTATTTGGGGTCCCAAGTAGCGCAGCTGTCTAAGGCACTGCATCTCTGTGCTAGAGGGGTCACTATAGACCCTGGTTCGATTCCAGGCTGTATCACAACCGGCCTTGATTGGGAGTCTCATAGGGCGGCGCACATTTGGCCCAGCGTCGCACGGGTTAGGGTTTGGCCAGGGTAGACTGTCATTGTAAATAAGAATTTGTTCTGACTTGCCTAGTTAAATAAATAGGGCTATCTTCTATATACTAACCCTACCTTGTCACAACCCAACTGATTGGCTCATAGGAAATTACACAAATTAACTTATAACAAGGCACACCTGTTAATTGCAATGCATTCCAGATGACGACCTCATGAAGCTGGTAGGGAGAATGCCAAGAGTGTGCAAAGCTGGCATCAAGGCAAAGGGTGGCTACTTTGAAGAATCTCAAATCTAAAATATATTTTAACACTTTTTTTGATTACTACATGATTCCATATGTTTTATTTCATAGTTTACACGTATAATGGAAACTTTTTCACATGTATAATACATACTTGTACACCTGTTGAAATAGGACAAATATAAGCACACACCAAATAATAATTATTACATTATTATTGTGTTGTTGAATGTTGATCCCGACTCCCGAGTCTGTCTCCTGATTCTATTCTGTCAGTATCCACTTGGTCATTCTGAACGTTTTTCTCTTAATACCAGAATTGCTGGTATTACATTTTTCCAGCCAACGAGAAAACCTGAACCTCTTCAATTTGAGCCAGATTGACAGCGCTCTGACCCAATGAGAATAGGGAGGCACCAAGAGTGGACAATAATTTTAAGGGATGGCTGGTGCAGAGATATGTCCCCCCCATGTCCCCCCCATGGCAATTTCATCAATGATTGTGACATTATTCTCTCTCTCTCTCCTCTCTCACTCCAGCTGACAGATTTCGGCCTAGCCAGGGTTTACCACAGCATTTCCAAAGCGAACAGGAAGGACATGGGGGAGGACGGCGGTACATTAAGTTACATGCCACCGGAGGCTTTTGACATGACATACAAGCCCACCCACGCCTCGGATATCTACAGGTAAGTATACACCATTGATACAATTGACATTTCACTGACTGTTTCTCAAGGCATCATTCAGGATAATAAAACAGTTTACTGCAGGTATAAAACGTGCAGCGAAATGCTTGTGAAAAGAATGGATACATATAGTGCCTTCAGAAAGTTTCCACATTCAGATTTTTTCCCCACATTATGTTGTGTTACAGCCTTAAAATGGACTACATTGAGATTTTGTGTCACTGGCCTACACACAAAGTGGAATTATGTTATTCTAAATGTTTACAAATTCATAAAAAATGAAAAGCTGAAATGTCTTGAAGTCAAGAAGTATTCAACTCCTTTGTTATGGCAAGCCTAAATAAGTTCAGGAGTAAAAAATGTGCTTACAAAGTCATATAAGTTGCACAGACTCACAATGAGTGAGTGTTTTAAAATAATTTTTGAATGACTACCTCATCTGTTATTTATACTTTGGATGGTGTATGAACACACCCAGTCACTACAAAGATACAGACATCCTTCCTAACTCAAAGAGGAAGGAAACCGCTCAGGGATTTCATCATGAGGCCAATGGTGATTATAAAACAGGTAGAGAGTTTAATGGGAAAGGGGGATACCTAGTCAGTTGCACAACTGAAAGCATTCAAGTGAAAGCATTCAATTGAAAGCATTCAACCAAAATGGGTCTTTCGCATTTAACACAACCCCTCTGAATCAGAATGGTTGCCTTAATCGACGTCCATGTTATAGGTTCCCAGGGAGAAGTTTAGAGTCAGATTTGAAGTTTAGAGTCAGAACTCCTCAGGAGCAAATACAGTACAACACATTACTGAATACCGCTCTCCATATTTTCAAGCATTGTGGCATCACGTTATAGGTATGCTTGTAATCGTTAAGGACTGGCGAGTTTCAAAAAACAAAAAAACAACAGAAATTGAGCTAAGCACAGGCAAAATCCTACAGGAAAACCTGGTTCAATCTGCTTCCACCAGACACTGGGAGATGAATTCACCTTTTAGCAGGACAATAACCTAAAACACAAGGCCAAATATACACTGGAGTTGCTTACTAAGAAGACAGTGAATGTTCTTGAGTGGCCAAGTTACCGTTTTGACCTAAATCTGCTTGACAATCTATGGCAAGACCTGAAAATAGCTGTCTCACAATGATCAACAACCAATTTGACACAGCTTGAAGAATTTGGAAATGAATAATGGGCAAATGTTACATAATCCAAATGTGTGGAAAACTCTTAGAGACTTACCCAGAAAGACTCCAAAGGTGATTCTAAAATGTATTGACTCAGGGTCTTGAATACTTATCTAATCAAGATACGTTTGTTTTGAAAATGTATATTATTGTTGTTATTATTATTTTTTTTACAAAGGTTAAGAATGTTTCTTCCAAGTTGACATTACAGAGTATTTTGTGTAGATCGTTGACAAGAAATGACAATTAAATCAATTTTAATCCCACTTTTTAACTCAACAAAATGAGGAAAATAATTTGTAATGGCACTGTAGTAGGAGAAAGATACGTTACATGGCTATGATGATGATTATTGTTCTCTTTATAACAGCTATGGCATACTACTGTGGTCCATTATCACGGGTGAACAGCCATATCCTAGTAAGTGACTAGTCCTAACACACAAACAAATACATTTACCCATCAAAGATATACCCACTTCCCTCGAATTCACATCCCTCCTCCCCTCCCCTCCCCCTAGATGCCCGGTCCAGTTTGGTGCGGTTCCGGATCCCCAAGGGGGATAGACCCTCTCTGGCTGCGTTGGACAGGGACCAGGTCGAAGGGCTGGGGGAACTGGTGGACCTCATGGAGAGATGCTGGGATGCAAAGCCCACCCTGAGACCCATATTCCTGTGTAAGACAAGAGCCTGGAGGGGAGTGGATATGTTACAAATCAAATTTGTGCAATATGTTATGATTTTTTTTTGTGCTTATGATCCCGGAGTACATCTTTAACCCATATTATCTTGTGACTCATTGCTCTATTTTTCTGGTGTTCAGACTGCCTTGCTGTGACAGA
Source organism: Brachymystax lenok tsinlingensis (assembly GCA_030435695.1). NCBI lineage: Eukaryota > Metazoa > Chordata > Actinopteri > Salmoniformes > Salmonidae > Brachymystax > Brachymystax lenok. Next base: position 12,463,274 of record CM059811.1, on the reverse strand, counting down.
AAAGATGTACGAGAAACACAAACAAGGGATAAATGATGCCGTCCATCAAGTGCAGAAAAAACTGGTACTGAAGACGACCCTGTCATTCAAAACTATGTCTACCTCGCATTCTACCTCCCAGCTTTCAGTACCGTAACAGTACTAGTCAACTTTATTAAAATCTATGTCTACCTCGCATTATACCTCCCAGCTTTCAGTACCGTAACAGTACTAGTCAACTTTATTAAACATCTATGTCTACCTCGCATTATACCTCCCAGCTTTCAGTACCGTAACAGTACTAGTCAACTTTATTAAACAACTATGTCTACCTCGCATTATAACTCCCACCTCTGTCTGTCTGTCTGTCTGTGTCTCTCTCTCTCTCTCTCTAGGACTCAGAGAGTGAGCAGAGTATTACATCCACAGTTGCTGCCCTTCATATCTCACAGCCATCAGGTACAATCCTTTATAGCTCAATACATTTGCCAGAAATCTTAAATTACCACTGCAGTTATCATCCATTCATCCATTCATTCATTCATTCATTCATTCATTCATTTATTCATTCACCTTTCAAAGGAATTAAAAACACAAAGTGAAAATCTCTGATCGTGTGAAGAGTGAACCTCCCCCAACACAGGTATGCGATGTATGGTGAAGTTGGCCTTTAACACTGGTCAGTTTTGAATTTTCCTCAGAAATGGTTATGGTTAGGATTGGGGGAGGGGACGCTGATCCTAGATCTGTACCCAGGGGAAAACCTCCCCCCGGAACCAGGTATGGGTCTAAAGTTAATAATTTGATATATTTTGCACCAGATGCTCAAATCGGAAAATGGAAAATTGGTTTCTGATAAATATAAATACAAATAAATAAATATTATACAAACATTATACAGGACCTGCTTTGCTCTTCCTATATTCAAGGAAACATATTGTAAAGCTCAAAACAAGTTTATTCACCCACTGGGTCACACAGCTGCATAAGACCAAGACATATTCACACAAGCACTGGTATTTAAACCATTCTTCCTAACATCACTGAACAGCCAATACATCTCTGTTGCTAGACCGAACTTTTGTGATATCTGTTCTTCCTCATTTCATCTGACCTGACCTCGGCCCAAATTCCTCACTGCTCCCCAAATCATACCTGTCCTGTTGACTTGTATCAGACTGTGGCCCTTTTCCTTTCCATAGGATCCCTGATGTCTAACAATAACATATTTGGACAGAATATAAACGTTCTACATTCCCCTTTCTTCCTCAGTGACATGAATAAGGATATTTCATATTTTCAAGTTTCGAAGTCAGATCACATTAGTATAATTGACCAAGGTAAATAACTTGACTTCCTGTTCTTGTGTTTGCTACAGGAAATGGCTGGTGGTTTGACCTTGAAACAGAAATATAAAGGTATACTCAAGGAAGTTGTTGTGGGTGGTTGCCTGGTAACCAACAAGGGGTTGTCATGGGAGGTTTTCCGGTAACCAATGAGGGATTGTCGTGGGTGGTTGCTTAGTAACGCTTAATGTTTGAATGTTTGAATACAAAATATATCATCCTTTCACAATATTCTTTGTAAAAAAAAAAATCCCTCAGATGCAGATCCGGTCACTTCTTCAACCAATCGCAAACCAAAGATGTTCCCCCCTGGATCCAATCATGACTGCAAAACAACAGCTTCCCGCTCTGCGTCAAATCAAAGTTCAGCGGTCAATATTCAGGTACAGAGTCATGTTTCTGTATGGAAACTTGTTCCCAAAATAACCGTTATATAATAATAGAACAGTGAAGTGAACACTCTGCTGAATCATTGAAACCAAAGAAACCAATGTCATGACTAAAGCTCAGGTCATAGGCTACAATGTGACCAAGTACTAAACTTTAGACATAGGAGTTACCACACCCGTTCTCAGAGATACAGTTGAAGTCGGAGGTTTACATACACTTAGGTTGGAGTCATTAAAACCTGTTTTTCAACCACTCCACAACATTTCTTGTTAACGAACTATAGTTTTGGCAAGTTGGTTAGGACATCTATTTTGAGCAATGACACAAGAAATGTTTCCAACAATTGTTTACAGACAGATTATTTCACTTATAATACACTGTGTCACAATTCCAATGGGTCAGAAGTTTACATACACTAGGTTGACTGTGCCTTTAAACAGCTTGGAAAATTCCCCCAAATGATGTCATGGCTTTAGAAGCTTCTGATAGGCTAATTGACATCATTTGAGTCAATTGGAGGTGTACCTTTGGATGGATTTCAAGGCCTACCTTCAAACTCTTTGCTTGACATCATGGGAAAATCAAAAGAAATCCGTAGACCTCCACAAGTCTGGTTCATCCTTGGGAGCAATTTCCAAACGCCTGAAGGTACCACGTTCATCTGTACAAACGATAGTACGCAAGTATAAACACCATGGGACCACGCAGCCGTCATACAGCTCAGGAAGGAGACGTGTTCTGTCCCCTAGAGATGAACGAACTTTGGTGTGAAAAATGCAAATCAATCCCAGAACAACAGCAAAGGACCTTGTGAAGATGCTGGAGGAAACAGGTACAAAAGTATCTATGTCCACAGTAAAACGAGTCCTATATCGACATAACCTGAAAGACAGCTCAGCAAGGAAGAAGCCACTGCTCCAAAATCGCCATAAAAAGCCAGACTACGGTTTGCAACTGCACATAGGGACAAAGATCGTACTTTTTGGAGAAATGTCCTCTGGTCTGATGAAACAAAAATATAACTGTTTGGCCATAATGACCATCGTTATGTTTGGAGGAAAAAGGGGGAGGCTTGCAAGCCGAAGAACACCATCCCATCGGTGAAGCACGGGGGTGGCATCATAATGTTGTGGGGGTGCTTTGCTGCAGGAGGGACTGGTGCACTTCACAAAATGGATGGCATCATGAGGAAGGACAATTATGTGGATATATTGAAGCAACATCTCAAGACATCAGTCAGGAAGTTAAAGCTTGGTTGCAAATAGGTCTTCCAAATGGACAATGATCCCAAGCATACTTCCAAAGTTGTGGCAAATAGGATTAAGGACAACAAAGTCAAGGTATTGGAGTGGCCATCAAAGCCCTGACCTCAATCCTTTAGAAAATTTGTGGGCAGAACTGAAAAAGCATGTGCAAGCAAGGAGGCCTACAAACCTGACTCAGTTACACCAGCTCTGTCAGGAGGAATGGGCCAAAATTCACCCGACTTATTGTGGGAATTTTGTGGAAGTCTACCCAAAACGTTTGACCCAAGTTGAACAATTTAACGGCAATGCTACCAAATACTAATTGAGTGTATGTAAACTTCTGACCCACTGGGAATGTGATGAAAGAAATAAAAGCTGAAATCGATTATTAAACAGAGTTAATGTATTTTGGCTAAGATGTATGTAAACTTCCGACTTCACCTGTACCTAACTCTACTGAGGTAGGCAAATCAGCTTTTAGTTTTATTGCACCTCATCTGTGGAACAATCTTGAAAATGTTAGTTATTACATTTGATGTTTTGGTGCCTTTAGGGAAATTCAGAAAGCTGATTCAAGACCTTATAACTGATTAATGTGTTTGTTTTTTATGACCCTGTTTTTCTTTCTGTTTCCATTTTGTATTTACATTTTGATGTGTGTATTTTATATACTTGATGTAATTCAGGGCTCATCTGTAAAGAGACCTTGGTCTCAGTATGACTCCCTGATAAAATAAATAAAATGATCATATTTACTCTCTAATTTCTCCTTTCAGCGCCAGTGTTCCACTCCAGTTACCCCATCCAATTATCCCACAGGTATTACTTTCAGTCTATTTACTTTCTATGTGTCTATTGGTTAAAGTTATAGTTCACCCAAGTTACATATCGGTCTCCTTACCCTGGAAGCAGTCTACAGTGCCTTCAGAAAGTATTCAGACTTTTTCCACATTTTGTTACGTTACAGCCTAATTCTAAAATTGATTAAATAAATAAACAATCCTCAGCAATCTACAAACTATACTACAAACTATACCCCATTATGACAAAGCGAAAACATTTTTTTTTTTTTACATTTTAGCAAATGTATTAAAAATAATAAACAGAAATACCTTATTTACGTAAGTATTCAGACCTTTTGCTATGAGACTCGAAATTGAACTCCGGTGCATCCTGTTTCCATTTATTATCCTTGAGATGTTTCTAAAACTTGATTGGAGTCCACCTGTGGTAAATTAAATGGATTGGTCATGATTTGGAACGACACACACCTGTCTATATAAGGTAACACAGTTAACAGTGCATGTCAGAGCAAAAACCAAGCCACGAGGTCGAATGAATTGTCTATAGAGCTCCAAGACAGGATTGTGTTGAGGCACAGATCTGGGGAAGGGTACCAAAACATTTCTGCAGCATTGAAGGTCCCCAAGAACACAGTGGCCTCCATCATTCTTAAATGGAAGAATTTTGGAACCACCAAAGCTCTTCCTAGAGCTGGCCGACCGGCCAAACTGAGCAATTGGGGGAGAAGGGCCTTGGTCAGGAAGGTGACCTAAAACCTGATGGCCACTCTGACAGAGCTCTAGAGTTCCTCTGTGGAGATGGGAGAAACTTCCAGAAGTACAACAATCTCTGCAGCACTCCATCAATAAGGCCTTTATGGTGGTGTGGCCCGACGGAAGCCACTCCTCAGTAAAAGGCACATAACAGCTCGAATTTGAATTTGCCAAAAGGCACCTAAAGACTCTCAGACTATGAGAAACAAGATTCTCTGGTTTGATGAAACCAAGATTTAACTCTGGTCTGAATGCCACGCATCATGCCTGGAAGAAACCCGGCCCTATCCCTACGGTGAAGCATGGTGGTGGTACCATCATGCTGTGGGGATGTTTTTCAGCAGCAGGGACTGGGATGCTAGTCAGAATTGAGGGAAAAATGAACGAAGCAAAGTACAGAGAGATCCTTGATGAAAACCTGCTCCAGGGCACTCAGGACTTCAGACGGGGGTGAAGGTTCACCTTCCTACAGGACAACGATCCTAAGCACACAGCCAAGACAACTCAAGAGTGGTTTCGGGACAAGTCTCTGAATGTCCTTGAGTGGCCCAGCCAGAGCCCGGACTTGAACACGGTCAAACATTTCTGGAGAGACCTCAAAATTGATGTGCAGCAACGCTCCCCATACAACCTGACAGAGCTTGAGAGGATCTCCAGATAAGAATGGGAGAAACTCCCCAAATACAGGTGTGCCAAGCTTGTAGCATCATACCCAAGAAAACTTGATGCTGTAATCACTGCCAAAGGTGCTTCAACAAAGTACTGAGTAAAGGGTATGAATACTTATGTAAATGTGATTTTTCAGTTTTTATTTGTAATAAAAATGCTAACATTTCTAAACCTATTTTTGCTTTGTCATTATGGGGTATTGTGTGTAGATTGATGAGTGGAAAAACAATTTGATACATTTTTGAATAAGGCTGTAACGCAACGAAATGCAGAAAAGGTCAAGGGGTCTGAATACTTTCTGAAGGCACTGTATGACAGGAATTGATGCTTTGGTTTAGTTTCTCTGGCACTGTTTCCACGTGGTAGCATTAACGCATTTGTGGCACAAATACCATTCAAGTCATGAGACCGATATTAACATTTTCCGCTCATTATGTTCAAATCATCTATAAGTTACTTTTTTGAGCTTCACGATCAGTTTAGAATCTTTCTGGTGATTTGGACATGATGTGAGGAAAAATGCTAATATCGGTACCTTGACTTGAATGGGATTTGTGACACAAATGCTAAAACATTAGCATGTGGAAATAACAGTTCCAGGGAAACTAAACCAAAGCATGGGTTGCTGTCATACCTTGCCCATAGACAGCTTACAAGGTAAGGAAACCAATACGCCATTTTGTAATTTGGGAGACCCATCCCTTTAAGAGGTGTTTAAAATATCTGTGGCTTTTTCCCAAGTCTTTCCATGCTGCTAAGTGTCAGAAGGAAGCATTTCCTCTTCTTGAAGACATTTTGAAAAGAAAGAAATGAGTGACAATTGAGATAGAGCTGGGTGAATATCAAAAGTATTCCTTGATTACTTGCCTCCTAAGCACGCGTTGGAAGAGAAGGTCTGAGGGGAGGGACATGGAACCTTCTTCTCCAATGCTTGTTGTGGATGACGTGAGGAATCAAGGACAGACTATTAAGATACACCCATAACCCCTTTCTCATCCAGGGGGATTCTCCATCAACATGAGCAATGTGGAAGGACTACAGTTTGGTGACAATAACTACATGTTCATCGAGGTCGCCACATCTCAGTAAACGCCGCAGAAACCCCACAGCCCCATCTAGAGTTCGCAGCAGTGAAGCCAAGGAACCCTAAAGCTCCAGAGCCATGGTGAAGTCGCCAACACTCCCAGCCCTATGCCCGTGTACAAATCTCTGCCAGAGACCAGGTTCACTTGTTGTCTCTCATCTTAATTTGTCAGCCCGTCTGTTTCTAGTCTATCTGTAATAAAAACACAAAATATTGAGATTCACTCATAAAAAAACAAAACAAAAAAACATAAATGATCATTCTCTTTTTTTATTACTTTTTTGTAACGTTTTGAATTATGAAATCCTGTGCAGCTAGAGAGCATGGATTGATCCATCTTTGTCATTTTTATTCTTTAAATTTTCCCATGAGGGACTGGTCTGCACTGACGTCCTAAAGAAACTTTATATCTTTGTACTAAAAAAAGTTCTCAATTTGTTGAGCTTCAGGGAAGTCAATAAAAAGCCCAGGTTTGAAAAATGACCTTCAGTGTTTTCATCTGTCTTACCACTAAAACAAGTCTATTTTTCCCTTTTATTGTGTTTTTGTAACCCTTATCCAAAGAGACAATAGAATTTATGAATAGTTTGGCGTTCCAATGACATTGATATGAAGTATGTATGGTTCATACAGTTGAAGTCGGAAGTTTACATACACTTAGGTTGGAGCCATTAACTTTATTCAATTTCTTGTTAACAACTATAGTTTTGGCAAGCTGGTTCGGACATCTATTTTGAGCAGACACAAGCAATTTTTCCAACAATTGTTTACTGTATTACAATTCGAGTGGGTCAGAAGTTTACATACACTAAGTTGACTGTGCCTTTAAACAGCTTGGAAAATTCCCCAAAATTATGTCATGGCTTTAGAAGCTTCTGATAGGCTAAGTGACATCATTTGAGTCAATTGGAGGTGTACCTTTGAATGCATTTCAAGGCCTAAAAAAAGTTTCTATATCCACAGTAAAACGAGTTCTATATCGACATAACGTGAAAGGCCGCTCAGCAAGGAAGAAGCCACTGCTCCAAAACCGCCATAAAAAAGCCAGACTATGGTTTGCAACTGCACATGGGGACAAAGATCATACTTTTTGGAGAAGTGTCCTCTGGTCTGATGAAACAAAATATAACTGTTTGGCCATAATGACCATTGTTATGTTTGGAGGAAAAAGGGGGAGGCTTGCAAGCCGAAGAACACCATCCAAACCGTGAAGGAAGGGGGTGGCAGCATCATGTTGTGGGGGTGCTTTGCTGCAGGAGGGACTGGTGCATTTCACAAAATGGATGGCATCATGACGATGGAAAATTGTGGATATATTGAAGCAACATCTCAAGACATCAGTCAGGAAGTTAAAGCTTGGTCGCAAATGGGTCTTCCAAATGGACAATGACCCCAAGCATACTTCCAAAGTTGTGGCAAAATGGCTTAAGGACAACAAAGTCAAGGTATTGGAGTGGCCATCACAAAGCCCTGACCTCAATTCTATAGAACATTTGTGGGCAGAATTGAAAAAGTGTGTGTGAGCAAGGAGGCCTACAAACCTGACTCAGTTACACCAGCTCTGTCAGGAGGAATGGGCCAAAATTCACCCAATTTATTGTGGGAAGCTTGTTAAAGGCTACCCGAAACGTTTGACCCAAGTTAAACAATTTAACGGCAATGCTACCAAATACTAATTGAGTGTATGTAAACTTTTGACCCACTGGGAATGTGATGAAAGAAATAAAAGCTGAAAGAAATCATTCTCTCTATTATTATTCTGACATTTAACATTCTTAAAATAAAGTGGTGATCCTAACTGACCTAAGACAGGGAATTTTTACTAGGATTAAATGTCAGGAATTGTGAAAAACTGAGTTGGCTAAGGTGTATGTAAACTTCTGACTTCAATTGTATATCAGTACATATTAAGCATATAATCTTATAGTAACACTTCTATAAACACACACATATTTATAGAATGAACAAACACCCCCTCCTATATATTCTTACATGCCTCCACTCGGTATTCAAGCAGCGAGAGAAATTGGTTGTGATAGTGTACGGTATGAAACCCATAGGTTCCTGGCAACACACACACACACCTCGCCAAAACTACCATCTGCCGCCGGATCCGCCAGGGCGAACTGCAGGAGTCCTTATGCAGACTCCTCCACTTGAAGCGTTGAAGGTGTCCGCGCTATTTACAGGACTAACAGATGCACAGCTTTGGAGAAGGTGGAAGTGTCCCTTAATTACTGATTCAGGGTAAGATTTTATGTAATCCCTTACGGTTGAGGTTTGCATAGGGAGCATAGAATCATAGAATCTGATCCTAGATAAGTAAATTGGTAAGGTCAACTTCTTATACAGTTACAGGGTCACCCTTATGATTACATTTGTGATCTGGGCCTGCATTCATAAAGTATATCAGAGTAGGGGGGTGGGGTGGTTCGATGCCAGCTGCCCAGCATAGGGCTACCTGTCATCAGCATCTGGCTCCGGGTAGCATTCCTCGGAGATGAGGCCATACCCCAAAACTATACAATAAAATGCCAGATTGCATTCTGTCTCTGTTGTTCATTCAGTTAAGCCTGTACTCTATTGAACTTTACCTACAAAGATTCCACTGTCTTTTATTACCTTTAGAACAATTATTATTTCTATGTAATTATTATTCTTATTCTTATTATTATTATTATTATTATGTCATTATTAGCATTTCATGCATCAAAGGAAGTTGAATACAATACACAATACATAACTACACAAGCATGACACCTACTGTACAATCTACAGTATCATCATTCATATGCTGGAACAGTGTATAGAAAAAAGTGTAATGCAAAATGGTACCATTCAGGATTTTGTGATACAAACTCCTCCTCTTTTGTAATACAAACTTCTCCTCCTTTGTGATACAAACTCCTCCTCAGTCTGTCTTGTACTCTATCTATTTCACTTCCTATCTTCTCTCTCTCTCTCTCTCTCTCTCTCTCTCTCTCTCTCTCTCTCTCTCTCTCTCTCTCTCTCTCTCTCTCTCTCTCTCTCTCTCTCATCACTCAGTTGCTTACCTATTTCTTATTCTCTCACTCCTATCTCCCCACATGCCTCCCGCTCTTCCCTCCCTCCTTACAAAGGAAACACCAGAAACCCAGAGAAGGTGGAGTATTTCCACCCCCCCATCAGGTTCCCTCTCTCCAGTTTGAGATAAGCCTTGTCTCCTCTCTCCATGGTGACCAGGCCAGCGTTGGTGGCTGCTTCCCTGGTTACGTCTTGGTCCCCGGCAAAGGCTGAGATGATCGGGTGTCCATTTAAAACCAGACTCACCTGAAAGAAAGGGATAGAGGGAGGGGAAAGGGAGGTGGAGGGGTAGAGGGAGAGAGCGATATAGAGTAGAGAGAGAGAGATAGAGGGGGCAGGAGACAAGAAACAAGATCAATTATGGTCTTTCGGATTACCTTACCTTCTATGCACACCCTGACGTTGTTTTGTATAGGGCATCAACTTTGTATTTGTGTCCTCGTGTTTGTCTCACCTGAATTGTCTGTCGGTTATAGACCTTGACCACGTTGAAACAGAAACTATAGACTCCTGTTCTAGGCGCCACGAAGATGCTCCGTGCTGGATCAAAATGGCTGCCCACATTCACAAGGATCTGAGAGAGAGGGGTGGGGGCAGAAGAAGTAAAAGAGAGAAAGTGAGAGAGATGGAGAGGGGGTGGGGGCAGAAGAAGTAAAAGAGAGAAAGTGAGAGGGACGGAGAGGGGTGGGGGGAGAAGAAGTAAAAGAGAGAGAGAGACAGAGAGAGATGGAGGGGTGGGCGGAGAAGAAGGAAAGAAGAAGAAACAGAGAGAGATGGTGAATCAGTTGGTGTAGCAGTTTACCTCTTGTTGATGTACAGTTGGTGGTAAAATTCCTCACTCACTTTTGGCTAGTATAGGTATTCAGTATCCTGGATGTTAATGTTTTATGGTCACACTCACTAACCTGGTCAAAATATATGGTCATAGTACGATTGCTCATCTCTGAGGGTTCGTGGTTGGTGTTCCTGACAGCGGAGAACGCCACTCGACCAGTCCCCGACCGCACCGACATCCCCAGAGCATTACCTGACGGTTCTGATGAGGGGGTGGAGTCACAAACCACCAGGCACTTCCCCTCCAACACAATTGGCTCAGTGTCATTCTGAGCCCTGATCCCCGGGGGACCCCATTGGAGGAACAGAATTAGTCCAAGGAACAAGGTGGGGCTTACGGACATTATGGGGCGGGGCAAAGATGAACAAGGAAGCGGAAGGCAGGGCATATTGTCTGAAATGGTTGTGAACTCTTGGGTGTTTTGGGGCTGTTGGTTTATCTATTTTGACAGTTGAAAATGTCAGTTTCCACACCCAGTTTCAGTAAAAAAACAATCCTTTGTAAAGATATGACAAATTCCAGAAAACAAATGTCTGTCTTTGCAGTCTTCTCGTCTCAACCACACAGTAATTAGCTAAATCACAGTTTAAATCCTTCCAGAATCTGTGAGAAGGTTGAAACACAGAGGGTCAATTGATCCAAACGACTGAATCTGAATAGTGGATGGTGGATGCCCGATCCCTTGGAAGCCACCTTTGGGCTGTGGCTTTGATCCAACCCTTCTTGCAGCCAAGTTTGTCCAGGTCCCCAACCTGTGTTACCAGATTAGTAACACACGTCTGAGTGTTCCAAATGAACAGGTGTGCGTCTCTCTCTGACTCTGTCAGTTGGGAGCTGTGGAGTCAGGTGGTCAGGTGGTCCTCCCCAACCTTGACCCTGTAGAAGATAAATATATGCACTTGCTGTGGTCATCTAATACATTATGAACAACAGTATCCTAGATTATACAAGAGCTGGATTTAATCCTGGATGCTGATTGGTTAAACCACATTCCAGCCGGTGTCTATTCCACAAGTTACCACCGGCTAAATCTATGATGTTAAAATGCCTATTTGCTCTGTTCCATCTCACTGCACAATCCATCAGCCCAGTCAGAGAAGTTATAAACTTGATCTCCACTATAAAAAGCATCTAGACATGATCTCCCATTTCTTTTGACTAACATTTAGTTTTCATCAGTGCAGATGTGTATAAATCTTGCTTTCTGTCTCTCCGACATATGTAAAATTGTTTCAATATTAAACTTCAATCTCCAGCTATCCCATAGTAATGAACGCGTCGGGAGCTGGGATGAGACAGACAGGCAGGCAGCTTTTCTCAGCAAGTCGAAGTCATGAATAAGCTGGCATCATTTTTATAGATACAGCGCATTCGGAAAGTATTTAGACCCCTTGACCACATTTTGTTACATTACAGCCTTATTCTAAAATGGATTAAATACTTTTCCCTCATCAATCTACACACAATACCCAGTAATGACAAGCAAAACACGATTTTCCGATTTTTTTGCAAAGAAATGAATAAACAGAAATATCACATTTACATAAGTATTCAGACCCTTTACTCAGTACTTTGTTGAAGCACCTTTGGCAGCGATTATAGCCTCAAGTCTTCTTGGGTATGACACTACAAGCTTAGCACACCTGTATATGACGTTGCTCTTGCTGCTGGTGATTCTCTGATCCACCTCTACGCAGACGACACCATTCTGTATACTTGTGGCCCTTCTTTGGACACTGTGTTAACTAACCTCCAGACGAGCTTCAATGCCATACAACACTCCTTCCGTGGCCTCCAACTGCTCTTAAATGCAAGTAAAACTAAATGCATGCTCTTCAACCGATCGCTGCCAACACCTGCCCGTCTGCCCAGCATCACTACTTTGGACGGTTCTGACTTAGAATATGTGGAACACTACAAATTCCTAGGTGTCTGGTTAGACTGTAAACTCTCCTTCCAGACTCACGTTAAGCATCTCCAATACAAAATTAAATCTAGAATCAGCTTCCTATTTCGCAACAAAGTCTCCTTCACTCATGCTGCCAAACATACCCTCGTAAAACTGACTATCCTACCGATCCTTGACTTCGGCGATGTCATTTACAAAATGCCCTCCAACACTCTACTCAGCAAATTGGATGCAGTCTATCACAGTGCCATCCGTTTTGTCACCAAAGCCCCATATACTACCCACCACTGCGACCTGTATCCTCTCGTTGGCTGGCCCTCGCTTCATATTCGTCGCCAAACGCACTGGCTTCAGGTCATCTACTAGTCTCTTATCTCAGCTCACTGGTCACCATAGCAGCACCAACCCGTAGCACGAACTCCAGCAGGTATATTTCACTGGTCACCCCCAAAGCCAATTCTTCATTCGGCCACCTTTCCTTCCAGTTCTCTGCTGCCAATGGCTGGAACGAACTGCAAAAATCACTGAAGCTGGAGACTCATATCTCCCTCACTAGCTTTAAGCATCAGCTGTCAGAGCAGCTCACAGATCACTGCACCTGTACATAGCCTATCTGTAAATAGCCCATCCAACTACCTCATCCCCATACTGTTATCTGTTTTATTTATTTACCTTTGCACCCCAGTATCTCTTCTTGTACACTCATCTTCTGCACATCTATCACTCCAGTGTTGAATTGCTATTTTGTAATTATTTCAACATTATGGCCATTTATTGCCTTACCGACGTTATCTTACCTCATTTGCACACACTATAGACTATAGTGTATAGACTTTTTCGACTGTATTATTGATTGTATGTTTGTTTATTCCATGTGTAACTCTGTGTTGTTGTTTGTGTTGCACTGCTTTGCTTTATCTTGGCCAGGTCAAAGTTGTAAATGAGAACTTGTTCTCCACTAGCCTACCTGGTTCAATAAAATAAAAGTTTCTTTCATTCTTCCGTGAAGATCCTCTCAAGCTCTGTCAGGTTGTATGGGGAGTGTCATTCCCGGCTCTGGCTGGGCCACTCAAACACATTTAGAGACTTGTCCCAAAGCCACTCCTGTGTTGTCTTGGCTGTGTGCATAGGGTCGTTGTCCTGTTGGAAGGTGAACATTCGCCCCAGTCTGATGTCCTGAGAACTCTAAAGCAGGTATTTATTAAGGATCTCTCTGTACTTTGCTCCATTCATCTTTCCCTTTATCCTGACTAGTCTCCCAGTTCCTGCCACTGAAAAACATCCCCACAGCATGATGCTGCCACCACCATGCTTCACCGTAGGGATGATATTGGCCAGGTGATGAGCGGTGCCTGGTTTCTTCCAGACGTGACGCTTGGCATTCAGACCAAAGAGTTCAATCTTGGTTTCATCAGACCAGAGAATCTTGTTTCACATGGTCTGAGCATCCTTTAGCTGCCTTTTGGCAAACTCTAAGTGGGCTGTCATGTGCCTTTACTGAGGAGTGGCTTCCGTCTGGCCACTCTACCATAAAGGCCTGATTGGTTGAGTGCTGCAGAAATGGCTGTCCTTCTGGAAGGTTCTCCCATTTCCATAGAGGAACTCTGGAGCTATGTCAGAGTGACTATTGGGTCCTTACCAAGGTCCTTCTCCCTCGATTGCTCAGTTTGCCTGGGCGGCCAGCTCTAGGAAGAGTCTTGGTGGTTCGAAACTTCTTCCATTTAAGAATGATGGAGGCAACTGTGTTTTTGGGGACTTTCAATGCTACAGACTGGTCTTTGTACCCAGATCTGTGCCCCACACAATCCTGTCTCGAAGCACTACGGATCAATCCCATCAACCTCATGGCTTGGTTTTTGCTCTGACATGCACTGTCAACTGTGGGACCTTATATAGACAGGTGTGTGCCCTTCCAAATCATGTCCAATCAATTGAATTTACCACAGGTGGACTCCAATCAAGTTTTAGAAACATCTCAAGGATGGTCAATGGAAACAGGATGCATCTGAGCTCAATTTTGAGTCTTATAGCAAAGGGTCTGAATACTTGCGTAAATAAGGTATTTATGTTTTATTTTTATTATACATTTCCAAAAATAAAAATACGTTTTTTCTTCGTTATTGTGGGGTATTGCGTGTAGATTGATGAGGACTTTTTTTATTGAATCCATTTTAGAATAAGGGGCTGTAACGTATCAAAATGTGGAAAAAGTGAAGCCGGTATTTGGAGGATACAGTATATTGGCACGATTTGCTGACCCTTGGCTTTGTCTTGGGCCTAACAACACCCGTGCCAACATATCCTCCAAACATGGGCTAGTCTGACATTATCACTTAAATAACCGTTCAGAAGATTGACAATGGACTCGGATTTACAGAGGAAGATAGTCTATAGTCTTAGAATCATAGTATTCTAAAGTAACCCTGGAAGCAGGCCAAAATGAAATGCATTGATGTACTTTATAGTTTGATGTCAGGGTTGAGTAATGACATTAAAGCAGCTTCTAAGGAGCAGCGTCTACTGTACAGGTTGTATAGGTGGAGATAGAAGTGAGGGATGGGAAGGAGAGAAGGAAGAGGTTGAAGAAGAAATTAGCTAATGGATTGGCTTGAAGAGAGAGAGAGGGAGGGGGGTGGCTGAGGCTATCGAAGCCATCTGGACACAGGAAGAGGGGAGGCAAGGAGGAGGAGAGGGAAGAAGAGGAGGAGAGAGGGAGGAGAGGAGGGGGGGAGAGGAATGCATCATCACTACTGAGCAACCATCTGTAGGATACACACTCCCGTCACACACACATACACACCCACACACAGTATAGTGCCGCATACAGACTTGAACGCACACACAATTGTGCGCGTATTCTAGCATGTAGGCAATTCCATATATTCATACTTATATGAAATTGCACCTATAAACTGAATCCAATGGTCTAAATTAGTAATGTCCTTGGAACTGAATGGATTGTAAAGATAATATCTGGGTGACTATCTAACTCCACCATAGAAGTACATTGTCAAAAAGCATATGTTTAAAAACGTACAAATGTACATTCTTAGAAAAGGCTACTTCCACCTTGGGGAAAAGTGTCTTTATTCACCAAGTGAGATTATTACAGAAAGATATTTATCAAACAGAGCAGTAAAGTGACAGAAATATGGTATTATGATAATAACAATAATGTCTTCAAAAACATTTCCCCCAGATGACCAATTAATCAAACAGAGCAGTAAAGTGACAGAAATATGCAATTATGATAATAACAATAATGTCTTCAGAAACATTTTCCACACATTACCAATTTGGATCAAATTAAGGATAAAACATTGGGAATTAAAACTTTACAACAGTTGATATCTAAATCTTAAATCTTACCTTTGCAATAATTGTATTTCTATGTTTTCATGTAGCAATGAGGAAGTTACTCCTTTTTCTGTTTCTTTTCTCTCACTTTTCCCTCCCTGTCTCGCATTCTCTCACTCTCACATGCTCTCTACCCTCCACCCTCTCGCTCTCTCTCCCTCCTTTCCTCACTCTTGTTTTCCCCTCTCTAACCCTGCCCTCTTTCTCTCTCTCAGGGAACCCCTGTGTTCAAACAGACGTTTAATCGTATCACGAGCATCACATACAACGTCTGTTTTCATTTGCCGGCAACCGCCTACCTGTTCCACACTCCTCCCTCTCCTCCCTTTTCTCTCTGTCCTCTCATATCCTTACTTTCTTTCTCTTTAAAATGTAGAAAGCTAGTAAGAAAACAAACTCAAGGTGATTTTTAGTTACACCTGTTGCGCATTAATAAGCTATGAAATATAAGAAGCAATTCTACCAAATGTGGATACAAAATCATCATTTAACTTTTATGCTCATGTCATTATCAAGTTCTGATTGATCTTAGATATGCATTATTGGTTCTGTCCATCAACGCTGGTAGTATTTTTCATAAGTATCTCTCAAAGTCCCCTGTCAGAAACAGAGCCAACAGATGATTGACGGCTCCTTCCAGCCAACGCCGGGGCCGCGGGCGGGACATTAGACCTCACAACTTCCTGTATAGGCCACGCCTCCCCTTCCACAGAACAGATAACCAATGGGGCGGTGTTCTTCCCGTCGTCATGGAGACAGGGGTTAAAATACGGATACAGTGTCTCGGTGAAGCCGCATCCCCTGTAACTATAAATATGAGCCTTTGCCTCCATGTTGTAAAAGGAGACCAATCCCTCCTCAAAATCCACAAACACCCCAACCTTCCGCGGCTTCTTTCTCAGGTGAAGGGGGACAGATGGCCCGGCGCACGCGCTAAGATGGCCGCCTTTCCTCCGGCACACAGCCCAGTAGCCTTGGTCCGGACTCACCGTAACACTCCCCTTCCTGTTGACAGACTCTTTAGCTACGCCCACATCCCAGTCCGTCTTGTCGCCCACCTGAAGGGAAGGGGTAGACAGACAGTACTTAAATTTAAAATGTTGCCTCTCCCTGCACTGTAATGTTGAGAGGGAGAGTCATGCCTGTTTTCATATAATGTTCATAGGATTTTTGGTTGCGCCAAAGCTCACATTGGTTAGTTTAGATTAGTTTGCTTTTTAAATCGTCACCTACCTGGACTACCCAGTAGCGCCTCCCGGTGGCAAAACCTTGCTTTCCCAGCACACAGACGCAAGAGTCAAACCTCCGAGGGTCAGCAGGAAGGGAGCGGTTCTGATGGTATCCCAGACTCACCTGCTTCCCATCGGAGGACAGGATGAGCCACGAGGCGGCTGTGACTGGATCCAGAGTGACGTCCACTGTGGAAAGTTATTGTACGTAAGTTATGTAAGTTATATGTAAGATATGTACGTTTTGAAATATGATATTTCAATGGTATGTATTTGAGTCCTAATCTCATTTACACAATCATGTATCAATTGATTAATTTATTGACTGATTAAATTATTCATGAATTAATTTACACACATAAGCATAGACTCACCTCCATATTGCTGGGTTCTCCTCAGCTCTGGAATAAGAATGAATAAGTGTTAACAATAAAAATGCAATAAAAATCTTGTTGCCCTAGTTACAACATGAGTGAATATAGCATATAAGGACAGCAGTAAAAATACTAACCCACTTCACATAATCTCTTTTCGAAGTCTCTGCAGGTGTCCACAAGCTGAGACATAGCAGCCCTCACAGTGTCCACACATAGATCGGAGTATACACTGATCTCAGACCAGTCCTTGGTGGGTGGAGGGGTGGAGAGAGAGGGAAAACTCTAAAAAAGAGTATAACATTCAATTAAAATGAATTAAATTCAATTCAAATGTACATATTTCATCAGAGCAGAAATTAAGAAAGGCAGGGTTGTAGAACATTACATGTTATATCAATGTATCGGTATTAAGATAAAGGACACTGACTTGTAGTAAGTGGAGATGGTCCTCTGTGTGTGAGAGCTGCTCCAGCTCAGTGCTTCTTCTCTGTAGTTCAATGATTTCCTGCTCCAGCTCATTGATGAGCCCTTCAGCGCGCCTCTCTGTTGCTTTCTGCTTCTCCTCAATCACCTCGATGAGCTCAGCCTGGCATCTCTCGATGGAGCACACCAGTTCGCTAAAGACTAGTACACTGCCCTCAATCTCTTTTTCAGCACTTATCTACAAGACCAAACAATGGAAAGAATACTTGAATATTAAAGGCAATGGTTGTGAATGAATTGTCTTGCTAATGCACTGTATATTCATAAAAAGAAAATGTATTGATTAAATAAAACTGTTGAAAAAAGAGTTGACCCCTGGAGTACCCCACATAGATGAAAACAATAACAGTCAGGATGCTTATCATAAGAACTCACTCTACTGAAAAAGTGTCCGATCCTTAAGAGGTTTAAGGTGCTACATGTAGAATGTTTCACCCATGTGGAAGCTAGATGAATTGCAACAACTCTTCAGCTGGATATAAACAAATCTTCCCCCTCCCTTGCATCCCATTTCCCCGCAACAAAGTGGAGAAGTTAGTGCTATCCGACGTCCCAAGGACCCCAGATAGCATGGACCATGGTGGAGACTACTTTAATTTCAAACAAGCATAAAAACTATATTTTTGGGTATTGGAAATATATTTCACAGTGATTTAGATAGTATAATGATTGCCTACACTGTTCAGTCCTTGTGTTCTCACCTAAACTGAAATTGAGTGAAGAGTGCCAAATTCTAGCAACAAGGAAATGACAGAGTGATTTCTACATCCGCCGCTTGCCCCAGTCTTCCATTGTTCATTGTACTTGTGGCGGAGACGACTACGCCTTTTAGTGACGCTGATGTAAGAGAGGGAGGGTGAAGTGTTTCCATCTTGATAATAGAATCCAGTCTGGCTTTTGTTGTCAAATAGAGAATGTGTATTTTCGCTAAAAAAAATTCTTTACATTTTGTGTTGGCCCAAAATCTATTTTGTTTGAAAAACATATTGTGAAACACTATCATTCCACTATTACTGAAGATACATTATTGACATTTTCTTAAATTACAATGCAAATATTCTACATTTAGCTCTTTTAAAAAACAGTTTGAAATATTATAAATTCAGAGGACCCAGTGTTGAGCCTTGGGTTACCGGACAACAGCCAGGATGCTTATCCTAAGAACTCACTCTGCTGAGCGCCACTGAGTGTTTGATCTCATCCATCTTCCTCAGTCTGTCCTGAACCATCTTCAACAGATCTCCTTCAGTCTTCTTCATTTGAGTCTGTGAAGAAAGAAATTGTAGGACTGGTCGGCTAAACTTTGATACAAGATTTGGTAACACTATATTTAAAGCCTGCAGGCATTATGTTTATTATGAACTAGGTGTTTCAAACCCTGAATGCTGATTGGCTGACCACGGGTATGCCAAAATATTAATTTCTACTGCTCTAATTACATCGGTAAGCAATTTATAATAACAATAAGGCACCTCAGGGGGTTGTGGTATATGGCCAATAATGAAGACATCAGAACTATGAAATAACACATATGGAACTATGTAGTAACCATAAAAAGTGTTTAAACAAATCAAAATATATTTTATATTTGAGATTCTTTAAAGTAGCCACCCTTTGCCTTGATGACAGCTTTGCACACTCTTGGCATTCTCTCAACCAGCTTCATGAGGTAGTCACCTGAAATGAATTTCAATTAATAGGTGTGCCTTATTAAAAGTACATTTGTGGAATTTCTTTCCTTCTTAATGACTTTGAGCCAATCATTTGTGTTGTGACAAGGTAGGGGTGGTGTACAGAAGATAGCCCTATTTGGTAAAAGACCAAGTCCATATTATGGCAAGAACAGCTCAAACAAGCAAAGAGAAATGACAGTCCATCATGACTAAGACATGAAGGTCAGTTAATCCGGAACATTTCAAGAACGTTGAAAGTTTCTTCAAGTACAGTTGCAAAAACGATTAAGTGCTATGATGAAACTAGCTCTCATTAGTACCACCACAGGAAAGGAAGACCCAGAGTTACCTCTGCTGCAGAGGATAATCAACAAGCTATGGACCCTGGGGCTAAACATCTCCCTCTGCTGCTGGATCCTGGACATCCTGACAGGCCGCCCCCAGGTAGTGAGGGTAGGTAACAACACATCCGCTACGCTGATCCTCAACACAGGGGTCCCTCAGGGGTGCGTGCTCAGTCGACGCTGGTATTCCCTGTTCACTCATGAATGCACAACCAAATAAGACTACAAAACCATCATTAAGTTTGCAGATGACACAACAGTGGTAGGCCTGATCACTGACAACAATGAGACAGCCTATAGGGAGGAGGTCAGAGACCTGGCCGTGTGGTGCCAGGACAACAACCTCTCCCTGAACGTGATCAAGAAAAAGGAGATGATTGTGGACTACAGGAAAAGGAGGACCGAGCACGCCCCCATTCTCATCGACGGGGCTGCAGTGTCCACATCACCAAAAAACTAACATGGTCCAAGCACACCAAGACAGTCGTGAAGAGGGCACGACAAAACCTATTCCCCTTCAGGAGACTGAAAAGATTTGTTATGGGTCCTCAGATCCTCAAAAGGTTCTACAGCTGCACCATTGAGAGCATCCTGACGGGTTGCATCACTGCCGGGTATGGCAACTGCTCGGCCTCCGACCGCAAGGCACTAGAGAAGGTAGTGCGTACGGCCCAGTACATCACTGGGGCAAAGATTCCTGCCATCCAGGACCTCTATACCAGAAGGTGTAAGAGGAAGGCCCTAAAAATTGTCAAAGACTCTAGCCACCCTAGTCATAGACTGTTCTCTCTGCTACCGCATTGCAAGCGGTACCGGAGAACCAAGTCTACATCTAATCAAATGGCTACCCAGACTATTTGCATTGCCTCCCCCTCATCAGACAAAAGGAAATCTGTCCTTTGGTCTGATGTGTCCAAATTTGAGAGTTTTGGTTCCAACCACTGTGTAACTGAGACGCAGAGTAGGTGAATGGATGATCTCCGCGTGTGTCGTTTCCACCGTGAAGCATAGAGGAGGAGGTGGGATGGAGGGGGGGTCCTTGGCCGGTGACACTGTCAGTGATTTATTTAGAATTCAAGGCATATTTAACCAGTATGACTACCACAGCATTCTGCGGCGATACGCCATCCCATTTGGTTTGCGCTTAGTGGGACTATCTTTTTTTCAACAGGACAATGAACCAACACACCTCCAGGCTGTGTAAGGGCTATTTGACCAAGAATGAGAGTGATGGAGTGCTGCATCAGATGACCTGGCCTCCACAATCACCCGACCTCAACCCAGTTGAGATGCTTTGGGATGAGTTGGACCGCAGAGTGAAGGAAAACCTGCCAACAAGTGCTCAGAATTTGTGGAAACTCCTTTAAGACTGCTGGAAAAGCATTCCAGGTGAAGCTGGTTGAGAGAATGCCAAGAGTGTGCAAAGCTGTCATCAAGGTAAAGGGTGGCCACTTTGAAGAATCTCAAAATATAACATATATTTTGATTTGTTTAAAACTTTTTTGGTTACCATGATTCCATATGTGTTATTTAATACTTTTGATGTCTTCACTATTATTATACAATGTAGAAAATAGTAAAAATAAAGAAAAACCCTTGAATGAGTAGGTGTGTCCAAACTTTTGACTGGTACTTTGTGTTATGCTTTACTATGTAGGACATGTTCAACTTACCCTCATCTTCTTGCTCTCTCTATCCATAGGGATAGTGTTGTGGCCCTTGTGGTCGGTCTCATTGCATCTCACACACACCGGTGTCTGGTCGTTCCTGCAGAACAGCTCCAGGGACCTCTGGTGCTTCCGGCACAGGCCTCGCGTGGCGAAGGTTGCTGGGTCCGTTAGCCTGTGCCTCTGTAGGGCCGGCTCTCTCTGGTGAGGCCCCAGGTGGTTCTCGCAGTACGACCCCTGACACACCAGACAGGACTTAACAGCTCTCTTTTTCGTCCCGGTACAGACATCGCAGGAAACTGCATCGGGCTCAGGACCGAGCCCTGGTGAACATTGTGACGCTAATACTCCTCTATCTTGATAATCGCCTTCATCTGCCTGCTGGGCTTTGACCTTTATTATATATATCATATAAATAATAATATAAATATAATAATATTATAGTATAATATATACACCTAATATATGCCATACATCACCTTTAGGGACCTCTGGAAGTGCTCAGTGATGTCCTTAAAAGCGCGATTGATGCGTAGCTCTGGCCGACGGCGGAAGCTCTCCTTGCAGAGGGGGCACTCGAAGAGCTCTCGGGTGTCCCAGTAGCCTTTGATACAGGTCAGGCAGAAGTTGTGGCCACACGGGATGGACACAGGGTTGGTGAAGATGTCCAGGCAGATACAGCACTGGAACTGCTCCTCGGACATGAGGGAAGCCATGCCTTCAATAAGACAGAATCGACTGTTTTTAAGGGAGCACTTCACCACTTTTCATCATACATATTTTCACAAATGTAGACACCAGAGGTGGCTGGTGAGGGGAGGAGGGCTCATAATAATGAATGGAATGGCGTAAATGGAAGGGTGTCAAATACATGGAAACCAGGTAATGTGTTTGAGACCATTCCATTGATTCCGTTCCAGCCATTACTATGAGCCCATCCTCCCCATTTAAAGTGCCACGACTGGTAGACACTGGTATGGAGAATGAATGATTAAAAGTAGTGCAGTGTCCCTTTAAGTACAGGAATCCTAAAGGCTTGGAATTTCATTTACTGTGTTTGATTATCCCAAGGACGGAGAGAAAGAAGTCAAGGGAGAGTAATATGAAACGAAGCAGATGCTTTTATACAAAGGGAAGCCATGCCTTTGGAGGAAGTTACAGGAATCAGGTAAACAAACATTTTCTCTGTTATATCAGCTTTTATGTATCTTTTTGCATATGTACAATTATGTTAAATGAACCTGGACCTGAACCAGTTTCTTTATTTGCATAAGATGTGTTCTCTCGGGGACTACTAAACAACAACCAAATGAACCTGACGGGAACATTTACTGAAAAGCTGCAGCTGACGTTTGTGTCATCATAGTCTCACGTTGCCTCCAAAATCACGTCATTGTCACGCCTGTTTAGGGAAGCCTGGTTCTTGATGAGCTTAGTGTCAAACCAAACTCTAACCTCAGGAAAACAAAACAAACCAGTTGCTCATTGTCACATGACAACTAGGGACAAGTACATTCCTTTCCCCTACAGTGACTCAACAGTGTTTGGATCACGCCCTGTGAAATTGCTCAACAGTTCTTCTTTTGCTTGTTCTTAATTTTTTTTTTACAGTCTAATATATGGGTTTTGTATCATTTCAGCGAGTGTAGCATGCTTTAGATATCTCTATACCATATCTGTTTTAGAGGATTGGATTACACAAATAATATATGATTTATTGTATCATGTTCAAGGAAGTGAGTAAAATTGCTTATAAGTGATCAGCTTTAAGCTTCAAGACTTCATGGTAAAATGTAGGCTACATAATTAAAGTTATTTACATAATGGTCATTATCCTATAATATACAGAATAATAATATTCTATATTATGCAATAGTCTTCATTGATGTGACTCACCTGTGAGTAATCAGAACCAGGAAAGCAGAAAAAAAGTGTATCGTCCGGTCCTTTTCAACACAGGTGTGTTCAGTGTGTTGAGATACAGGTGAGCTCTTCCTGTTATAGGTGGAGACATGGTGATAATTCAACCACATCTATCCAATCAGGGAATAGACAGTCACCTTAACCCAGCCCACATCTGCACATTTTATAACTGTGTTCTGTATGTTTCCTGCATGTGTACGAAGATGTTCAAATAAACCTACACCCTCACTGCTCTGGTAGGAGCTGTCCTTAATTTATATATTGCTATAGATGCAAATAAAACAATCACAATGGAAATAGTCATATGTAATGTGCCTTTTACTGAGGAGTGGCTTCCGTCTGGCCACTCTACCATAAAGGCCTGATTTGGTGGAGTGATTGTCTTTCTGGAAGATGCTCCCATCTTCACAGAGGAACTCTGGAGCTATGTCAGAGTGACCATCGGGTTCTTGGTCACCTCCCTGACCAAGGCCCTTCTCCATCGATTGCTCAGTTTGGCCGGGCGGCCAGCTCTAGGAAGAGTCTTGGTGGTTCCAATCTTCTTCCATTTAAGAATGATGGAGGCCACTGTGTTCTTGGGGACCTTCAATGCTGCAGATATTTTTTGGTACCCTTCCCCAGATCTATGCCTTGACACAATCCTGTCTCTGAGCTCTTGTAACCTGGTGCAAACCTGGTGGCCAACTACAAGAAACGTCTGACCTCTGTGATTGCCAACAAGGGTTTTGCCACTAAGTACTAAGTCATGTTTTGCAGAGGGGTCAAATACTTATTTCCCTCATTAAATGCAAATCAATTTATAACATTTTTCACATGCGTTTTCTGGATTTTTGTTGTTGTTATTCTGTCTCTCACTGTTCAAATAAACCTACCGTTACAATTATAGACTGATCATTTCTTTGTCAGTGGGCAAACGTACAAAATCAGTAGGGGATCAAATACTTTTTTCCCTCACTGTATAGAATGGGTCACAAGGTTAAGATCTGTATGAAGGATACCTATAATACATAGCAGACAGTATCTGCTGTGTCAACAGTTTTCATTGTATAGACCAGTGTCTGGCCCTCCGACTCCAAACTGGAGACATTTCTCCCTGGTACGGTATAGAACAGAAACATTAACTCATTTAGGTTTTATCACCCAAAATACATCGTAAATCTCCTGTCAGTGTTATCTTCCAGAGGACCCATCCTCAGTAGAACACAGACACAATAGTTAAGAATACTCTATTCTGTTGAAATAAAACAATCATTTGATGCAATAAAAAAATTATAACATAATCTTGCAATTCTTCCTCTCACAGCCTTCAACAAAATTTCTTGCATAGTTTGTTTTGTTACGCTATGTTGCATTGAATCTGGCTAATATTGCGTTGATTCGATCACAATTTCCACAGTAAAAGGAAACGTTGATAGTGTTAACTAACAGGGAAAACTGTCAAGTTGGGTGAAGTGCAATCTCATGTTTCTCTCCATGGGCAGGGGAGCTGCACGGCAGTCTTGGGCTACTGCACGCCTGTGCAGGAACGCTGTTCAGAGGGAACATAGCTCAGGACCCTAAATTGTTATGGCTGAAAGGGATATTCAATATCTGCTTTTTTTTTATTCGTGCCCATCACCAATAGATGCCCTTCTTTGCTATGCAACCTCCCTGGTCTTAGTGATTGAATCTGTGTTTGAAATGTGCTGCTGGACCTTAGGGACCTTACAGATATTTGTATGTGTGGGACACAGAGATGAGGTAGTCATTCAAAAATCATTTTAATTATTAATATTATACTATTATTGAGTCCATACAATTTATTATATGACTTGTTAAACACATTTTTACTCCTGAACTTATTTAGGCTTGCAATAACAAATGGTTGAATACTTAAAAATAAATAATAATTTGAAATAAATGCCCAAAACATTATTCCACTATGGGGTAGTGTGTGTAGGTCATTGACCAAATAATCTAAATTTAACCCATTTAAAATTCAGTCTGTAACACAACAAAAAGTGGAAAAGTAATTGGGTGTGACTACTTTCTGGAGGCAGTGTACATTTGGACTTATGGTTCATGAGAATACGTTTTTCAAAGTTTACTCAAAATACCTGTACAGAAATGTCATTTTAAATCACAAAATCAATACGTGCGCGGCACATGCTTAGCTGAATACTGACAGAGCCTTTGCCAATGATATTAGAGTGTAATTCAGATTGCCCCTTTTAAATGGTCATTCCTACGTCATTACTATGTTGTTACTACAGTTAATACTAAGTAGTTACGTATGTGCAAGGGTTAGTTTATTATTATAGATTATTATTAGATATATTTTTTCTTATTTTTTTCCTTTTATCAACACAAAACATTCACATACAACAGCATACAGATTCTCACAAACATTCATAACATCTCACCTGCCCAGACCCACCTGCTCACACCCCCATCTCCAGCGCCCGCATTATTCTCTGCCACACGGCCTCAAACTGCATAATTTTGTTTCTCTATCCACACATCTATCAACATTTAGATAATAAAGCATTTGACCTTTCCATTGGGTTAACGATGGAGGATTTGTCGATTTCTAGTTTCAAGTCTACTTTTTTGCAAGATGATTGTATTATCCAACCCATCGGGTATCTCATTGCAATCTCATATGTCATGTCTTGAAACATGCAGACAGACGGAATAAAAGTAAATTGACATTGTTGTTTTAGATTCTCAGACACATCTGTGATAGAATGCTACTTCAGGATCGCAAACTAGTAAACGTCAAGCATTCATGCTGGGGTTCAAGGTATTGCCAATTAGCGCCACCATTAGGACACATTGGACACATCCTTCCTAGGATTAGCTACTTCTGGACTCCATACCACACTTGCCAAATATCAGAACTCAAAACGTGTAGATCGGCAATTCCGTGCCAAACGAGTAGCCTTAAGTGTTTTTAACATAATCCATCACGGCGGACATTATGGGTCTTTGAGGCAAATTTGTTAATTGTGAGGAGTGGGCCCTACAGTTCAAGTCGGAAGTTTACATACACCTTAGCCAAATATACTTAAACTCAGTTTTTCACAATTCCTGACATTTAATCCTAGTAAAGATTCCCTGTCTTAGGTCAGTTAGGATCACCACTTGATTTTAAGAATGTGAAATGTCATAATAATAGCACAGAGAATGATTTATTTCAGCTTTTATTTCTTTCATCACATTCCCAGTTGGTCAGAAGTTTAAATACACTCAATTCGTATTTGGTAGCATTACCTTTAAATTGTTTAACTTTGGTCAAACGTTTCGGGTAGCCTTCCTCAAGCTTCTCACAATAAGTTGGGTGACTTTTGGCCCATTCCTCCTGACAGAGCTGGTAAAACTGAGTCAGGTTTGTAGGCCTCCTTGCTCGCACACGCTTTTTCAGTTCTGCCCACAAATGTTCTATAGGATTGAGGTCAGGGCTTTGTGATGGCCACTCCAATATCTTGACTTTGTTGTCCTTAAGCCATTTTGCCACAACATGATGCTGCCACCCCCGTGCTTCACGGTTGGGATGGTGTTCTTCGGCTTGCAAGCCTCCCCCTTTTTCCTCCAAACATAACAATGGTCATTATGGCCAAACAGTTCTATTTTTGTTTCATCAGATCAGAGGATATTTCTCCAAAAGGTATGATCTTTATCCCCATGTTCAGTTGCAAACCGTAGTCTGGCTTTTTTATGGTGGTTTTGGAGCAGTGGCTTCTTCCTTGCTGAGCGGCTTTTCAGGTTATGTTGATATAGGACTCGTTTTACTGTGGATATAGAGACTTTTGTACCTGTTTCCTCCAGCATCTTCACAAGGTCCTTTACCGTTGTTCTGGGATTGATTTGCACTTTTCGCACCAAAGTACGTTCATCTCTAGGAGACAGAACGCCTCTCCTTCCTGAGCATTATGACTGCTGCGTTGTCCCATGGTGTTTAAACTTGCGTACTATTGTTTGTACAGATGACCGTGATACCTTCAGGCGTTTGGATGAATCAGACTTGTGGAGGTCTACAATTTGTTTTCTGAGGTCTTGTCTGATTTCTTTTGATTTTTCCACAATGTCTGGCGAACAGGCACGGAGTTTGAAGGTAGGCCTTGAAATACATCCACAGGTACACCTCCAATTGACTCAAATAATGTCAATTCGTCTATCAGGAGTTTCTAAAGCCGTGACATCATTTTCTTGAATTTTCCATGCTGTTTAAAGGCACAGTCAACTTAATGTATGTAAACTTCTGACCCACTGGAATTGTGATACAGTTAATTATAAGTGAAATAATCTGTCTGTAAACAATTGTTGGAAAAATTACTTGTGTCATGCACAAAGTAGATGTCTTAACCGACTTGCCAAAACGATAGTTTGTTAACAAGAAATGTGTGTAGTGGTTGAAAAACAAGTTTTAATGACTCCAACCTAAGTGTATGTAAACTTCCGACTTCAACTGTATACACCACATTTCAGGACTCTAGGGGGCGTGACCTTTCAAAGTTTGAATCTTCAATCGCTTATTATAGTGCCATGTCACTAACTAGCATGGTATTGCATGAGAGCATGTGACCTATGGGCCTTTTCTATCATACCAAGTTGCACCCTCCTAGGCCTTACCATCTCTCCGGAATTTGCATGTTAATTATCCTTGGCAGAAGAACCGGTTCAAAAGTAATCACCACCAACAAATACAAAAGAGTTTCACCTAGTTTCATCATCATCATCATCAGCAGCAGCATCATAATAATCATAATAATAATAATAACACATAAAGCGACAATGTTCATATGAAAACAGTTGTATGTCTGTATACAGAAGTTACTCAGAAGATATGTACCTATTAAGTAGCAGAGAGATTGACTCCACTGCATGGTTAGTGTCGCTTCATTCAACCACCTGTCTCCTGTCTCCGGCACCGATTTGAGTCCACTTCAAGCACTGAGTAAGACTCATAACAATTAATAAGATTGGGGTAAAACTTTGGTTCAAGTCATTCACTGCAAATAGAGTTAAAATCTATTATGAATCTATTAAAACATTTGAAATATTTTCATTGGTCTATACTTACACATAGAAATCAGTAAAGACAACAACATTAAAGTTCAAGGAAAACAAAACTTAATTCAAACTCAAAGATATGAAACTGTTGATTTGGTCTGGTCTGTAGACTGATGTCTCCCGCTTGGTGTGTGTGTCTGGTGTTGTCTCCGTCAAGGGTTGCCTCTCCTCTATGCAGAGGTCCTTTAGAGGACTGAGATGCAAAGTCACCCTGCAAACGACGCGTTACAGTATCTTTCCACTTCCACAGGTGAAACAAAATGGACACCGCTGCCGTGACTCCAAGTCATCCATCAGAGATTCCTAATGACCGGTAATTTCCCTAGCCTCGCTCACCATGCTAATAGACTTGCTTACCATGGTAATAGGCACTCCCGTATTAGCCTATCAAATACCAGCGGCCAGTGATGAACACGGCAACCAAGGTGAGCTGGGTCACCTGTGTTTGCCAGAAGACTGTGTTAGCCCTCTAAGCTAAAGCCTATAGTTTAGACATTAGGCTGCCAACATGGGGTGTTGATTGATGACTGAAAAAACACTGTGCTCCAGGGTGAAGTTTCCCCTAGGTACAGATCTAGTATCAGTGTCCACTCCCCCAGTCCTAACCTTAACCATTAGTGGGGAAAATGCTGAACTGACCAAGGATCAAAGTCTTTGGGCAACTTCATCCTATACTTTCCACTGTCCCTCCCTGAGACTGAGGACGGGCGGTCAAAGTGAATCAGGCCCAAACTATGAAATCATCACAGAAAGAACCAGAACCCTTATGCGCCAGAAGGGGCTGAAACTAAATGAGAATGAAAGAGAGACTGAAGAAGAAGATGAGGATGGGGGGGCGATTAAGGAAGGGTGAGATACTGCCCCCTAGAGTCATTGGAATATACACTCTCTAATACACAGCTCCAGTCATTCTAAATGGGACACTAGTATTTATATTTATATTGGAACCAATTGTCTGGCTGGTCTGCTCCCATTGGCCAGTCAGAGCTGGAGTGGGAGGAACTAAACTGATGCAGGAAGCTCAGGTGCTGACATCAAGTCATGACACAGTCACACTGATTCCACGTGTGTGTTTATCTTTAATGTGGTAATGCTAATGACGCATTCCTCTTGTCAAGTTCGTTTGGGTGTGTCATCATGTCCAGAAAACATTGCCCCTTGGACTGTATGGGCACGCCCCTGAAAAAAGGCAGGAAAGGGTTATACAAAACAAATAACCGTGACGGGTTTATTGTGGTGTAGTAACTGAGAAATAATCTCTATGTTTTTGTTCTAGTAGTGCTACAAGGGTGTGTCTTTTTTACCTCGGAAAACAAGGGTCTATTCAGGGTGTTACTGTAAGAACGAAGCTTGACTCATTTGTCGGTGTCACTGTATTTGGAGAACAATCAGATAGGAAAGATAACTAACAACAATTATTATCTGGATTATTAAATGACAAAGAACACTTTTTTGTATTGTTAGCATAGCCCAATTGTTCTCATATTGTCAAAGTTCTCTGTGATGCCGGTCAGGCGCAGGACAACGAATATGAGTTTTCAAATGCTTTACTCAATATTTCCAAAATACATGAGTGGGGAAAAAAAACAACCACTCGAAAACACGGAACAAAGAAACACAAACAATCATGCACAAAAACATGAGGGGAACAGAGGGTTAAATAAGGAACGTGTAATTATGGAATAGAAACCAGGTGTGTATAATGAAGACAAAAAAACATAGAAAAGGAAAAGTAGATCGGCGGTAGCTAGAAGACCGGTGACTTCGACAGCCGAAAGCCACCCGAGCCAGGAGAGGGACCAACTTCGGCTGAAGTCGTGACACATATTACACGTCTTGTCTTGCTAATATGTCATTGGCATCCACTCAAAACTGACTTCTCTCAGTGATCATTATGGATTGTATAATGTCGAACTATGGTTGCATGCCAAATGGCACTCAATTCCCTATATAGTGCACTACTTTTTGCCATGCCCTCAGGGTTATTTTCAAAAGTAGTGCACGATATTGGGAATAGTGTGCAATTTGGGACTCACACTACAGGTTCCTATTTTCTCCCCAGAGATGGCTTCCCCTACCAGTCTGTCATCAGAGAAGAAGTTCCAGAGATGGCTTCCCCAACCAGTCTGTCATCAGAGAAGAAGTTCCAGAGATGGCTTCCCCTCCAGTCTGTTATCAGAGAATAAGTTCCAGAGATGGCTTCCCCTCCAGTCTGTTATCAGAGAAGCAGTTCCAGAGATGGCTTCCCCTACTGTACCAGTCTGTTATCAGAGAAAAAGTTCAAAAGATAGCTTCCCCTACCAATCTGTAATCAGAGAAGCAGTTCCAGTGTTCTGTCTGTCTGGATGTGTTTACTGACACGGTCACGACCCCATGTGGCAACACCTTCTGCTTGGGCTGTATTAGAGAGCTCTGGAAGATCAGTTACACGTGTAAGTGGCCAACCTGTGAGAGAACCCCAAATTAGCATCAACGTGGAATTCAAAAAAATCAAGAGGACTCGAGTTGGCGTCTCAACCATAACTGCTGCCAAGCCTGGTGAAGTGGCCTGCGACGTCTGTACCGGACGAAGCTCAAGGCCCTGAAATCCTGCCTGGTGTGTCTGACCTCTTACTGTGAGATTCACCTGGAGCCTCATCAGAGAGTTTCTATGCTGAAGGTCCACAAGCTGATCGACCCAGTGGAGAACCTGGAGGAAAGGATGTGTAAGAAGCACGAGAGGCTGCTGGAGATGCTCTGTAAGAGAGACCAGACATGTGTCAGTCAGTTCTACATAGAGACAGAAATAAAGTCTCCCTGTGGAACAGGTGAAAAAATTGTTGCTAGCCATCAATAATGAGAAACCACCTGATACTGACAACTTAGATGAAAGCTGCTAAAGGATAGTATTTCTCATATCTTCAATCTCAGTCTGGATAGACCTGGAGGCAACTAAAATAATTCTGCTACCCAAGAATGGTAAAGCTGATTCAAATATTCAACTAATCGTCAAGCTTTGAACATTTGAATCAGCTGTGTAGTGTTAGGGCAAATACCAAAACGTGCATCCCTCTGGGGCGGCAGGTAGCCAAGTGGTTAGAGCGTTGGACTTGTAACTGAAAGGTTGCAAGATCAAATCTCCGAGCTGACAAGGTAAAAATCGGTCGTTCTGCCCCTGAGCAAGGCAGTTAACCCACTGTTCCTAGGCCGTCATTGAAAATAAGAATTTGTTCTTAACTGACTTGCCTAGTTAAATAAAGGTAAAATAAAAATAAATAAATTGTGGGTCCCGAGGACAGAGTTTGGGAAACCCTGGTTTAAGTCTAGTGGAAAATCATAAGTACAATTTAATAGCTCCCCTATAGGCAGGTAGCCTAGTGGTTAGAGCATTGGGCCAGTAACTGAAAACAGTAATAGTAACTCGAATCCCTGAGCTGACAAGGTAAAAATCTGTCGTTCTGCCCCTGAACAAGGTAGTTAACCCACTGTTCCCTAGTAGAATAAAAAAAACTAGGCCAATCAGTGTCATTCTTCATGGCCTCTAGTTTCTGTGTGCCAAATATGAAAAAAATCTATGCTTGAGTTACCCTAACCTTAACCCTCTTCCTGTCCTTCTCAGGTGGGGGACAAGACCTACTAGGTTCTAGGTGTGGTCAGAGAGTCTGTCAAAAGGAAGGGTATGATAACCTCAACCCCAGAGAACGGCAACTGGACCGTGAGGCTGAAAGGAGGGGACGAGTAACGTGCCATCATGTCCCTCCTCTCTCTTGGACGGAGAAGCCCTAGAAGGAAATGTCATTAGGAGTGTCTGATGGATAATTTGGATTCAAGGTGTGTGTGTTTGTGGATTATAAGTTGGTGTCCTTTTATGATGTAGTGGCCAAGTCTCATATCTGTTCTTTTACTGGGTGCTTCCTCAGTCCCAGTGTTAATGATGATGGTATAATCTCAGCCCCATTGGTCATCCCTTGTGTCAATTATGAAGCGTAGGTTTCTGATTTGCCTAAAACCATACCTCAGGCTTTGCCTTGGTGTGCTTGTTTTACACCACCCTGTGGCCTGGGTAGGTGGAGATTTCACTTCAGGACTAATGGGATGGTCTCAATTTAGCCCCATAGGTCATCTTCTCTGTCAATCATGAAGAGTAGGTTTCTGATTTGCTTCTATCCATGAATCAGTCCCAGTGGGCGCGCTCATTTTGCATCACAGGTGGCCTGGGTGGGTGGAAACTTCACTTAAGGACCAATGGAATAGTGTGCTACCTCCGCCCACACGGGGCACCAGGCGATGCAAATATTGTTAGTGATGGTAAAAAGTCAGCCCCATTGGTCATCTCCCCTGTCAATCATGACGGATAGGTTTCTGAAGAAGGCTACCAGAAGTTTCTGTTGAGTGTGAGAACATGTCAAATACACCATGTGATAAAAGACAAATTATTTAATTAAATATTTTGATTGATAATGCCCTAGATCTTGACTAGTTGTCTATGAATGCTCAGATGTATTGTTTTAGATTTTAATATTATAATACATAAGCAATATGAAAAGTATTGCTGCAAACTTTTATCAGGCCTCAAACAAAAACTGTCCCTGATAAAAGTTTGCAGCAATTCACTTTCATATTACTTATATATTAGAATATTAAAATACTCAATGTGAATAAATGTTTGCCAATATTGTGTTTATGTGCTTCTTCTTCTTCGCTATTATGGCGGTCCGCAAACAAATGCTGTATGTGGATACCGCCACATAATGTATTGGATGTGTATCAGCCTACTATTCTGTAGAAGGAATTCATTAAACTTAGTGAAAAAAATGGCCCTACCAACTAACCCTGCACACATTAAAACCTCACCACTTGTTTATGTGCTTATTTACTTTAAGGTCACGCCTTTCCTTCCATCTGTGTGTAACATACTGGTTTCCATCCACCCAGAGATAGAGTTTCCATTTGTTTTGCATAGACCTACTGGTGCTGAGAGCTCAGCTGCATTCAGAGACCTCAGAGGAGATTGTCTGCATCGCAATTGTAACCATATTCCCTTTATGGTGCACTCTATTTGACCAGGGATCTGCTGTAGGGAATATGGAGCCATTTTAGAATCAAACAAGGCTCTGGTCAAAACCAGTGCACTATATACTTTGGGAAAAGGATGGCATTTGGGACTTGATTATTTTCTAAATGAAACATGGATACTACCACATACTTGTTTAAAGGGGCAATTTGTTTAATGTCTTATTCAAAGGCCTCAAATTACAGATGATAGTATTATTACATGTCTTATCAGTCAGTGAACCATGCCAAGAATGCTCAACAAATGCTACATTCTCAGGTCACAATTACAATATTTTCTATACAAAGATAGTATTCACACCCCTTGACTTATTGCACATTTTCGTTGTGTTACAAAGTGGGATAGAAGGGATTTAATTGTACTTTTAAGTCAACGATCTACACAAAATACTACACAAAATACATATACAAATGTTAACATTTGTAAAAAAAACAATACATATATAAAATACGGTATATCTTGATTAGGTAAGTATTCAACCCCCTGATTCAATGCATGCTAGAATCAACTAGAGTTGGCGTCTCAACCAGCGATTACAACTGTGAATCTTTCTGTATAAATCTCTAAGAGATTTGTACATCTGGACTGTACAATATTTGCATTATTCTTTTTTTAAATTCTACATGCTCTGTCAAGTTGGTTGTTATAGACACTAAAACTCTAAAGGCCCACTGAAGAAGAGCTACTGTATGCTGAAGGTCAGGTTGAACTTGTATACTATTGACTGGAAGATATGTCTTAGAAATAGCATGTTAACTCAATTAGGGAAAACTAACTTATCCTCTTTGGGCCAAGTGTCGCACTAGCGTCCCACCACGACAACATCCGGTGAAATTTCAAAATACAAAAATCGTAATACTAAACATTAATGAAAATACAAGTGTTGTACACCATTCTTTAGCTTAGAATCTTGGTAATTGAACCGCTTCGTCCTATTTACAATAGGCTTTACGGCGAAAGCATAGCATTTGATTGTCTGAGGACAGCGCCCCCGCATACATCCAGCATACACATATTTCTCAAACCAGCACAGGCGTCACAAAAATCTGAAATAGCGATAAAATAAATCACTTACCTTTGAAGATCTTCCTCTGGTTGCAATCACAAGGGTCCCAAGAACACAAAGAATGGTTGTTTTGTTCGATAAAGTCTCTCTTTATATCCCAAAAACTCTGTTTGGTTGGCTCGTTTTGTTCAGTAATCCACCTGTTCCACTCATTCAAAATGTAGACAACGGAATCCTAAAAAGGTTACCGATAAACTTCGTTGAAACTAGTCAAACAATGTTTGTAATCAATCCTCAGGTACCCTAATATGTAAATAAGCGATACAATTTAAGACGGAATGTAGTGTGTTCCATACCGGAGCTAGATAACGAAGTGCGTGCCCTCATTCACGAGTGCCACAAGAGTCCTACTGAGGGACACTTTGAAAAACTACAACTACTTCTTCATTTTTCAAAAAACAAGCCTAAAACCTTGTCTAACGACTGTTGACATCCAGTGGAAGCCATAGGTACTGCAATCTGGGCGCTATTCTTTTCATTGTTCAATAGGAAAGCATTCAAATGACCTAGGAGCAAAATAATAAATTATCCAGATGGATTTTCCTCAGGTTTTTGCCTGCCATATCAGTTCTGTTATACTCACAGACATTATCTTAACATATTTTAGAAACTTCAGAGTGTTTTCTATCCAATACTACCAATTATATGCATATCTTAGCTTCTGGGCCTGAGTAATAGGCAGTTTACTTTGGGCACGCCAGACTCTCCAAACTTCCGAACGCTGCCCCCTAGCCTGTAGAGGTTATTTGCTTGAACAAAGTGATTTGTTTCAGCAGACAAGTTCCCCTTGTCCAGGTGGCCCCTTCATATACATACATACACATGCACGCTCACAAGCACATGCCATGCACACACACACACACTCTAACACAACTTACACACAGACACGGTGAAGGTTGAAGTTTCCCCTTGACACTGATCTTGGGTCAGTATGGAATAAAAAGTGAATTAAAAAAACATTGTTGTTCCTACCGAACATTAGTTATTTTGAAAAAGGGGAATATATCACAAAATAAAGAAATTATTCTTTCAATACTATTTACTTAATGGTTAAATTACTGTGTATTGCAGATATGGAAGGGAGGGCTCTCATCCTGGCACTCTCAGGTCGAAGTGTGTGTGTGTGTGTGTGTGTGTGTGTGAAAGTGTGAACGTGTGGCAGTGTATCTCTGGGGTATTGCTGAATCATACACAGAACTGCATTTCTCCACAGGGCTGTGCACCATCTCCTCCTGCCTCCCTCGCGAGTACCACTATGTTAGCGACCCTAAGACCTGGACTGAAGCACAGAGATACTGCAGAGAGAAGTACACTGACCTGGCCACCATAGAAAACATGGAGGATATGAAGAGGCTGATCAACACTGTAGACATTGGTTATAATGGATCCGTCTGGATAGGGCTAAAGAGGGGAGACATCATGGTGTGGCAGTGGTCTCTGGCAAACAGAGATTACTATAGGGCAGAAGTAACTGGGTTCAGGAAGTCGAGTGAAGGAGAGCCTGATAATGGTGTGGGGAGAGTTGAAGAAGAATGCGCTGCAATGAATGAGAACGGTCAATGGTATGACATGCCATTCAACTTTAAATTGTCTGTCTACTGCTGTGACGGTGATAGTTACAGTTTTCATGCTTTTCTACTTCCAAGTTTCTTAAGACAAACCAGACCTGGGTTAGATAAATAATACTGAGTTTGTTTCTGTATTTAAAAAAATCTTTTTTTTTAAAGTATTTCAAGTGAAGAGGTTAATTCCGAAACCCCATATATTCATTTTCAGAAATGTTGGTAAATTAACTTTTATATTTTAAAGAACTAATTAAAGAGATTTGTGTGTTTTTTCACCACCAAATCATGGTATGGATTTTGTATTTGT
Source organism: Brachymystax lenok tsinlingensis (assembly GCA_030435695.1). NCBI lineage: Eukaryota > Metazoa > Chordata > Actinopteri > Salmoniformes > Salmonidae > Brachymystax > Brachymystax lenok. The sequence continues at coordinate 12,427,100 of CM059811.1, read as the reverse complement.
ATTTGTTTTTATTAAGGATCCTCATTACTCTTCCTGGGGTCCAGCAACATTAAGACAGTTACAGTATATACCTTTTACGGACATGTAGTTGTTTGAAATATATCACTTGATAGTTTCAAAACACTATATATCTGCCTCATTCTGAGATAAATAAATATGAAAATTACTACATTTTCTATAAACAAATGATACAATTGTGCAGGGCCAGGTTAATGTAGGGACTTACAAGGGCTAAAGCCCATAGGGGCCCAATGAGAGAAAAAAACAACAATTGTGGATTACATTTTATCTCAAGGACATACATATAACTGCCAAAAAGTTTGTATTTTTATTTTGGCAGTTACCCGTATGGGAAAGCTGTGATTTGGGCAGCATGAGTGCCATATACAGTATACAGCTTGTTGTGTTGTGGCAATAGCCATATAATCCATAGAAGGGTTTTGGAAAACTCATGAGTACACTAGCAATGGCTGCCAGTCCTGACTTGAATGGCAACTGCCATGTATGGATTATTTTTCCATGGCTGGTTGCGGCTGTCAGTTTGCCTTTTGCAAATTTCTAAATACATCGGAGGAAAACATTTACAATTTGGAAAGCAAATGCGTACCGCTGTACAGAAAAGTCTAAACTGTCCAATTTTTGAACAGCAGCACTGTTTTCCAAAGTATCTTATCTTGAGATAGGCTATTGCCATGACGAGCACATCGGCCATTGCCCGTGAGAAGCCTATGGCTTCATCTTCATCATTGGTGAGTCAGTGTGCCACTTGAACGTTTATTTTGTATCTAACTGTAGCCTATAATGTAAATATATATTTCCTCCTAATATTGCTTTATTGGATATTGTTTGAATTCAAGACAACAACACTGTCACACCCTGATCTGTTTCACCTGTCTTTGTGCTTGTCTCCACCCCCTTATACCTGTGTTCTCCATTTGTCTGTTGCCAGTTTGTCTTGTCCTGTCAAGCTTTCCAGCGTTTTTCCGGACTACTGTTTTTCTCTAGTTCCTGTTTTCTAGTTTTCCCGGTTTTGACCATTCTGCCTGCTCTGACCCTTATGCTGCCTGCCATTCTTTACCTTGTGACACCGCCTTGGATTACTGACCTCTGCCTGCCCTGACCCTGAGCCTGCCTGCCATTCTGTACCTTTTGGACTCTGTTCTGGATTACTGACCTCTGCCTGCCCTTGACCTGTCGTTTGCCTTTCCCCCTGTTTTTGTAATTCACTTTTGTTATATCGAAACTGTCTGCATCTGGGTCTTCTCCAGAGCCTTGATAAACACAAAAATCTGCCCGAGGCCTATGAATACAGCAATATGAGATCTGTATGTAAAATATTTACATTTGACATTATGGTCCTTTAGCAGACGCACTTATCCAGAGCGACTTACCAGAGAGTCCATTCATCTTAAGGTCGCTAGGTGAGACAACCACATATAACAGTCACATTTACAGGATACGAATATTCCATTCCAGCTAAACAATGGATATACAGCGTTTTGCAACAAAGCCCATTTTAATACACACTTAAAATCTATGAATAAAGAATATGACAACAGTAATATTTTACACACAAATGAAGGTACCCATAAGCAATCATTTCTGAAATGTTTTTAACATGGCTGTATATAGTGTTTTGGAATAAACTCTTCAAGTATATTTTCAAAACATTTGTTTGAATGAAGTATCCAACTACTTTATATATATATATATTGATATATAATGAAAGGAATTCAATCAAATCTGCATTATTTTCAAATTAACTGTATCCTATCAAAAAATCTGCCCATCTCAAATATTTCAGATAAAAACAATATTAAGGTGAGATACGTTAATAATAAAGAATTGATGACCTGGAGAGAGGCTCAGAGCTACTGCAGGAAGCACCTCATAGATCTGCCTAGTGTGAAGAACCAGAGTAAGAACAATGTGTTACAGAACCTAATGCTTGGCAGTGGTCTGATGTGGATTGGCCTGTTCAGAGACTCCTGGAAGTGGTCAGACCAGAGTGACTCCTAGTTCAGATACTGGTGTCCCAACCAGCCCATTAATCGCTTAGGGAATCAGAACTGTACTGCAGTATGGGAGGGAGCATGGACAGAACATCCTTGTATGTATAGGATTCCCTTTGTTTGTTATGGAGGTGAGTCTTCATTTATTTTACTTAAGTGATCTCTTAAGTATCTTTACATCATGGCCTACTATAGTATGGGCAACGTTTGTAAAATGCATTGTGACAAATGCCGCATATGTTTGCTGTCAAGGCTACCTCCCACTGTAACAATAAACATGACACGTCTGTGTATTTCTATGCTCCTCCCCCCAGTGAAGAAGACTCAGCAGGTGATAAGAGTGAAGCTGACCCCAAAGGACCAGAACATGGACCTGACTGATCCTGACATGCAGGAGGCCATCTTGCAGCAGGTGAGTCTCACACTCTTTGTGAAATAAGCTCTTTCCCCATTATAGTTATACTATGAGCAGAGCATAGCATAGTTATACTGTATTCCATTTCTTTGTGTTCCTGAGATAAAGAAGGATCTGAGGGAAAAGGGGATGTCTGATGACGTCAAACTGAGATGGAAGGAGCAGCCTGATGGAAACATATTCCGCAAGGGGAAAAAAAGGATCCCCAAAAGAAGAAAATGAAGGAGAGAATACCAGTTATGACAAAGAGAGAACTCTAAACTTGGAGAATTATATTTCTTCTTTTCTGGGAAGTTCTATATATATTTTTACCAGATTTTTTTTTTTTTTTTTGGTCTCCAACTATATGGAATTTGCATGTTTATATAAGGAATAATAGATGCAATCCTTAAATATATAATCCGTATTTGGTGAAACTGCCTCATCCTTTTGTGATATTACAACAACAAAGAAGTTACTTCAAACAACAAACACTGTTTTCCCCCCTCAGACATCATTGCAGGCACGATGGAACTCTGTTTTATCACAACAGCACAAAAACAATAGCAAAGGTGCTGGGGTGAACTATTGCACGGTTTCACCAAATGTTGATTCTAGCTTTAAGTAATACACTGCTAAAAAGAAAGAAAGTTTAGAACATGTATCAGTAGCATGTGTAACATTATATGCTGTCGTACTCATTAAGAATGAACCATTTTGTTTCAATTGATGATGATATGAGTATATGTTTAAATACATATACCTTATCGCTAAAATACATATACTGAATTGTAGCTACCTTAACCATCACCTACTGTAGCAAACTCGTCAAGAGATTCAGATCTCTTGGCGTAACAGCTAAGGTGTTTGTTTGAACTTAGCTAGAGCCTGGTTTGAGTCCTGGTCGGGGCTACCCCCCTGGAATTTGCTTCAGTATGTAAATGATGTAGATAAAATATGTATCAATGATATAAATCATGTTTGAACATGTTTATAATCATGTTTGTAAAGAAGTTATAGAATAAATGTCAGTTAAACATTGTAACTCTGGGCAGACAAATCCTTTCTACTTCTCCAGTGTGATAATGTCATGGACCCTGATGGTGTGACTGTGAAGGATTGGGCCTCTAACCTGCTCTGTGCTCAGTATCCTTTTTTGGTTGCAGGTAGAACCCTTCTGGTTCCAGGCAGATCCCTTTTGGGTTCCCTTTCTACAGAGGGTACTACCTGGAACCCAAAAGGGTTCTACCTGGAACCAAAAAGGGTTCTACCTGGAACCAAAAAGGGTTGTTCTATGGAGACAGCCGAAGAACCATTTTGGAACCATCTTTTCTGACACTGTAGGGGTATCACAGGTTTTTCAGTCATCATTCAACACCCCACGTTGGCAGCCTAATTCCTATACTGTAGGGTTGAGCTCAGAGGGCTAACACAATCTTATGGCAAATACAGATGACTAGGGTTCAACCCCAGGTGGTCACCTTGGTAGCTGTACTCATCAGTGGCCACTGGTATTTGCTAGGCAAATTGAGGGAGTGAGGCTGTTGGATGACTTGGAGTCACAACAGCGGCGGACATTTTGTTTAACTTGTGGAAATGGAAAGAAACTGTAAAGGGTCATTTGGAGAGTTACTTTGCATCTCAGCCCTCTAAAGACCTTTGCAGAGAGGAGAGGCAACCACTGACCGAGACAACACAGACAGACAAAGCAAACGGGAGATCTCAGTCCACAGACCAGAGAACAAGAGAGAGACCAGACCATCTCAACAGGTTAAGATCTTTGAATTTGATTTAGATTTTCTGAATCTAAACTGAATAATCCAAACTGAGTAACCAATCAAAATGGGGGAAAAAATATTTGTTTGTTGCTTGAAATTGTTATTGAACTTTAGCCTTAAACTTATATGCTTGTTTTTTTTAACTGAGTGATTTCTATAACTAAATATGGACCAAAGAAATTTTTTGAAATGTCTTTATAGATTCATAATAGATTTGACCTCTAATTGAATTCAATTAATTGGAGTGATAGTTTTCAAACTTTTTACCCCAAACGTGTAATTGCTTTTTAACCTCAAGAGGAATTATGAGTCGTTGGTGCTTGAAATGGGCTGAAATAGGTGCCGGTACTGTTCATATTTAGGTGTCGTAACAATATTTTTAAGCCGATATTCTATAATGGTGCTGGTACTTAAGAAGTTGAAAATTCGAGGTGTGGAACTCAGTACCATGAACCAAATTAAGCACAGGTCTTAGAAATGTAATAGTTTAACAGTGTTGCTTCCGTCCCTCTCCTTGCCTCAAGGAGTTAATATTAAAACCCTCATACTACCGACTGGGGTCATTTTGATCACAGAGACATATCTTTTATTCAATTCTTCAAAATGATCATGACTTTGTCAATCAACTTGTTTTTAATACATCAAAGTTATTGTTTAGTGGACCTCCTGAGTGACACAGTGGTCTAAGGCTGTGCCACTAGAGATCCTGGTTCGAGTCCAGGCTCTGTCACTGCCGGCCGCGACCGGGAGACCCATGGGGTGGAGCACAATTGGCCCAGCGTTGTCCGGGTTAGTGGAGGATTTAGCCGGCAGGGATATCCCATCGCGCTCTACCGACTCCTGTGGCGGGCCGGGTGCATGCATGCTGACACGGTTGTCAGGTGTACGGTGTTTCCTCTGACACATTGGTGTCAAGAAGCAGTGCGGCTTGGTTGGGTCGTGCGGCTCGCATGGCTCTTGACCTTCGCCTCTCCCGAGTCCGTACGGGAGTTGCAGTGATGAAACAAGACTGTATCTACCAATTGGATACCACGAAAAATGGGTAAAAAAATGTATATTCTTGTTTAGTTTTCTGTATCAAAATATATATATTTTTGTGCGTATAAAACATCTGCAAATGGTATAAATGTCTGCCAATGGTATAAATACTTCATAAAACTGCAATACAGAACTCAGATACACTGAATCTACACAGAGAGCTGTATTCGTGTGTAATCTCCGATAAGTATTGTGTTTTATTGGTGTAAGGGGTTATGAGACAGATTTAAGGTGTACTGAATCATTCGTCCGAAGTTGTTCTAAAACATGACATGGTGTGTTGTAACACAACTTATTCAAGAGTTGTGCAGCACCTTGAAAGAGACTGGGAGCACTAACCCAGAAAAGGTTGAGAACTTGGTTTCGAGTTATGCACAGTGCATAATTAGATGCCTTCTCTTTGGTGCAGTTTCTAAAAGCTCCTAAACACTATGATGGCTTTAAGAATCCGGTCTAGTGCAGAACTAGATGCCTTCTTCTGGAGTGTCAAAATACTGTAAATGGGAATCCTTCCTATTACTGTGTATTCCATGCTCTTATAATGATGTGCTGATAAACTCCTCATTGGTAAACAGACATTATTATGCTCAAACAAAGGATACGATAAAAGATAGTTTTGTGAAAATATAAATTCATACGTTTGTCCAGGATGATAATTAATGAGTACAAAATTACTTTTTTAAGACATGATTTTGAAGCTTCAAGTGCTTTATATTTTCTTTTCAAACGATCAACCGACAACAAAACATTAACAGGTCTTTTACAATAAAGTAAGACAGTTCAAATATATGTTATATTCTCCTACATTCCTTTCACATTTCCACAATCTTCAAAGTGTTTCCTTTCAAATGGTACAAAGAATATACATATCCTTGCTTCAGGTCCTGAGCTTTTTAAAGCAGTTAGATTTGGGTAAAACATTTTAGGTGAAAATTGAAAAAAGGGGTGGATCCTTAAGAGGTTTAAATCATGGCATTCTATTTCAAGGTCACGGTAAAAAATACAGGCAATGACTGCTAATGTTAGCAGTCTCATTATGCTAATGTATCTGACCTGATTCAGGTTCAGATGATGGTACATGGAAGGTTGTTCAGATGGATTGAATCCCAGTACAGTTGAGTTAGAGGATATGATTGATTGTTGACAGTTCAGTTGGCATTAGTCTGTGATCCTTGTCTTGATTGGCTTCGGTTAGGATTGGCCAGCCTGTGGGTAACTTAGTACGTTTGTTTTTCTGCAGGGAGACAGATAAATAGCAAATAATAACACGCAATAATGACAGTACATGAATGCATAAAGAAGTTATTAACTGCTATAATATTCATAAATTGCAATATGAATATGCAATTATAAAATATATCAATATGCAAAATGGTGTCGCTATAGCAACAACAACAATATGAATGTCAAAAGAATTGTCAAAAGTGGGATGCAATAACATGTGGCGTGGTAGACCAAAGCTAGAGCTATCTAAAATAGCCATGGCTATTTATTGTAGATTATAAACTGGGTGGTTCTAGCCCTGATTGGCTGAAATACGTGGTATATCAGACCATATACCACACAAGTATGACAACACATACATTTTTACTGTTCTAATTACGTTGGTAACCAGTTTATAATAGCAATAAGACAACTCGGAGGGTTTGTGGTATATGGCCAATATGCCACAGCTAAGGGCTGTATCCATGCACTCTGCTTTGCGTCAGTTAGCCGTGGTATATCAGCCATATACCACACCCCCTCGTGCCTTATTGCTTAAATATAATGTTTGGGGCAAGCATCAAACAATATACAAAGCTCAAAAAGCTAGTAGGCAAACAAACCAGCAGTATCAACTAAAAAGCAAGCCTTAATTTGCATTAGAAACAAGTGCATGACATGCATGACAATGACATTAACAACTACATGTAGCGTCAAGAAAACGGATCATGAATCAAAATGGCTGTTTGACTTGGACTACAGTATAAGCAAAGAGCGATTAATAGGAGCCAAAAGGCTACACAAAACAAACCTTCTTGTTCAAGTGAATTCCTTTTCTCTTTCCTTCTTCACGGTAATAACATTTTGTACTCATGTTATTGAAGCATCATTTCTTGGATTGTTTTGGAGAGTTTCACCTGAGCATTTGGTGTGCTCTTTCCTGGCTGAGTTCATGAAGGACCTGAATACAGGGGAGGCACCTGCAAACATGCCTGTTGATATACTTGACCATAGAGTTTGCTAGAGGGCACATCAGACATCCGACTGTTGTAACATCCGACTGTTACCGCTGTTGTAACTTACATAGCCCTGAACATTTTGAATGTGACGTCATTTATAATCTCACAATGGGCCTGGCATTGTTTACGGACATATTCAATCAATCCCTATCCCAGTCTGTTGTCCCCACATGCTTTAAGATGGCCACCATTGTTCCTGTTAAGGTAACTGAACTAAATGACTATCGCCCCATTGCACTCACCTCTGTCATCATGAAGTGCTTTGAGAGATTAGTCAAGGATCATATCACCTCCACCCTACCTGATACTCTAGACCCACTCCAATTTGCTTACCGCCCCAATAGGTCCACTGACGATGCAATCGCCATCACACTGCACACTGCCCTATCCAATCTGGACAAGAGGAATACCTATGTAAGAATGCTGTTCATTGACTACAGCTCAGCATTTAACACCATAGTACCCTCCAAACTCGTCATTAAGCTCGAGACCCTGGGTCTCGACCCGGCCCTGTGCAACTGCGTCCTGGACTTTCTGACGGGCCGCCCCCAGGTGATGAAGGTAGGAAACAACATCTCCACCCCGCTGATCTTCAACACTGGGGCCCCACAAGGGTGTGTTCTTAGCCCTCTCCTGTACTCCCTGTTCACCCATGACTGCGTGGCTATGCACACTTCCAACTCAATCATCAAGTTTGCAGACGACACTACTGTGGTAGGCCTGATTACCACCAACAACAACGAGACGGCATACAGGGAGAAGGTGAGGGCCCTCGGAGTGTGGTGTCAGGAAATTAACCTCTCACTCAACGTCAACAAAACAAAGGAGATGATCGTGGACTTCAGGAAACAGCAAAGGGAGCACCCCCCTTCCATCCACATCGACATATCCTTCATTACTCATCTCATATGTATATATTGTATTCTATACCATCTACTGCATGTTGCCTGTGCCGCACGGCCATCGCTCTTCCATATATTTATACGTACATATTCATCTCTTTACATTTGTGTGCATAAGGTAGTTGTTGTGAATTTGTTAGATTATTTGTTATATATTACTGCATAGTCAAAACTAGAAGCACAAGCATTTCGCTTCACTCGCATTAACATCTGCTAACCATGTGTATGTCACAAGTAAATTTCGATTTGATTTGATTTGAACTGTAGCCTATAATTAGTGCAATTGTCTACCCTAGGAAAAGTTCCCAAAACACTAATTTCTTTGAAATGTTAATTAAAATATGGTCTTTACGCTACAAACCATTGACATTTCAAAACCATGTGATTGTCTGAGGGACACAGTGTGAAAAAACATGCCTTTTGTGTTTGATGCTCCATTTTACCAGCCTGGTCTCACAGACTAGACGTAACATTGTAAATGTAAATCCGGTACACTCAAATTAGTATGATATGTTACGCTTGTTATGATTACTTATTAAGACAGAAATGTACTAAAGACAAGGAGGAGGGGTGGAGGGGTGGGCGTATAATGCGAATGTCTAGAAACCCAAAGGTTGTGCGCTCAAATCTCATCATGGACAACTTTAGCATTTCTATAAAGAACATACTTATTTTTAGCTACTTTGCAACTACTTTGCATGTTAGATATCCCTTCCCCTAACCCTAACCCTTTTAGCTAACCCCTTCCCTAACCTTAACCTTAACCCTTTAACCCTAAACCTTAACCCCTGATGCGTAGCCTAGCTAACGTTAGCCACCTAGCCAATGTTAACAACAACAAATTGGAATTGGTAACATATCGTATGTTTAGCAAATTCTTAATCTTAACATCTCATGCGACATGGATGATGGGCATCCACAAATTAATACATACCATACGAAACATAAAATATACTAAACGGAGTGATTTATGTACTGTCATGACTTCAGCCGAAGTTTGACCCTCTCCTTATTCAGGCGGCGTTCCCGGTCTTCTAGCCGCCACCGATCCATTATTCATTTTCTGTTGGTTTTGTCTTCTTTTTTTCACACCCCTGGTTTACATTCCCATGATTACATGTTCCTTATTTAACCCTCTGTTTCCCCCATGTTTTTGTGCGTGATTGTTTGTTGTATTTTTGATCCGTGTTTCGAGTTTTTGTTTACACCACTTGTATGATATATTTTGAGTAAAATTTTATGAATAATAATTTTTGTTGTCCTGCGCCTGACTCTGCCAGTGGAGGAGCGCCTTCAGCAGCATGCGACAATGTTGCAGAGTCTCGGCACAGCCATGGATCGCGTGCTACAAAATATGGAGCGATGGGAGAGAGGAGGTTTTCCAGCGCCTCTACCATCATCACAACCTCCCACTCCACAACACACACAGCTGTCCACCCCTCCTGTCCACCCCAGTGGGATTCGGCTCGCGCTCCCGTGGGAATATGATGGGACGGCTACTGGGTGCCAGGGGTTCCTACACCAGCTGGAGCTCTACCTGGCGACCGTTCACCCGGCTCCCTCGGGACGCGAGAGCGTGTCCGCCCTCGTCTCCTGTCTATCCGGGAAAGCCCTGGAGTGGGCCAACGCCGTATGGGGAGAGGAAGGAGCAACGTTGGACCACTACGAGGAGTTTCCCGCCATTTCCGGGCAGTATTTGACCATCCACCTGAGGGTAGAGCGGTGGGTGAACATTTGTTCCACCTCAGACAGGGGACGAGGGGCCCTGGAGTGGGCCAACGCCATATGGGGAGAGGAAGGAGCGGCGTTGGACCACTACGAGGAGTTCCCCCGCTGTTTCAGGGCAGTGTTTGACCATCCACCTGAGGGTAGAGCTACAGGTGAACATTTGTTCCACCTCAGACAGGGGACGAGGAGCGCACAGGACTTTGCGCTGGAGTTCCGAACCCTGGCCGCCGGCGCAGGATGGAATGACAGGGCCCTGATCGACCATTACAGATGCAGTCTGCGCGAGGACGTCCGGCGGGAGCTGGCATGCAGAGACACCACCCTTTCCTTCGACCAGCTGGTGGACCTGTCCATCCGACTGGATAACCTGCTGGCCCGTGGACGTCCGGATTGGGGCCTGTCATTTCCATCCCCCAGCACCTCTGCTTCGACGCCTATGGAGCTGGGAGGTACTGCGCTTAGAGGGGCTGGAGGAGGGGCCATTCCCTGCACCCTCTGTGGCCGCAGAGGGCACACTGCTGGTCGGTGCTGGGGGGGTTCCTCAGGGAGTTGAGGGCACTATCGTGTCACCCCAGGTGAGTATGCACCAGACTCACCCAGAGCTCCCTGTTGCTCACATGTTTTTGTTTATAGAATTTCCAGAATTTTCCCCGCATTCCCAGCATAAGGCGCTAGTCGATTCAGTTGCAGCTGGGAACTTTATTGACCGTTCATTTGCCCATAGTTTAGGGATCCCCATTGTTCCTGTTGATTTGCCCTTCCCTGTGCACGCCTTAGATAGTCAACGATTAGGGTCAGGGCTGATTAGGGAGGCTACCGCTCCACTAAGCATGGTTATGCAGGAGGGTCATGAGGAAAGAATCAGTTTCTACCTCATTGATTCTCCTGCGTTTCCCGTGGTGTTGGGCCTACCCTGATTGGCCTATCATAACCCCATTATTTCGTGGCAACAGGGATGGTCACAAGAGTGCTCGGGGAGGTGTGTAGGTGTTTCCATCGGTGCGACTACGGTGGAGAGTCCAGACCAGGTCTCCACCGTGCACATCCCCTCTGAATATGCCGATTTGGCTCTCGCTTTCTGTAAAAAGAAGGCGACTCAATTACCACTCCATCGACGGGGGGATTGTGCGATAGATCTCCTGGTAGACGCAGCACTTCTCAAGAGTCACGTGTATCCTCTGTCACAGGAAGAGACAGAGGCTATGGAAACATATGTCTCCGAATCTCTGGGGCAGAGATACATTCGGCCCTCCACTTCACCTGCCTCCTCAAGTTTATTTTTTGTGAAGAAGAAGGATGGAGGTCTGCGCCCGTGTATTGACTATCGAGGTATCAATCAGATCACTGTAAGGTACAGCTACCCGCTGCCTCTCATAGCCAGTGCGATCGAGTCAATGCACGGGGGCGTGCTTCTTCACTAAATTGGATCACAGGAGCGCTTACATCAGTTTTCCAGGCATTTGTAGACAAGATTTTCTGGGACTTGCTCGGGCCGGGTGTAGTGGTGTATATCGACGACATTCTGATTTACTCCGCTATACGCGCCGAGCATATGTCCCTGGTGCGCAAGGTGCTTGGTCAACTGTTGGAGCATGACCTGTACGTCAAGGCTGAGAAATGTCTGTTCTTCCAACAGTCTGTCTCCTTCCTAGTGTACCGCATTTTCACATCAGGGGTGGAGATGGAGAGTGACCGCATTTCAGCCGTGCGTAATTGGCCGACTCCCACCACGGTAAAGGAAGTGCAGCGGTTCTTAGGGTTTGCCAACTACTACCGGAGGTTTATCCGGGGCTTTGGTCAGGTAGCGGCTCCCATTACCTCACTGCTGAAGGGGGGACCAGTGCGACTGCAGTGGTCAGCTGAGGCGGACAGGGCTTTTGGTCACCTGAAGGCTCTGTTTACCTCGGCTCCCGTGCTGGCTCATCCGGATCCCTCTTTGGCATTTATAGTGGAGGTGGACGCGTCCGAGGCTGGGATAGGAGCTGTGCTGTCTCAGTGCTCGGGTATGCCACCTAAACTCCACCCCTGTACCTTCTTTTCGAAGAAGCTCGGAGGAGCGCAACTATGATGTGGGGGACCGGGAGCTGTTGGCTGTCGCCAAGGCTCTGAAGGTGTGGAGACATTGGCTTGAGGGGGCTAAACACCCTTTTCTCATCTGGACCGACCACCGCAATCTGGAGTACATCCGGGTGGCGAGGGAGACTGAACCCTCATCAGGCAAGGTGGGCCATGTTTTTCACCCGTTTTGTTTTCACCCTATCCTTACCGACCAGGTTCCCAAAACACTAAGGCAGACGCACAGTCCCGGATGTTTGACACAGACGAGCGGTCCATGGATCACACTCCCATACTTCCGGCCTCTTGCCTGGTGGCACCGGTGGTGTGGGAGCTGGACCCGGACATAGAGCGGGCGTTACGTACAGAGCCCACTCCACCTCAGTGTCCAGCTGGGCATATGTACGTTCCATCTGCTGTCCGCAACCCTCTGATCTATTGGGCCCATACGTCACCCTCCTCTGGTCATCCTGGCATCGGTCGGACAGTGAGCTGTCTTAGTGGGAAGTACTGGTGGTCCACCTTAGCTAAGGATGTGAGGGGGTTATGTTTCCTCCTGCTCGGTGTGCGCCCAGTGCAAGGTGCCTAGGCACCTGCCCAGAGGGAAGTTACAACCCCTACCCGTTCCACAGCGGCTGTGGTCACACCTGTTGGTGGACTTCTTGACGGATCTTCCGCCGTGACAGGGAAACACCACGATCCTGGTCGTTGTGGATCGGTTCTCTAAGTCCTGCCGCCTCCTTCCTTTGCCCGGTCTCCCTACGGCTCTACAGACTGTGGAGGCCGTGTTCACCCACGTCTTCCGGCATTACGGGGTGCCTGAGGATGTAGTTTCTGATCGGGGTCCCCAGTTCACGTCCAGGGTTTGGAGGGCGTTCATGGAATGTCTGGGGGTCTTGGTCAGCCTTACCTCAGGTTTTCACCCCGAGAGTAACGGGCAGGTGGAAAGAGTCAACCAGGATGTGGGTAGGTTTCTGTGGTCCTATTGCCAGGACTGGCCGGGGGAGTGGGCGGTTTTCACCCCCTGGGCAGAGATGTCCCAAAACTGGCGGCCAGGGTTCGGAGATGTCCCCTTCCAGTGCGTGCTGGGGTACCAGCCAGTTCTGGCAACGTGGCATCAGAGCCAGATCGAGACTCCTGCGGTGGATGAATGGTTTAGGCGCTTGGAGAAGACCTGGGAGGTCGCCCATGTGCACCTGCAACGAGCCTGCCCTGCCGGAAGCTGGGTCCGCGGTATGTGGGGCCCTTTAAAGTCCTGAGGAGATTGAACGACGTATGTTATAAGTTACAGCTTCCCCCAGATTACCGTATTAACCCCTCGTTCCATGTGTCTCTCCTCAGGTCGGTGGTGGCTGGTCCACTCCAGGAGTCTGAGGTGCGAAAGGTTCCTCCGCCTCCTCTGGACATCGAGGGGTCCCCGGTGTATACTGTTCGAGCCATCATGGACTCAAGGCGTCAGGCGGGGGGCCTCCAGTACCTCGTGGAGTGGGAGGGGTACGGTCTGGAGGAGAGATGCTGGGTGCCGGTGGAGACATCCTAGACCCTTCGTTGCTGCGGGAGTTTCACCGTCTCCACCCGGATCGCCCTGCGCCTCATCCTCCAGGTCGTCCCCGAGGCCGGTGTCGGCGCTGCTGGAGCCGCGCATCAAGGGGGTACTGTCACAACTTCACCCGAAGTTGGTCCCTCTCCTTGTTCGGGCGGCGTTCGGTGGTCGACGTCACCGGTCTTCTAGCCGCCACTGATCCATTATTAATTTTCCGTTGGTTTTGTCTTCTTTTTTCACACACCTGGTTTACATTCCCATGATTACATGTTCCTTATTTAACCCTCTGTTTCCCCCATGTTTTTGTGCGTGATTGTTTGTTGTATTTTTGATCCGTGTTTCGAGTGTTTGTTTTCACCACTCGTATGATATATTTTGAGTAAAATGTTATGAATAATAATTTTTGTTGTCCTGCGCCTGACTCTGCCTTACCGGCATCACGGAGAAACATTACATGTACAGAATAATAAGAACTGCTCTGAGACCAGGTTGTTTTTAAATGCACTGAAACACCCAAAATTGTTTTCACAAGACTTATTTTAAATCTTAAAACACCAATATTCAGATTGAAGAACCACTTTCGGTGTTTCAGAGTATTTCCATTCTACCAATCTCTTACCTTCAACCCTACAGAGGACCTAAAAATTTAATTGAAAGGGATCCTCACAGAAGCTAAGGAGAATGGTTACATTTCAGACAATGAGTTCAAATTTCTTTTCAATGGCAGTCCACGTATGGCTTCTTTTTAATCTTCTTACAAAAGTCCACAAGAATCTTGAAACCCCCCCAGGCAGACCAGTCATTAGTGGTAATGAAAGTCTGACAGAACCCATCTCTAAGTACATTGATTACTTTATTAAGCCTTTTCTGATGTCAGTCCCAGCCTATCTTCAAGATACCACAGATGTGTTGAACAAAATTAAGGAATTGAACAATATAGGTACAGCTTCCTTTTTAGTCACCATGGATGTGGAGTCTCTGTACACCACCATTGAACATGAACAAGGATTGGCAGCTATGCACTATTTCTTGAGTACCCGACCTGCAACTGAGATGCCTCCTACAGAATTCATTGTCTCACTGACTGAATGGACTCTTAATCACAACATCTTTATCTTTCAGGACCGTATTTTTAAACAGGTCAAAGGATGTGCCATGGGAGCTTGCTACAGCCCTTCCTATGCTGGTTTGTACTTGGGTAAATATAAAATGACTTCATTTTGGATCCTTCTAATAACAATTTTTTTGACCGGATTATATGGCGGGACGTTATATTGATGATGTTTGCCTGTTCTGGTCCGGCTCAGAAGATGAACTTATTTCCTTCCACCAAACTAACTATGGAGTACAGCAAGGATAACATTACTTTTTTGGACCTCGACATCAGTAAAAATGACAAAGGATATTTGCACACATCAATCTTTAGGAAGCCTACAGATGGGAATACCATTCTGAGGGCAGATAGCTTTCACCCCAAAAGGCTAAAAGAGAACATTCCATATGGCCAATTCCAAAGAGTCTGCAGAATTTGCGATCAGGAAACTACAGTGCTAAATCTGCTGAATTGGAGAATCACTTCTTGAATCGGGGCTACAGCGCTCAGGTCCTGAAAGATGCAGGTATAAGGGCTGGAATACTTGACAGAGAGAACTTGTTGCGAAGGGGGGTGCCTCGTGATACATCAGAGAGAGTGTATTTTGTTACAAGATACAGCACTGAAGCGGAGAACATTAAAAGAATAATAAAAAATAATTGGGAAATTATTCAAAGTGATACGCTACTACGCCAAGTCTTCCCTGAGCCACCTGTCATAAGCTTCAAGAGATGTCCTACCCTTAATGACAAATTAGTCCACAGCTATCTTCCTGGTGACTCTCAAAAGACTTGGCTTGACCACAAATCCAAGGGCTCTTTTAAATGTAAGCAGTGCAACCATTGCAGAAATATTGCACAGAAAAAGTATTTTGTTGACACAGCTTAACGTTAAGCATTTCATTAACTGCAAAACCACTCATGTCATCTATAGATTGGAATGTCCACAGTGCAAGGTGTTCTACATTGGACGCCTTCAAGACCGCTTAGCGGAACACAAGTACGCCATATGCGTAGGTAATGAAGACTACCCCATGGCAAGACACTACAAGTCCTTACATCTTGGCAACCCAGCCTCCCTACAAGCTATGGGTATTGATCATGTTCCGGCCTCCATTAGAAAAGGGGACCGTCTTAAACAGTTAAACCAAAGGGAAAGTTTTGGGATTTACAAACTCCAGGCCACTAAGTACCCTGGTTTAAATGAAGATATGGATTTCTCACCCTTCCTGTAGTGTTGTTGATAGGTCCATTTGCTGTCATCTAGTGGACATTTTGCTCAATTATCCTCAGCTATGTTTGGACTGTTGTTGTTCATGTTTGCTGTTTTCTAGTGTACTATGGTATATATTGCTTTTTTTTTCTAGACACTCCTCCCAGTCATATTTAAGGTTAGAACTACCGTTGTAGTCGTTCTGATACTCCCAGCTTGGAGTTGTATTTTTTTATAACAGCTACAGTATTTCACTATTCAATGTGTATAGTATTGCTTACTAGGTGTGTCCAATCAATTTTGTAACCACTCCCTCTTCAAATTAGGGTTAATTGGAAAATATGTTTTAAAAGAGGACATTGTATTATTTCTTTGTACTCCCTGACGAAGGCCGTGCAGCTGAAACGCGTCAGTTTTTAAAAACTTTGTTTCTATTGAACATGCCATACTAATAAAGGCATTTTAATTAATTATATGAAGAGTGCCTTGGTCCTTCTTTCTTTTTTTATTTCCATTCTGTTTTGAAATACATTCAGTGTATTTTAACACTTACATTGGGCTTACATTCAATCACCCTCCAAACACCAGATCTCACCTTAGGTGCACTACTTTTCATGGTTTCACTACACAATGATGGTATTTTCAGTCTTTCTATTTTAAATGGAAACTTCATAATCATCATCCCCAGCACCACCCCAACATCAACATATGTTTTGTAGTAAAAAACATATAGGAAGATAAGTCTTTCCAATGACATCATTAACCAATTTGTAGACAATCAGTAGGCAATGCCTACTCATAATTGGTTAAAATCACACGATAAACACAGATGATGTCATTGGAAACACTTATGTTCCTCTACCTTTATAACTTCAAACATAGAAACGCCACTTTCACATATGCTGACGTTGGGGTGGTGCTGGAGATGATGAATAGGAAGTTGAACAATTATGAAATTGTGAAATTTCCTTTAAATAGTGTAGTTATTCTTGGGCAAATCTTTAAAAGTATTTGTTTGAATCAAGGCTTCTTTCAAGATATAATATGAAGCTATACATATTGTATCCTCAGAGGGTATCAGTGATTTTGACCAGATGGACAGATCACCTGCAGAAATGAAATACCTTATGAACTCATCTATGGTTATAACTGGTTATAACTAGGTATGACCGTGTGAAGAGGCGACTCCGGGAATGCTGGCCTTTTAGGCAAAGTTGCAAAGAGAAAGCCATCTCAGACTGGCCAATAAAAAGAAAAGGTTAAGATGGGCAAAATAACACAGACACACGAACTCTGCCTAGAAGGCCAGCATTCTGGACTCGCCTTTTCACAGTTTTTTTTTTTTACCTTTATTTTACTAGGCAAGTCAGTTAAACTTGTTAGGCAGTGGTGGGGCACTCTGCTTCTTGGCAATATCACAGCGTTGTCGGATTTCAGAAAGGCTTTACGGCGAAAGCACTACATTTGATTGTTTGAGGGTAGCACATTCAATATTTTCCATAACCATGAAATCTTTAGCCAGCGCGGTCGATAGAAAATGCATTTCACAGAGAAAACCTGTGCCTTACCTTTTGTAGAACTTCTGCAGAGGGCTTCTTAAGTGTCCAATGAAGACAATCCATGGGTATTTGGTTAGAAAAAGTAAATCTCCGTTTGGTTGGCGCCTTGTGTTCAGAAAATCCAACGTGAAGAGAACGCGTTCAACTAAACCTATAAACTTTTTCTCTACAAAACAAAAACCAATTAAAATACATCCTTAGCTTATCTTTTATGAATAAAAGTGATAATCTTTCACTTGGATGGTCACCTAAACGTTATATAAGTCAAATAAAGTGGACCGCTTCAGCCAAACGTACGCCCCAAAACGCAAGTGCAACCAAATAGAGCTCCTCTCACCAAAACCCCTACCTATTGAACACATTAGTTCCAATTGCTATAAAACTTTACGTATACACTGCTGACATCCAGTGGAAGCAATAGGTACTACATTCAGTGTCCTGTTGTAAAGACTTTTCAATAGGCACTGTCTCAAAGTGAGCCATAAGCCACCAGAATGACATTTCTGGATGGAATTTTCTCTGGTTTTTGCCTGCCAAATGAGTTCTGTTACACTCACAGACATTATGTTAACACCTTTGGAAACCTCAGAGTGTTTCCTATCCAATAGTACCAATTATGTGCATATCCTATTTTCCGAGCCTGAGTGTCAAGCATTTTACTTTGGGCACGCCAGACTCTCCAAAACCATCACCTCGCGAGCCGCTGCCTAACAAGTTTTAAGAACAAATTCTTATTTTCAATGTGAGGCACCTGTTTCTCAAACTAGACACTCTAATGTACTTGTCCCCTTCCTCAGTTGTGCACCGGGACCTCCCACTCCTCTTTCTATTCTGTTTAGAGACAGTTTACGCTGTTCTGTGAAGGGAGTAGTACACAGCGTTGTATGAGATCTTCAGTTTCTTGGCAGTTTCTCGCATAGAATAGCCTTAATTTCTCAGAACAAGAATAGTCTGACGAGTTTCAGAAGAAAGTTATTTGTTTCTGGACATTATGAGCCTGCAATCGAACCCACAAATGCTGATGCTCCAGATGCTCAACTAGTCTAAAGAACGCCAGTTTTATTACTTCTTTAATCAGAACAACAGTTTTCAGCTGTGCTAACATAATTGCAAAAGGGTTCTCTAATGATCAATTAGCCTTTTAAAATTATAAACTTAGATTAGCTAACACAACGTGCCATTGGAACACTGGAGATATGTTTGCTGATAATGGGCATCTGTACACCTGAATTGCAGATAAATTGGAATTAATTGCAAAGTCCCTCTTTACCATGGAAATGAACTGAATCCCCCAAAAACATCTACACTGCATTTCAGCCCTGCCACAAAAGGACCAGCTGACATCATGTCAGTGATTCTCTCGTTAAAACCTATTAGGGAGCGGCGGCAGTGTTCGGAGTTTTGGAGAGTCTGGCGTGCCCAAAGTAAAATGCCTGGTACTCAGGCCCAGAAACTAGGATATGCACATAATTAGTAGTATTGGATAGGAAACACTCTGAAGTCTGTGAGTATAACAGAACTAATTTGGCAGGCGAAAACCAGAGAAAAATCCATCCGGAAAAAGTTATTCTGAGAGGTGAATTTTTTCCCATTGACTTGGTATTGAAAGGTGTGGAACCAAGCTCCTAGGTTGCAGTACCTATGGCTTCCACTAGATGTCAACAGTCTTTAGACAAAGTCTCATGCGTTTATCTTGACAAATCGAGGAGTTAGACAAGTTTTGGCAAGTGGAGTAAGGAAGTGACTTTTCTTTTTGACGGGTGGGACCGTGAGCGTGCGCCTCGGTGTTTTCCTTTTCTATCGCCCAGGATATTATCCGTGTGATATATTATCGTTTATATACATATCAGTGTACATAAGGATCGATTAGAAATGTTGGTTGAGTTGTTTGGACAAAGTTTATAGGTATGTTTTTAACCGTTTCTATGTCTTCTATATTGGACGAGTGGGACGGTGGATTTCTGAACAAAACGCGCCAACCAAACAAAGCTTTATGGATATAAAGAGGGACATTTTCGAACAAAAGGAACATGTATTGTGTTGCTGGGACCCTTTCGGATTGCCATCAGAAGGAGATCTTCAAAAGTAAGCGTTTTATTTTATCGCTTTTTCTGAGTTTTGTGACAGCCGTGCTGGTTATGTTATTATGCAGGAATTATGAGGGGCACTGTCCTCAGACAATCAAATGTTATGCTTTCGCCATGAAGCCTTTTTGAAATCTGACAACGCTGCAAGATTCTAAGCTTTTGAACAGTGTGCAACACTAGTATTTTCATTAATGTTTTAAATTACTGCTTTTGTAATTTGAATTCCCCGGATGTTGTCGTGGCTGGGGTGGTAGCGCTCTATTGCTCCCTAAGAAGTTTTAACACAGGTGTGAGTGTTGACGAGGACAAGGCTGGAGATCACTCTGTCATGCTGATTGAGTTCGAATAACAGCTTTAAAAAAAGGGTGGTGCTTGGAATCATTGTTCTTCCTCTGTCAACCATGGTCACCTGCAAGGAAACACTTACTGTCATCATTGCTTTGCACAAAAAAGGCTTCACAGGCAAGGATATTGCTGTGAGTAAGATTGCACATAAATCAATAATTTATCGGATCATCAAGAACTTCAAGGAGAGCGGTTAAATTGCTGTGAAGAAGGCTTCAGGGTGCCCAAGAAAGTCCAGCATGCATAATGTTGATTCAGCTGCGGGATCGGGGCACCACCAGTACAGAGCTTGCTCAGGAATGGCAGCAGGCAGGTGTGAGTGCATCTGCATGCACAGTGAGGCGAAGACTTTTGGAGGATGGCCTGGTGTCAAGAAGGGCAGCAAAGAAGCCTCTTCTCTCCAGGAAAAACATCAGGGACAGACTGATATTCTGCAAAGGTACAGGGATTGGACTGCTGAGGACTGGGGTAAAGTCATTTTCTCTGATGAATCCCCTTTCCGATTGTTTGGGGCATCTGGAAAAAAGCTTGTCCCGAGAAGACAAGGTAAGCGCTGCCTGTGTCATGCCAACAGTAAAGCATCCTGAGATCATTCATGTGTGGGGTTGCTTCTCTGCCAAGGGAGTGGGCTCACTCACAATTTTGCCTAAGAACACAGCCATGAATAAAGAATGGTACCAAAACATCCTCCGAGCGCAACTTCTCCCAACAATCCTGGAACAGTTTGGTGACGAACAATGCCTTTTCCAGCATGATGGAGCACCTTGCAATAAGGCAAACGTGATAACTTAGTGACCCTTGAACAAAACATCGATATTTTGGGTCCATGGCCAGGAAACTCCCCAGACCTTAATCCCATTGAGAACTTGTGGTCAATCCTCAAGAGGCTGGTGGACAAACAAAAACCCACAAATTTGGACAAACTCCAAGCATTGATTATGCAGGAATGGGCTGCCATCAGTCAGGATGTGGCCCGGAAGTTAATTGACAGCAAATCAAATCAAATTTTATTTGTCACATACACATGGTTAGCAGATGTTAATGCGAGTGTAGCGCAATGCTTGTGCTTCTAGTTCCGACCATGCAGTAGTATCTAACAAGTAATCTAACAAATTCACAAC
This sequence comes from Brachymystax lenok tsinlingensis, assembly GCA_030435695.1. Lineage (NCBI taxonomy): Eukaryota > Metazoa > Chordata > Actinopteri > Salmoniformes > Salmonidae > Brachymystax > Brachymystax lenok. The sequence continues at coordinate 12,406,011 of CM059811.1, read as the reverse complement.
AACTACCTTATACACACAAGAGTAAAGGAATGAATACGAGTATGTACATATAAATATATGGATGAGCGATGGCTGATCGGCGTAGGCAAGATGCAGTAGATGGTATGGAGTACAGCATATACATATGAGATTAGTAATGTAGGATATGCAAACATTATATAAATGGCATCGTTTAAAGTGGCTAGTGATACATTTATTTCATCCAATTTGAATTATTAAAGTGGCTAGAGATTTGAGTCGATGGCCGAACGGCATAGGCAAGATTCAGTAGATGGTTTAGAGTACAGTGTATACATTTGATATGAGTAATGTCGGATATGTAAACATTATATACAAAATTGTTTAAAGTGGCTAGTGATACATTTGTTACATCCAATTCCTATTATTTAAAGTGGCTAGAGATTTAAGTCAGTATGTTGGCAGCAGCCACTCAATGTTAGTGATGGCTGTTTAACAGTCTGATGGCCTTGAGGTAGAAGCTGTTTTTCAGTCTCTCGGTCCCATCTTTGATGCACCTGTACTGACCTTCTGGATGATAACGGGGTGAACAGGCAGTGGCTTGGGTGGTTGTTGTCCTTGATGATCTTTTTGGCCTTCCTGTGACATCGGGTGGTGTAGGTGTCCTGAAGGGCAGGTAGTTTACCCTCGGTGATGCGTGGTGCAGTCCTCACTACCCTCTGGAGAGCCTTACGGTTGTGGGCGGAGCAGTTGCCGTACCAGGCGGTGATACAGCCCAACAGGATGCTCTCGATTGTGCATCTGTAGAAGTTTGTGAGTGATTTTGGTGACAAGCCGAATTTCTTCAGCCTCCTGAGGTTGAAGAGGCGCTGTTGCGCTTTCTTCACCACGCTGTCTGTGTGGGTGGACCAATTCAGTTTCCACCTTCTCCACTACTGTCCCGTCAATGTGGATAGGGGGGTGCTCCCTCTCCTGTTTCCTGAAGTCCACGATCATCTCCTTTGTTTTGTTGACATTGAGTGAGAGGTTATTTTCCTGACACCACACTCCGAGGGCCCTCACCTCCTCCCTGTAGGCCGTCTCGTCATTGTTGGTAATCAAGCCTACCACTGTAGTGTCGTCAGCAAACTTGATGATTGAGTTGGATGCGTGCTTGGCCATGCAGTCATGGGTAAACAGGGAGTACAGGAGAGGGCTGAGAACGCACCCTTGTGGGGCCCCAGTGTTGAGGATCAGCGGGGTGGAGATGTTTTTTCCTACCCTCACCACCTGGGGCCGGCCCGTCAGGAAGTCCAGGACCCAGTTGCACAGGGCTGGGTAGAGACCTAGGGTCTCGAGCTTAATGACGAGCTTGGAGGGAACTATGGTGTTAAATGCTGAGCTGTAGTCGATGAACAGCATTCTTACATAAGTATTCCTCTTATCCAGATGGGATAGGGCAGTATGCAGTGTGATTGGGACGGTAAGCAAATTGGAGTGGGTCCAGAGTGTCTGGCAGGATGGAGGTGATATGATCCTTGACTAGTCTCTCAAAGCACTTCATGATGACGGAAGTGAGTGCTACGGGGCGATAGTCATTTAGCTCAGTTACCTTAGCTTTCTTGGGAACAGGAACAATGGTGACCCTCTTGAAGCATGTGGGAACAGCAGACTGGGATAGGGACTGATTGAATATGTCCGTAAACACACCAGCCAGCTGGTCTGCGCATGCTCTGAGGCCACCATCTGGGCCAGCAGTCTTGCAAGGGTTAACACATGTTTTCCTCACGTTGGCTGCGGTGAAGGTGAGCCCGCAGGTTTTGGTAGCGGGCCGTGTTGGTGGCACTGTATTATTCTCAAAGCGAGCAAAGAAGTTGTTTAGTTTGTCTGGGAGAAGGACGTCGTGGTTCGCGACGGGGCTGGTTTTCTTTTTGTAGTCCGTGATTGACTGTAGATCCTGCCACATTCCTCTCGTGGCTCTGAGCCGTTGAATTGTGACTCTACTTTGTCTCTATATTGACGCTAGCTTGTTTGATTGCCTTGCGGAGGAATAGCTACGCTGTTTGTATTCAGTCATGTTTCCGGTAGCCTTACCCTGGTTAAAAGCAGTGGTTCGCGCTTTCAGTTTTGCGCGAATGCTGCCATCAATCCACGGTTTCTGGTTGGGGAAGGTTTTAATAGTTGCAATGCGTACAACCTCACCAATGCACTTGCTAATAAACTCGCTCACCGAATCAGCATATACATCAATGTTGTTGTCCGACGCTATGCGGAACATATCCCAGTCCACGTGCTTGAAGCAATCATGCAGCAAGGACTCAGATTGGTCGGACCAGCGTTGAACATACCTGAGAACGGACGTTTCCTGTTTTAGTTTCTGTTTGTAGGCTGGGAGCAACAAAATGGAGTTGTGGTCAGACTTGCCGAAAGGAGGGCAGAGAATAGCCTTGTATGCATCACGGAAGTTGGAAAAGCAATGATCCAGGGTTTTACCAGCCCGGGTGGCACATTTTATGTGCTGGTAAAATTTCAGGGAGCCTTGTTTTCAAATCCCCAGCCACAATAAATGCAGCCTCAGGATATGTGGTTTCCAATTTACATAGAGTCCAATGAATTTCTTTCAGTGCCGTCGATGTGTCAGCTTGAGGGGGGGATGTACACGACTGTGATTATAATCGAGGAGAATTCTCTTGGTAGATAATGCGGTCGGCATTTGATTGTAAGGAATTCTATGTCAGGTGAACAAAAGGACTTGAGTTCCTGTATGTTGTTATGATCACACCACGTCTCGTTAATCATAAAACACACACCCCCGCCCTTCTTCTTACCAGATAGATGTTTGTTTCTGTCGGCGCAATGCGTGGAGAAACCAGGTGGCTGTACCGACTCTGATAACGTGTCCTGAGTGAGCCATGTTTCCGTGAAGCAAAGAACGTTGCAGTCTCGGATGTCTCTCTGGAAGGCAAACCTCGCTCTGATTTCGTCCACTTTGTTGTCTAGAGACTGGACATTGGCGATTAAAATACTCGGGAGAGGAGCACGATGCGCCTGTCTACGTAGCTTCACCAGAAGACCGCCGCGTTTCCCCCTTCTCCTGCGCCGCCGTTGTTTTGAGTCGCCGGCTGGGATCCAGTCTATTGTCCTAGTTGGGGTACCAAACAGAGAATCCGCTTCGGGAAAGTCGTATTCCTGGTCGTAATGTTGGTAATTTGACGTTGCTCTTATATCCAATAGTTCCTCCCGGTTGTATGTAATAAAACATAATATTTCCCGGGGTAACAATGTAAGATGTTTTTTAATACATAAAAACATAGTTTCCTGAGAACGTGAAGCGAGGCTGCCATCTCTGTCGGCGCCGGAAGCATGCCAGCGCAGATTGCAGAGGTCTTGAAAAAGAAGGGTCAACACTGCAAATATTGACTCTTTGCATCAACTTCATGTAATTGTCAATAAAAGCCTTTGACACTTATGAAATGCTTGTAATTATACTTCAGTATTCCATAGTAACATCTGACAAAGATATCTAAAGACACTGAAGCAGCAAACTTTGTGGAAATTCTCAAAACCTTTGGCCACAACTGTAGACATTCCATACAAATCTGCCATTTCCAGCTACAATAGTCATTTACAACATTAACAATGTCTACAATGTTTTTCTGATCCATTTTATAAAAAATATTTTTTCTTCCAAAAACAAGGACAATTCTAAGTGACCCAAAACTTTTGAACGGTAGTGTAGATAGAAAACTATTCCTTTAATCTCAACATTTAAATGTTTTTTCCCAAATCATTTTGGAGCAGATTCTATATGTAAGTTGTACATTTTCAAAACAACTCAACTGATAACACGCATATTCCATTGCAAAACCAGATAGATCTGAATATGTACTGAACGTGAGAGGGATTTGTTTCAGTCGACAATCGAAAATGTGTTTAGAGTTTTGAAACATGAAGGATTTTGATGATTAGTTTAGATTTTTGTGCCTAGGGTTGTGAAAATTGTGCACATATTTGCACCAAAGATATTGAATGAAAAAAATGTATATGGCATATACGTTGTAAGTTCCTGTTAGCAACCACTAATGTAAGAAATAGATGCAATATCTATAATAAATATATCTATACTATAACATGACTTATTTTCATTATATTTTATTTAATAATCCCTTGTATATTCCTTTAGTGGAAACACTGTCAGTCAGACGATGGGGTGGAGAACCATTCTCTTACTAACAGGTCAGTACATTAAATTAATAGTGTGTGTGTGTGTGTGTGTGTGTGTGTGTGTGTGTGTGTGTGTGTGTGTGTGTGTGTGTGTGTGCATGCCTGCGTGCATGTGTGCGTGGGTGTGTTCATGTGTAAATTATATGTCTGTTTGTGCAAGTTATATTTCTCTGTTGTTAGCTCTGGATGGAGGTTTGTGAGCGTGTAAACAATAGATAATTGTGCACTAAATTATAGTTTTGTTCACAGGGCTGTATTTACCCTCTCCATGCCTCCCTCATCAGTACCACTTTGTGAACATGGACAAGAACTGGGCTGAAGCACAAGCCTACTGCAGAAATAAGTACACTGACCTGGCCACCATAGATAACATACAGGATATGAACAGATTGCTGAACTTAGAACATTTTGGTGATTACAATAATACTGTCTGGATAGGACTGTATGATGATGTTAACAGCTGGAGGTGGTCTCTGGAAGACCGTAACTACTACAGTGAGGGAGGGGCTGAGTTTAGAAACTGGCAGATCAGACAACCTGATAATGTGAACAGTAATGAACACTGCGTTGTTATGACAGAGGGTGGGGAGTGGCAGGATGAGGATTGCAACGAGAAACTTCCCTTCATCTGCTACAGCTCCATCGGTGAGAAAGGTGTTTTTTATTGCTGTTTTTCAACTTTAATATAATGCTACATATTCAAACATGCATAGAAAATACACTGATGGGCACAACTACAAGTATAGCCTCAGTGTAGTCAAGTCAATATTTTTTTAAGTGAAAAGTGTAAACTAAGAAAATATTGGTAAAACTTCATTTTAAGGGGTCCTTATTACAGCGTAATGACATGTGTAATACCTCTCACTTCCGATTATTTGAAAATGAAATAATCTCTAAAATATAAACATAATTTGTTTTTTGCCCTTTTTCTCTCCAATTTTGTGGTATCCAATTGGTAGTTACAGTCCTGTCCCATTGCTGCAACTCCCGTACAGACTCAGGAGAAGTGAAGGTCGAGACCCGTACGTCCTCGGAAACACAACTTAGCCAAGCTGCACTAATTCTTGACACAACACCCGCTTAACCAGGAAGCCAGCCACACCAGTGTGTCGGAGGAACCACCGTACACCTGGTGGCCGTGTCAGTGTGCATTGCGCCTGGCCCACCACAGGAGTTGCTAGTGCGCGATGGGACAGGAACATCGCTGCCGGCCAAACCCTCCCCTAACCCGGGCGACGCTGGGCCAATTGTGCACCGCCCCCATTTTAGTAGACACTCTTATCCAGAGCAACTAGGGTTAACTGCTTTGCGCAACGAAAGATTCTTCACCTAGTTGGCCTTGGGATTAAAACCAGCAACCTTATGGTTACTGGCGGTAAGCTCTTAACAACTAGGCTACCTGCCGCTAATGTTTGATTTATGCTTATCAAAGTAATTCACCTATTGTCGAGCCCCACTATTTTTAGTTTCACGCACCGTGAAATGACTTAGCAAAAAATTAAAAAAAATAAAAAATAATTATAATATAATCAGAATAACATATATATTACATTTGTAGGAAGCATGGCAACAACAATTTGTTGTTACACCTCTGTAATACGGACTGCAATTACCATTAGTTACATGTTGTAGGTGCACCGTAACTATGAAATGTTACAATTAATTACAATACTTACTTATGTAATTACACTGTAATAACGACCCCTTAAATGAAGTGTTACCAAAATACCCATTCATAGTGATTTCAAAATCCTACCCCTATTTGCAGGTGAGACAAACAGGTCAACATTTATTTTTGTTAATGAACCCCAAAAAAACTTCAGTGAAGCTCAGAGCTACTGCAGAGAGTACCACACAGACCTGGCCAGTGTGAGGAACCAGACTGAGAACCAGGAGATACAGAAGATGGTGTCTAAGGGTAGTAAAGTGTGGATCGGCCTGTTCAGAGACTCCTGGAAGTGGTCAGATGGGAGTGACTCCTCCTTCAGATACTGGAAGCCTACACAACCCAATAACAACGGAGGGGTTCAGTCCTGTGGTGCTGCAGTGTTCAAAGAAGGACAATCGTGGACGGACAGATGGTACGATTGGAACTGTAACGAAAGACATCCCTTTGTTTGCTACAGTGGTGAGTTACTTTAAACTCCTCTACTAAAGCAGTGTTTCCCAGTCCTGGCTCTGGGGACCCAAAGTGGTGCACATTTTTCTTTGAGAACTCACCTGTTTCAAATAATCAAAGGCTTAATGATCTGTTTAATTAGTTGAATCAATTGTGTTAGGGCTCGGGCAAAAACAAAAATGGGCACCTCTTTGGGTCCCCACGGCCAAGATTTGGAAACACTGAGTGACAACTGGATTGCTTGTAAAAAACAAAACAAAGAACAACCATGTTTTCTCCCATTTGTGGTCTTGAGTGTTTGGGTCTACACCAGTGGAGTGTATTAATGAATGCCAAGGAAGCCAGGCTTCGCCAAAAAATTGACCAAGAAAAAAGACATACAAAATAATGTATCTTTCTTCTCTCTATGTTTCATAAATTTCTTTCAATTCGAAAGAGGCTGATTGTACTGTATCTCACCCGGGAAAGCATTCAAGTGAACGAAACAGTGCCCCTCTGTCTCTGTATGTGTAACCCATCTATCTGATGCTCTCTGATCAAAAAGAGTATGACATTGTTTCAGCCCGTAGCATTGAATGCAAGGGAAGCCAGTGAGCTTTTGGCCTCCCTTGATAACAAAAATAATAGCCAATCAGCATTGATCTAAACTGAGTGAGCTCAGATGTGAATGGTCCTGGTGCACCCCAAAAATGTTTCAAGGGAATCCAGTTTGGAATTGGCATCACACCAATCACATCAGACGCCAAACGTCATTGACAGAAAAAACGCTAATTGTTGCATCTCGTTGTGTCGTTGCCCTCTGGTGGCTAGCTAGGTAGCTAAAATCGTCACTTTCCTAAATTAGCCATGAATGGAGATAGGGATTTGGACTTGTGGTTTAACTTAATTCTCCGTTCTGGCCAATGAGTATAACGGCAATTCTGATCCAACCATAAATTCATACATCAAATCAAATCAAATGTTATTGGTCACATGAATTTAGCAGATGTTATTGCGGGTGTAGTGAAATGCATGTAATTGTGCCCCTGGACTGAGGATGGAAGTTCAACATGTAGCTAGATGTAGTAGGCTAATGTTAACAAGCTGGCCTAGCGCATCATTACCCATGAAAGAAAGGTAGGCTAGCGAGCAAGCATTTTAGCCAGATAGCCTAGGACAACAAAAACGTAAAGCGTGTACAGTATAACAGCCATAGATCGTTGTTAAAAGAGGAGGATGGCATTGGTGTTTCTCTACAAGTAGGGTGAATCAACATGTTTGTTTTCTACTTGCATGCATGCACAAATTCACACACACACACACACACACACACACACACACACACACACACACACACACACACACACACACACACACACACACACACACACACACACACACACACACACACACACACAGAGACAGAAATCAGTACAATGGACAGCCACATCATATTTAACTTACATTGATTGGACAAAATACTTTTTTGTATATTTTATTTGTCACTGTATTAGATTAAGCATAGGTGATGTTGAAATTAAAATGGTGTGGCATAATGAAGGCAGCACCTGCATTCTTTGCAACTTGCTGTAACTCTCTGTGTGTCCTAAATCAATAGTTGTTTAGTAGTCCGAAAATGTTGGAAACATTAACTTACATGACCTACAGCATGGTCAAGCATCTTTTTTTACATGCAATATGTTTTGTGGACTTTACCGGACAGATGATGCTCTCTAGTTTTGTGATGAAACAAATGGTTGGTTGAATTTACTCTACCAATGTGTCTTCTTATTGTCTCGGCCTTGGCCTATATAGCACAGTGTCAAGGCATATGAACGAACTGATTATAGAGCAAACAGTAGTGGTGTTGAGGCAGAACCATTTTTTTTTTCATGAACATGGCCTGATTTTCTATTACAGCATATTTGATGACTGTCATTCATATTCCATTCTCCCAGTTCAATGTAACAGCAATAGGTTTAGGCTAATACATGATACTCAAATTTTCACTATGCCCATCATGAGGTTGCTACAACCTAGCCTATGAATGAAAGTTTACAATGTAGGTGCACATAGGTCTGTCCAGTGACACATGGACAGACAGTCACAGATTCAATACCGCCTTGCACACTCTTGCTTGCATCTAGCTGATATAGAGTGTAATCATTAGTTCAACATTTGCAAACAAATGTTTCTATTGGACAAATTCAGGTATGTTTATCCCCGTTTTGTTCCCTTTGCTTCCTTTTAAGAAACATTTTTCAGCAAGAATGAATACACCCCTGATTACAAATAAACACATATCACTTTCATAGCAGCCACGCTGTATTCCTTCTTGTGTCTATACACTCTCCTCTTCTCACCTCTTCCTTCGCTTGTGGACTTCAATGTACAACACATCAGCTGTATGTGACCAGGTGAAAAAACCTTTCCAATCCAAACCATCTCATAACGGTTACACACATCCAACATCGTTGTCACCATACGAGCTAAAGTAACGTTATAGTCAACATAGCAAATAGAACTAACGTGTTAGTGATCCCGCTACAATCATGCAGTAATGTTACAGTGTACAGTCAGTAAGCAGTTTAGCACTTACACCTGCGGGCCCCGGTGGCAATACATTTGTAAAACCAAAAGCTTACAATGACATGGAAGAGTTCCAGTGTTGTGTTGGACAGTCATAGACAGCTAGCTAACATAGCATCCCTCTGTTTGAGCAGGGTGTTTGAGTAAGCTAAACTAGCTAGCTGCATTTGCTAGCTAAGTAAGTGAAACTGAAAGTGAAAAAATTACAAAATCTCTCTCTCTTGCTTCTTCTTCAATTTGGAAGAAATTAATTTGCTCAAAACTGTTCAACTATTGTCTTTCTCTTTCCTTTCTTTGAGTCAACTACTCACCACATTTTATGTATTGCAGTGCTAGCTAGCTGTGTCTTATGCTTTCAGTAATAGTTTCATTCTCTGATCCTTTGATTGGGTGGACAACATGTCAGTTCATGCTGATAGAACTCTGATAGGTTGGAGCATGTCCTCCGGAAGCTGACATAATTACTATGTAAGTCTATGGAAGGGGGTGAGAACAATGAGCCTCTTAGGTTTTGTTTTGAAGTCAATGGACCCAGAGGAGGACAAAAGCTAGCTGTCCTCTGGCTACACCGTGGTGGTAACCTACAAAGTGCTGTTGAGGCTACTGTAGACCTTCATTGCAAAATAGTGTGTTTTAATCAATTATTTGCTGACGTGATTATATTTAGTATAGTCTTATCTAAAAAGGGAAAAAACGTATTTTTATGACATTCACTGTCCTCCCCTTCCTCCTCTGAGGAGCCTCCACTGAGAGCAAACAACGCAATTAACACAACACATAGGTTGTAATATGCCGTTTTCCCCGGTGATTTTACCCACTGGTCCACACAATGTTAACATAACTTTCCCTTCATTTTACTTTGTAACTTGCATTGTGATCAACATGACAAACATTTTATCCACGTGTCTGTGTATTTCTATATATCTATGCTCCTCCCCCAGTGAAGAAGACACAGCAGGTTGTGAGAGTGAAGCTGACCCCAAAGGACCAGAACATGGACCTGACTGATATTGTCGTGCAGGAGGCTATCTTGCAGCAGGTGAATCTCACGTCATGCCAATTATCTTCGTAAGGCACAAAGAGGGGTGGCATGTAGCCTCGAGGTTAGAGCAGTGGGACAGTAACTGAAAGGTAGCTGGTTTGAATAGTGCAGCCGACTAGGTGAAAAATCTGTTGAGCAAGGCACTAAACCATCATTTCTACAGGGGCACTGTACAATGGTGAACCTGGCTGTGAACCCACTCCCTGCAGGTGTCTCAGGGGGAGTTGGGATAATAGAAAATATTTCCATTACACACTTGAGTGTAACAGGACAAATACATGCACAGCCCCTAATACTTATTAAGTATATTATTGCTTTACTATATGTTTATAGCCTAGCATGGCATATCCTAGCATATTATACTAAAGACACTTTCTGTTCCACAGATAAAGAAGGAGCTGAGAGATAAGGGTATGCCTGATGACGTCAAACTGAGATGGAAGGAGCAACCCGATAAAATGATATTCCACAAGGAAGAAAATAAGGATTCCCAGAAGAAGAAGGAGAGGAAACCTGTCATGACAAAGATAGAATTGTAAATTTGGGAAAATATATTTTTGGATTTGTGGAAAGGTCTCGTATATATATATCTAGTTGAAGTCGGAAGTTTACATACACTTAGGTTGGAGTCATTAAAACTTGTTTTTCAACCACTCTACAAACTTCTTGTTAACAAACTATAGTATTGGGAAGTCAGTTAGGAATTGTTTACAGACAGATAATTTAGCTTATAATTCACTGTATCACAATTCCAGTGGGTCAGAAATTACATACACTAAATTGACTGTGCCTTTAAACAGCTTGGAAAATTAAAGAAAATTATGTCATGGCTTTAGAAGCTTCTGATAGGCTAATTGACATAATTTGAGTCAATTGGAGGTTTACCTGTGGATGTATTTCAAAGTCTACCTAAATCAGCCAAGACAAGAGAATAAAAATTGGAGACCTCCACAAGTCTGGTTCCTCCTTGGGAACAATTTCCAAACGCCTGAAGGTACCACGTTCATCTGTACAAACAATAGTACGCAAGTATAAACACCATGGGACCACACATCCGTCATACCGTTCAGAAAGGAGAGGCGTTCGGTCTCCTAGAGATGAACGTACTTTGGTGTGAAAAGTGCAAATCAATCCCAGAACAACAGCAAAGGACCTTGTGAAGATGCTGGAGGAAACGGGTACAAAAGTCTCTATATCCACAGTAAAACGTGTCCTATATCGACATAACCTGAATGGCCGCTCAGCAAGGAAGAAGCCACTGCTCCAAAACCGCCATAAAAAGCCAGACTATGGTTTGCAACTGCACATGGGGAGAAAGATCGTACTTTTGGAGAAATGTGGTCTGGTCTGATGAAACAAATGATGAAACAAAAACTGTTTGACCAAAATGACCATCGTTACAGCATATTTGATGATTTCAGCATCATATTGTGGGGGTGCTTTGCTGGAGGAGATGGCATCATGAGGAAAGGAAATTATGTAGATATATTGAAGCAACATCTCAAGACATCAGTCAGGAAGTTAAAGCTTGGTCGCAAATGGGTCTTCCAAATGGACAATGACCCCAAGCTTACTTCCAAAGTTGTGGCAAAATGGCTTAAGGACAACAAAGTCAAGGTATTGGAGTGGCCATCACAAAGCCCTGACCTCAATCCCATAGGAAATGTGTGGACAAAACTGTGTGTGCGAGCAAGGAGGCCTACAAACCTGACTCAGTTAGACCAGCTCTGTCAGGAGAAATGGGCCATAATTCAGCCAACTTATTGTGGGAAGCTTGTGGAAGGCTACCTGAAACGATTGACCCAAGTTAAACAATTTAACGGTAATGCTGCCAAATACTAATTGAGTGTATGTAAACTTCTGACCCACTGGGAGAGTGATGAAAGAAATAAAATCTGAAAGAAATAATTCTCTCTACTATTATTCTGACATTTTACATTCTTAAAATAAAGTGGTGATCCTGACTGATCTAAGACAGGGAATTTTTACTAGGATTAAATGTCAGGAATTGTGAAATACTGAGTTTAAATGTATTTGGCTAAGGTCTATTTAAACTTCCAACTTCAACTGTATGTGTCCAACTACATGGGATTACAATTATTGGTTGGTACAAATTTTTGCTAAATTAATGATATGTTGCCATTGATTATTGAAGAATATATATACTTCAAAAACTTAGTTCAACTAATTTACCCCCTCAGAACCCAAAATATAAGCTTATTTTATCGATTGTTTTTATACAATGTAATTGTAAACAGCACTGTATAGATTTCATTTCAATCACATGGATGGTCAATCGTTGCATCCTTAGCTCTATGAATTTGAGAGTGGTTTCCCAGCCTCTTTGTTGTTTTTTGAATCCCAGATTGCCATTTAGAAGATTCAAGTTCTGTTCTTCAGAAGAAAGTATCCAAATATATAATGTAATCGTCATTTTTCCAGTAGAATGCTGTTATGTCTCTTTTGAGAGGGTTTATTTTACTCCAGCCTCCTCCTGTTGCCTACAGTGTGCAAAACCATGCAGTTTTCAAGAGCAATTCAAAATAATGTAACTTAATTTATTTTTTGTACACTTAAACAGAGCTGGCACTTGTCCAAAGAGATGTCAGGAGTTGTCTGTATGTAAGGGATAATCAACATGGGGCTATGCTTTCTATCCAAAATAATGCACAACGTGGAAGGTGTGTGCCACAATGTGCTGCGAAATGGCACTAACCTTTTGAGCCCAAAGTTTATTATACTACTTATACCACGGCTATAATTTAACACACTAAGCATATGTTGCTGGAAAATGATTTCATTTTATGGTAGAAATGTGTTCAACATCCACTGAAGTTTAGATAGTGGCTAGAAGTGTTAATAGCTAGAAAGTTTAGATAGTGGCTACAGTAGTTTTCTTTGGTAACAAAACAACTTGGCCTATTTATTGTCTTACCTTCCTTATCCTACCTCATTTGCACTCTTTGTATATACAAAGAGTGCAACAAAACACCATGGCCTATTTATTGTCTTACCTTCCTTATCCTACCTCATTTGCACTCTTTGTATATAGATTTCTTTTTTTCCTACTGTATTATTGACTGTATGTTTGTTTTATTCCATGTGTAACTCTGTGTTGTTGTGTGTCGAACTGCTTTGCTTTATCTTGGCCAGGTCGCAGTTGTAAATGAGAACTTGTTCTCAACTTGCCTACCTGGTTAAATAAAGGTGAAATAAAAAAAAAAATAAATAAACTTGTTAGCTAACCAAACCGTCAGTCCTCCGAGGTAACTATTTTAGAAAACGGAATTGAACAATGCCCATAATGTTTTCATTCTGACTTTTGAAAGAGCAGCTCAAACAAAGAACGTATGTTTCACAACATAGTCGTTGGTTTTTGCTGTGCATATTTAAGCAATAAGGCCCGCTAAGGGATGGTATATGGCCAATATAAGCCACGGCTAAGGGATGTTCTTATTAAGCACAACGCAACACAGAGTGCTTGGATACAGCACTTAGCCATGGTATATTGGCCACATACCACAACCCCCTGAGGTGCCTTATTTATTTTATAAATTGTATACCCATGTAATTAGAAGAGTACAAATAAATGTTTTGCCATTACCGTGGTATACGGTCTGATATACCACAGCTTTCAGCCAATTAGCATTCAGGACTAGAACCACTCAGTTTATAAAGGGAATTATACAAGCTCATTGTTGAATACTTGTAGCTGATTGGCTTGAAGGGTGTTCTAGAGCATGCATTATTTGCCTATAACGCACTGTATATTTGCACGGTAGAATTCAATGGCTATAGTTCCTTCTTCCATGTTCTATGTTTGTGCTGCTTTTGAAAGCAAAAGTGGAATTGAAAACATTTTCGTAATAGCAAGCTAGGACTGATGGTTTGGTTAGCTAAACTACGAAGTCTGTTTGTTTGGCTACCATGGCAACTACTGTAGCTATCTAGTAAACTCGCTAGCTACTTCAGTGGATGTTGAACACATTTGTACCAGCAAATGAACACATTTATAGCTGCAAATGTGTTAAATTATAGCCATGCTAAAAAAAAGGGATAATCAACTCGGGGCTCTATGAGTTCTCTGGAAAATGCGTTGAAGGTCAGTTCCACTCCGCTAGTGTGTTGTGGAACACACCTGCCAGGTAGTTCATTATTTTCCATAGAACGCATAGCCCCTCGTTGATTATCCCTTTCATAATACACACCACAGAATGCCTTTCAAGCCAATCAAAAATGTGTTTTCAGCACTGCTGTGGTATATACGTATTCATAACATGTGTATACGTCTATGTATATGTATAAGTAATATGTGTGTTCATTTTATTTATGTAATTGTTTGCAGTGATTAGATTTTGAAATTGTGTGTGACCCTTTTATACAGTGGGCTCCAAAATTACTGGCACACCTGACTGGCAATGCACAAGCAATACTTAAAAAAATATAACCAATATAATTATAGAGATAAACTCAAAATACCAACATGTGAGAAATACTGTACTTAATTAATGTTTCAATGGAACCCACCAAAATCATACAATTATTTAATACAAAATACATTTCACCAAAATCAAGGTGTCCTCTGCCCATGAGGTTTTCAACTGTTCCATATCTTTTGATTTTTTTTTAAATTACCCTGACAGTGCTCAGTGGTATATTCAATCGTTTGTGGATCTTCTTGTAGCCATTATCAGATGTATGAAGGTCTATGACCATCTGTCCCCTTTGAACTGCCAGTTCTTTTCTTCATGGTGTTGGATGACAAAGGGATATTGCATGAGTGTTATCTCATTTTTATACCCTAGTGAAACAGGAAGTGATGTAATGGCTCAATATAGTTCCTTAACACTTAGATAAACTTAAATAAGTGGAATTAATTCCTGGTTTAATTTTGGTAGATGTTATTTACAATAATATTTAAGGGCGCCATTAATTGTGAAACCTTGATTTGGAGGACATTGATTTTTAATTAAATCAATAAATGATTTTGGTGGGTTCCATTGAAACATTAATAAAGTACAGTATTCTCACATGTTGGTATTTTGAGTTTATCTCTATGATTATATTGTTTATATTTTTTTAAGTATTGTTTGTGTATTGCCAGTCAGGGGTGCCAGTAATTTTGGAGCCCACTGTATATACAAAAAAAAACAAAAAACATTTGTAGCATTTATTAGTAGGGGGTGCTAGCTACGTTACAGTGTATGCTATCATACTCATTAAAAACGTTTTTGTTTCAGTTGATGATGGATCAGAACCTAATTTGAGGTTCTGGTATGATAAATGTTTATGTACTATATTGTAGCAACCTTAAACAAGACCTAGAAACCTCGTCAAGAGGTTCGGACTTCTGGGCGTAACGGCTAAGGTGTTGGGTTGACATTTGCTAGACCCAGATTTGAGTCCTAGTCTGGGATACCCCTTCCCCCTCCTCAGTATGTTAATTTATGTAGGTTAAATATGTATCAACTATATAAATCCTGTTTGAATGTTTTTAGAATCATGTTAGTAAAGTAGTAATTGAATACATTTGAGCTAAACCTTACTTCTTCTGTGTGATGATGTCATGGACCCTGGTGGTGTGACTGAAGGTTTTGGACCTGATGCACTTTGACTTCTAACCTGCTCTGTCCACAGTCTCTGCTGGGACAGACAGTGAAAAGTGTAGGACAGTTTTTTCAGTCATCCTTCAACACAGAATGTTGCCAGCCTAAGGCCTATGCTATAGGCTTTAGCTCAGAGGGCTAACACAGTAATCTGGTGAGTCTATTAGCATTGTGAGCTTGGCTAGGGAAATTACCTGTCATTAGGAGTCTCTGATGGATCATTTGGATTCAAGGTGGGGGTGTTTATGGATTATGAGGAAGGTTTAGTGTCCTTTCAAGATGTAGAGGCCAAGGCTCATATCTATTATTCACTGGTAGGTCCTTCACTGAAAGCCTCTGTCCGTTCCTCAGTCCTAGTGTTAGTGATGATGGTCAAATCTCAGCCCCATTAGTCATTTTCCTAGTCAATCATGAAAGGTAGGTTTCTGATTTGCCTCTTTCAATTCCTCTTTCCCAGTGGGTGTGCTCATTTTGCATCGCCCTGTGCCGTGGGTGGGCGGAGATTTCACTTCAGGATCAATGGAATGGTCTCAACTTAGCCCCATTGGTCATCTCTCTTGTTAATCATGATCAAAGAAAGGTTTCTGATTTGTCAATAGTGAAGAAGGCTACCAGAGGTTTCTGTTGAGTGTGAGAACATGTCAAATACACCTTGTGATAAAAGACAAATTATTAACTAACTTACATCTTTGATTGATAAAGCACTTAATCACTTCATATTCATGTATTTTAACATTAAAATACTCAATGTGAATAAATCTTTGGCAATATTGTGTCTAGGTGCTTATTTACTTTAAGGTCACACCTTTCCTTCTATCTGTGTGTAACATACTGTTTTCCATCCACCCAGAGTGCTGAGAGAGACCTCCGAGGAGATTGTCTGCATCCCAAATGGAACCCTATTTCCTTTATGGTGAACTATTTTAGGGAATAGAGAGCAATTTTAGAACCAAACAGGGCTCTGCTGTAGGGAACAGAGAGCAATTTTAGACTCAAACAGGGCTCTGCTGTAGGGAACAGAGAGCCATTTTAGAATCAAACAGGGCTCTGTTGTAGGGAATAGGGAGCCACTTTAGACTCAAACATGGCTCTGCTGTAGGGAATAGGGAGCCATTTTAGAATCAAACAGGGCTCTGTTGTAGGGAATAGGGAGCCACTTTAGACTCAAACATGGCTCTGCTGTAGGGAATAGGGAGCCATTTTAGAATCAAACAGGGCTCTACTGTAGGGAATAGGGAGCCATTTTGGACTCAAACATTTTCTAAATTAAACATACTTGTTTAAAGGGGTTATCTGGGATTCAAACAACAACAAACACTTGTTTAATGTCAAATTCAAAGGCCTCAAATTACAGATTATAATATTATTATTATTATTATTATTATCTTATCAGTCAGTGAACCATGCCAGGAATGCTTAACAAATGCTACATTCTCAGGTCCCAATTCTATATATATATATATATATATATATATATATGCTTCTATTATAATACTATGTCATTATAGGCTAGTAGACTCTACAACTCTAAAGGCCTACTGAAGAAGAGCTGCTGTACACTGAAGGTCAGGTTCAACTTGTGTAATATTGACTGGAAAATATGTATTAGAAACAGCATGATAACTCAATTAGGGAAAACAAACTTATTTGCTTGACAAAGTTATTTGTTTCAGCAGTGCAAGTTCCCCTTGTCCAGTTGGCCCCTTCATATGCTTACACAAGCACACAAGCACAAGCCATGCACACAGATCTTGTGTCAGCTTTGCTGTTCTTGGGTCAGTTTTGCATTTCCCCCACTTAAGGTTAAGGTTTGGGGAGTGGAAGCTGATCCTAGATGTGTACCCAGGGTAATAATTGACCTCTGGTTGGGGTATGTACGTACAGTCACTGTGGGGATGATGTCCTCGATGCACTTATTGATAAAGCTAGTGACTGATGTGGTGTACTTCTCAATCCGAACATAATCCAGTCTGTGCATGCAAAATAGTACTGTAGTTTAGCGTCTGTTTCATCTGACAACTTTTTTTATAGACCGAGTCACTAGTGCGTCCTGCTTTAATTTTTGCTTATAAGCAGGAGTCAGGAGGAGAGAATTATGGTCAGATTTGCCAAATGGAGGGCGAGGGAGAGCTTTGTACGTGTCTCTGTGTGTGGAGTAAAGGTGATCTAGAATTGTTTTCCCGCTGGTTGTGCATTTACTACTTATACCCGGGGCAGTGTTCGGAGGTTCGGTCTGGCGTGCCCAAAGTAAAATGCCTGTTACTCAGGCCTAGAAACTAGGATGTGCACATAATTAGTAGTATAAGTTAGAAAACACTGAAGTTTCTCAAACTGTTAAAATAATGTCTGTGAGTATAACAGAACTGATTTGGCAGGCAAAAACCAGAGGAATATCCATTGGGAAAATGGGATTTTGTGATGTCACAGTTTTTCCTTTGACATGTTATTCAACACTGAGGGATTTAGCTTTCAGGCTTGTTTTTTTTGAAAAACCAACGAGTAATAGCTGTTTTTCCCAGTGAACTATGGAGTGGACTGTACTGTTTTGCGCGCGTGATTGAGTGTGCACGCCTCGTTTTTTTCCTTTTCTATTGAGCAGGTTATTTTCCGTCTGAAATATGATTGTTTATTTACATATTAGGGTACCTGATATGAAACATTGTTAGAAACATTGTTTGACTTGTTTCTACTAACTTTACCAATACTTTTGGGATATTGTTTGTGTGCATGGATGAACGCCTTTGAGCAGGTCAATTGCTGAACAAACGAGCCAACCAAACAGAGTTTTTGGGATATGAAGAGGGACTTTATCGAACAAAAGGACCATTTATTGTGTAGCTGAGACCCTTTGGATTGCCATCAGAGGAAGATCTTCAAGGGTAAGCGATTTATTTTATCCCTATCTTTGAGTTTTGTGACACCTCTGCTGGTTATGAAATTAAGCTAATGTAGGAAGTATGCGGGGCGCTGTCCTCAGACAATCAAATGTTATGCTTTTGCCGTAAAGCCTTTTTGAAATCTGACAAAGCTGTTAGATCAACTAGATTCTAAGCATTTGAATGGTGTACAACACTTGTATTTTCATGAATGTTTAATATGACTATTTTTGTCATTTGAATTTGGCACTCTGCATTTCACCGGAAGTTGTCGGATCACTAAGAAGTTTTAACATTTTTTTTAATCTTTATTTTAACAGGGAAAACAGACTGAGACCTGGATCTCTTTTACGGCTGTGCCCTGTGTAAACATGTTGACATGTACAGTTCTAGGCATACAGACAAGAACATTTCAAAACATACAAAACAAAGACACATTCATCAGAAACAATCACAGACAACATCATATTGATCCTCCATCATATTTTTTAAATGGGCAAGGGACACCAGAGTGGCTAGCTTAAGTTTGATCTGCAGTTTGTTCCATAAATAAGGTGCAAAGGAACTGAAGGCAGTCCTTCCCATCTCTGTGGAGACCGAAGGAGTTTGTAATGTAATCCACATCTGTGATCTGGTCATAAAATATTTGTATATCTAATTAAAATTAATGATGATATATATGGAGGTAGTTTTAAAAGAAGTGCTTTATAAATAAACAAAAGAGCATGTTGCTCTCGCCTCACAGATAGAGAGGCCCAACCCACATGTTGATATAGGATACAGTGATGAGTTTTGTAACTATCACCGGTGATAAACCTGAGTGCACAATGGTAAATAGCATCCAGTGGTTTGAATTTATTTGCCGATGCATGCATATAAATAATATCACCATAATCTAAAACGGACATAAAGGTAGCCGGCACAATTTGTTTCCTTTTTACGGAGGACAGACAAGCCCTGTTTCTGTAAAGGAACCCTATCTTGAATTTGAGCTTTTTTCCCAATTCAGTAACATGTTTTTTAAAAGAGAGCCTATCATCTAACCATACCCCTAAATATTTATATGCAGAGACCTGTTTGATTTGAGTACCATCCAAGCTAGTGATTACAAAAGTGTTTCTAACTGAGAGGTTAGAAATGAGGTAAAACTGATTTAAGTTTCCTTGCAGTAAAGTCCCCGGCCACTAGGAGCGTCGTCTCTGGGTGAGCGTTTTCTTTTTTGCTTATTTCCTTATACAGCTGACTCAGTGCAGTCTTAGTGCCAGCGTCCGTCTGTGGTGGTAAATAAACAGCCACAAAAAAAAAATAAAAACTCTCTTGGCAAATAGTGTGGTCTACAGCTTATCATGAGATAATCCACTTCAGACGAGCAAAATCTAAAGACTTCCTTAGATTTTGTGCACCAGCTGTTATTTATAAATAAACACAGACCTCCCCCCTCGTCTTACCGGAGTGTGATTTTCTGTCAAGCCGCTGCAGCATATATCCCGCTAGCTGAATGTTTTTCATGTCGCCGTTCAGCCACGATTCGGTGAAACATAAGATGTTACAGTTTTTGATGTCTCGTTGGTAGGATATTCGTGATCTTACCACATCTAATTTATTGTCCAATGATTGTACGTTGGCAAGTAATATTGATGGTAAGGGCAGATTTTCCACTCGCCGTCGGCGGATCCTTATAAGGCCAGGGGCGAAAATCTGATATCAACTTTGGAGAGGACAATTATATAAACAAAATTCAAGAGCAATTCCTGAGGGGGACACCAAAAGTAGTGCTGTAACACATAGCCTACGTTGTAATATGTTAAATGTATATTGAGGAACCATAATTACTACTACTGGATAATTGATATTTGTTCAAATGTTTAAATCATTATAATACTACTACTAATAATAGTTATAGTAGTGTTCCTTATCAGTCCAGTATGTATGCAGGTATTTGTATTTACAACCAGCAATACCAAGAAAGGCCAGTAAGTGGCAATGGTACTGTACACTATATGGGTGGTTTTTGTAAATACAATGAACATGGTGTGATCTCATTAGAGATGAAAAAAATAATCTCCATTGAGAAAATAATCAAAAAGAATCTCCATTGAGAAAATAATCAAAAAGAATCTCCATTGAAAACCATCACAAAGTTGGTCTCCATATTGAATTGACCTTTTTATTTTACTTTTTCTGATACATCTATAAATATGTGCCACTGGCCTGAGTCTACTACAATAGATTTACAAGAACAAAAAGCTCAAAATATAAGTACAGTTCTAAAAGCGAAGGAACTACTTTAATGAATAACCCAAATAAATCAACCAAAATATCCTTCAAAAATACGAATTTATTGTTCAGCCAGTGTCTCAACTCTTCAAACAGCAGCTATGGACAAGTATGTCACACAAAGTATGCAATTTTAAATAAAATAACATAAAATAAATAATTAGTAAGTGTACTGTCTTGTACTAAAAACTGAAAACTACTAAACAAAGAACAAATATCATACTATACACCAGGGGTTCTCAAACAGGGGTCCCTGGTGTAATTTCAAAGGGTCCGTGAAATAGAAAAGTGTAATGAACATATTCAGCACCACAAGGATTCCAGTAAATTTACATATAATAAAGAGGGGGTGGAGGTCCCTGAGGACCGCTCAAAACCTTGCCCGCCTTGCCTCAAAATATGCAGGGGTTCCAGTAACCAAAATAGGTTGAAAACCACTGTAATACACACTACTGAACAAAAGAACCAAACATATGTTTGCAGGTTTCAATGGATCCAACAAATTTCTGGCAGATATTTTCCCCCTTGAGACTGTCCAGCCTGTCTTTATGTACATTACAGACAACTGCGCCGTTCAGTCTCTCTTGGCCCATGCTAGCCAGTAGCCAAGTCTTTAGGGATTGGTTGAAGGGGAAGCTGATCCTAGATCTGTACCTAGGGAAACTTCACTCTAGAGAACAGTGGAAATACAGGTTTTTCAGTCATCATTCAACACCCCATGTTGTCAGCTTAATTTCTATTATATAGGCTTTAGCTCAGAGGGCTAGCACAGTCACCTGGCAAACACAGATGACCTAGGTTCAACCCCATGTTTTCACCTTGGTAGGCTTCTTCATTACTGACCACTGATATTTGCCAGGCTAATGGAGGGAGTGCCTATTACCATGGTGAGCAAGGCTAGTTTTTTAGCAAGGTGAGCGAGGCTAATCTATTAGCATGGTGAGCGAGGCTAGTCAAATTACCATGGTGAGTGAGGCTAGCCTATTATTATGGTGTGTGAGGCTAGCCTATTAGCATTGTGAGCAAGGCTAGTCTATTAGCATGGTGATCGAGGCAATTCTCTGATTGGATGATAATGAAAGTGTTTGGAAACTGGAACGTTTCGACAACAACCCCACCTGCAGGAAATCTGACGCAACCCCACTGCCACTTGACCTACAATAACTATAGTGTACATACCTATTATGTTGGGATTAAATACATATATATATGTATATATGTAGCTGTCTGAATGTACGAGTGTAATATGTGTAATGTATATGTAGTTATCTAATGTAACAAGATGGTGTCATAACCTGATGTTGTGAGGTTCCTATCGATATGATTAAAATATAATTCATTCTGAAAAAATAAATAAATTAACAAGTATGTTACATCTTTTGAAAATAAAGCTTTTTTGTACTTCTAAATGCCTGCATGTTTGACCTGTGATTTAATATAGATATTTAAAATTAAATATGAACAATGCATGCAGTATTTGGTACGTTTGGTTTGTGCTGTTCTACAAGTATTACGATGTGATGTCACACAAAAACCTTTCTGGCGTGGATAGGGTTAAAAACCACCTAGTATCTATATTAAATACAACACTGTAGAATAGGGTGGGGCTAGACTTAACCTCAGCATTAGAGCTTCAATGTATTTTGCATACTTGAGCTGAAACCTGCAGTAACCTCAGAGAGACATTTTCACATTTACTCAATTAGGGAAACAAATATGTTTGCTGGACAAAGTGATTTGTTTGAGCAGTGCAAGATGACCAAAATTGTTGCCATGGAAACCTGGGGAATTTGTTTGGATGGGAGGGGAGCGAGGTTGATGTAGGTGTGTCAAATGTAGGGGTGTCGAACTCAATTCCTGGAGGGCCTTGTCTGCTGGTTTTGTTTTTTCCTTTCAATTCCAAGTGAGGGAAGTTCCAAACTAATCAATGACCTTAATTGACCAATCAAATACAAAGGAAGACCAAAAACCCACAAACACTTAGTCTTGAAGGAATAGAGTTTGACACACAACCTGTTATAGACCATTGGAATGGTGCATCATGCATGTAGGACACCTGTATGATGCATAAATATCACAATGTACTGGTAGAAGACCATAATATTACAATGTACTGGTAGGAGACCATAATACTACAATGTACTGGTAGAACATAATATTACAATGTACTGGTAGAAGACCATAATATTACAATATCAGTGACAATATGAACTCAATAACTGCATTTTAACATTTAACCGACCTCTTCCACATGGATACAGTAGAAAGGAAAGTGGTAAGGGGGTCAGGTGATGTTGATGAGGGGGAATATAAAAGGAGAAGGAAGAGTGCAATGTTTAAAAGGGCACTTAAAACAAGATAAGGAATGTACACTAATATCAGGAATGGGAAGTATTCAGATTTTGTGTAATTATACAATATTCAACTCTTGTTACACCAGCATATCCAAACATTTGGAGGCACAGAATAATACGAAAAGCGATAGCTTTTTCAGGAGATCAATGATCAGCGAATGACAGATCTCTTGCATGTCGTCATCATAAACCTGACATTTTTAAAGAGACATTCAATAGGAAAATAGTGATTTAACACAAACCTAAATATCCACAAATAACTTTGTTATATCAATGACAAGTATACATATCAACATTTTAGGTTTTATAATAAACTAATGTTCTTAAAGTGTGACATATTAGTTTCTTGGGCATAACGTGCTTCAAAAGTAGCTATAATTCATAAAAGCCCAATACAGGCTGTATCTCAATCAATAAAAAAGTATTATTTTCTGGTGCTCCAAAATGTAATGTGGTGCTCTTAACTTTTTAAAGTTGGGAGCACCATTGCTACCAATGACATGTTTTAATTTAAAGCCCTGCCTGCGATATAATAGCATCCTATCTAAGGGGTGTACTGTCACGACTTTTACTGTGTTATATTTTCTGCCTCGCTTGTTTGGCAAAGTGTTATTTTATTACGCAGTTAGCGTTTTTTTGTTTGGTTCTTTGAGTAAAGTACTTTGCTCACTCAGTCCTGTTCACCTGGGCCTGACTCTTCATGCACCAGCTACACACGAACCCTGACATGTATTTACTGTATCAAGCTGCCTTGTGCTACAGAAAGAGGAGACAGGCTGCTGCCAAATAGGCCATTCTGGCTTGGACAATAATTACTTACAGTACTTATAGGCTTTAGCTCAGACAATTAAAGACTGTTGCATGCTTCCCAGTCAAAATAGTTTGAGCATATATTGCTATGACATTTTGGTGTTCAGCAGGATTTTTTCCAGCTGTTCCCTCACACATTCTTTTGTTGAGGCAAGTCCAAGTTCGGTAGCCGAAGTCTACGCCCCTTTGTCGGTGATTGGTAAACCGTACCACTTCTAGTAGGAGTGCGAACTATGGACGGAATTCTTCAATTAAGTGTTGTAATTCAATGAGAGACAACTCGTTTTATGTATATTATTTCCCTTCACAAATACTGCACCAAACATCTTACAGTAGTTAGATGTAAAATTGTGCAACTAAGACCTCCTCAGCAAAATTGTCAAATTAATTCAGACTATTTGAGAAAGTGTATACAGGTATATTGTTGCTATGGCGTCTCAAAAGGGATAAACAGTCATATTTTCAAGTGGAAATCTTTTAAGGGGGTATGTGAGACACAGACATTCACTTCACTCTGCTAGGAGGAGTTCTGCTAGGAGGAAACCAAACCTAGTATGTGGGCGCCTTAGCATAGTCAACTGGCGAACACAGATGACCCGGGTTCAACTACAATTGATAATATCAATCATTGGTAAGTGATATTTGCTAAGCTAATGGAGGGAGTGCCTATTACCATGGTGAGCGAGGCTAGCCTAAGACTAGGGAAATTACTGGTCATTAGAAGTGACTGATGGCTGCTTGGAGCAAGGAAGTTGACAGAAGGAATGAGCACGGTCCTAACTGATGCGCGACCAAATTCAAATTCCCGAATGGCCGAGGCACACCCTTTTGAGAATCAGAGCTCAATGTTACGTTTACCCACGTGACCATGGCTTTCCCCTTATGGAAGTGTTTCCTAATCCTGGTCCTGGGGACCCAAAAATATGCACATTTATGCACATTTAAACATAACATATCAAATGTTGGCTCATGTTTTATGAGCTGAAATAAAAGATCCCAGAAATCGTCCAGACTCATGGAAAACCTATTTCTCTCATATTTTGTGAACAGATTTGTTTGCATCCCTGTTAGTGAGCATTTCTCATTTGCCAAGATAATATCATGACGCTGATTAAACAGCATGATCATTACACTGGTGCACCTTGTACTAGGGACAATAAAAGGCCGCTGACTTCAGAAAAATCCACCAGATATTGCCAGATAATTGAATGTTCATTTCTCTACCATAAGCCACCTCCAACAATATTTTAGAGAATTTGGCATTACGTCCAATCAGCCTCACAACCGCAGACCACGTGTAACCATGCCAGCCCAGTATAGATACAGTATATATTACCCTACCCCTTGCTTGGAAGGGAGAGACTAAGAGGAGTTTTCTGATGCACATCTATCCCAAAACCTAAAACTGACCTGTACACGAATGCCACACATTCTTGGGAGCATTGCTAAATTTAACGGTTACATGTTCATCAATCATTTCAGCCACCTTGTTCATGTGTGTCAGAGATCGCGAGCATCTGCGCTACTCCGGGGGTGCAGGATAGTTTGGGATTTTGACAAGGAAGCCCTTTACCTTTTTCTCCAGAGTCAGATGAACTTGTGGATACAGTTTTTATGTCTAAGTGTGCAGTTTGAAGGAATATGCTAACTAGTGTTAGCGCAATTGTTAACTAGCATTGGCTCACGACACTACCTCTAACTTCCTTCATACTGGAAGCAGATACATAACATTTGTATCTATTTTTATCTATTTTTATCTACGTCTGACTCTGGGGAAGAAGATAAAGGGCCTCATTGCCAAAATCCCAAACTATCCCTTTAACCCAAACATTATCCAAAGCCTTAAACCTAATGTTAACGCTAACCTTAACTAAAGCCTTGACCCTAATGTTAACCCTAACCTTAACCAAAGCCTTAACCCTAATGTTAAGCCCAACCTTAACCAAAGCCTTAACCCTAATGTTAACCCTTACCTTAGCCAAAGCCGTAACCCTAATGTTAACCCTAATCTTAACCAAAGCCTTAACCCTAATGTTAACCCTAACC
Organism: Brachymystax lenok tsinlingensis; assembly: GCA_030435695.1. Classification (NCBI taxonomy): domain Eukaryota; kingdom Metazoa; phylum Chordata; class Actinopteri; order Salmoniformes; family Salmonidae; genus Brachymystax; species Brachymystax lenok. The sequence goes on along the minus strand of CM059811.1, from coordinate 12,380,152 downwards.
TTAACCAAAGTCTTAACTCTAATGTTAACCCTAACCTTAACCAAAGCCTTAACACTAATGTTAAGACTAAACTTAGCTTGGAGTCACGGCAGCAGTGGCCATATTGTTTGACCTGTGGAAGTGGAAAAATACTTTGCATCTCAGTCCTCTAAAGAGCTCTGCATAGAGGAGAAGCAACCACTAACAGAGACGACACCAGACACAGCAAGAGACCTCAGTCCACAGAGCAGAGAACCAGACAAGACCAGACCATAGACCTCAGTCCACAGACCAGAGAATGAGAGAGAGACCAGACAAGACCAACTAAACAGGTTCTTATATTTTAATTAGATGTTCTCAATCCAAACTGAATTACCAATCAAAATGTGGGAAATTATTTATTTGGTGTTTGAGATTGATATTGAACTTTAACCTTGAACATGTAGTTTTTTGGGGGGTGCTAACTGATTTCTATGCTTAAAAATGGACCAGTTAAAATGTGCTATACAAACTATGAGTGGTTTGTAAGGCCTTTATTACTAGTTAATAACAATTTTGAAAAAAAAATACATGTTGAGGAGTGAGGACAGTGTTAGAAGCAAATGTACCATTAAAGTGCAACATTTCCATGTTGCAGAAAGGCGTGTGTGTGTCATTATAATCTAACAGCGTGATTCAATTTGAATATTTTCCTCAACAAAGTGCGATTGCCGTGATTATTTGATTACTGTTAAGTAAACTGAGCGATGCATAAATATTTACCTTCAGGTTAGCTGTAATTATGTCGTTCTAAGGTACTATGGCTTCTGCTGACATTTTAAAACCTTTCCATATGACAACAAATGTCTTAAGATAGATTTTGATGAAGATATTTTCAATATTTGAATGTCCTTACCTTGTCAAGCGACTGCTTCAAGGGTACTGAAACCAATATGTCATTTTGTAAGTTGAGTCAACTATCCCTTCAGCCCCTGTTAGCAATTATATTTATTTCATAATCCCTTTTATATTCCTTTAGAGGAAACACTGTCAGTCAGACGATGGGGTGGAGAACCATTCTCTTACTAACAGGTCAGTACAGTAAATGAACAGTGTGTGTGTGAGAGTATGTGTGTGTGAAAGTGAGTGTGTGTGTGTGTGAAAGTGAGAGTAAGAGTGTGTGTGAGAGAGTGTGTGTGTGTGTGTGCGCGCGCCTGCGTGTGTGCGTCGGTGAGTTAGCGAGTAAGCATGTAAGTGGAGAAAGACTGATATTTTAGTGTTATTTCTATACGTTACAGTGCATTCGGAAAGTATTCAGACCCCTTGACTTTTCCACATTTTGTTATGTTACAGCTTTATTCTGAAATGTGATATTTCCGTTTGTTATATGTAATAAATTAGCAAAGAAATTATAAAAAACATGTTTTTGCTTTGTCATTATGAGGTATTGTGTGTAGATTGATGAGGGGGGAAAAAAACGAGTTAATCAATTTTAGAATAATGCTGTAAATAAACAAAATGTGGAAAAAAATCAAGGGGTCTGAATACTTTCCGAGAGCAAAATATTTGTATATTTCTGTGTATATTTCTGTGTTGTTAGCTATACTGGGGCACTGTGGAAGCGGTGTTTATTTTAGCTGCTACACTGAAAAGCTGAACTTTTCCTGGGTGAGCAGAGCAGGGCCACTTCATCAAGTGTTTGAAGGTGTGAGTTGCGCCACAATATCCTGAAAATAGATCCACAGTGTAATTGTATGCTGAGCTGCACGAGGATCTCGTGAAGCTGTGTTGTTTACACCCTGGATTTATTGAAAACAATGGGAGCATCTAATGCTCTGCAAGGGTTAAGCATCCAGTGTAGCAGGCCTGTGATAATGGAACAGATAATTATGCACTAAATGATAGTTTTGTTCACAGGGCTGTTTTTACCCTCCCCATGCCTCCCTCAGTACCACTTTGTGAACATGGACAAGAACTGGTATGAAGCACAAGCCTACTGCAGAAATCAGTACACTGACCTGGCCACCATAGACAACATGGAGGATATGAACAGACTGGTCAACACAGTAGACAGTGGTTATAATGGATCAGCCTGGATAGGGTTGTATAATGGTGTTAACAGCTGGAGGTGGTCTCTAGAAGACATGGACTACTATGGTGACGGAGAGGCTGAGTTTAGGAACTGGGACATTTCAGATGGTAAATACACTGATCAGCACTGTGTAGTGGCAGTAGAGTATGGGACGTGGTGGGATCTTGAATGCAACCAAAAACACTACTCGGTCTGCTACAACGGTGAGAACATGTTACTCTTTGGTGTATTTACAGCTCTATGTTTGCACTATCAGAACATTTTAAAATAGGAAATAAGTATACCATTATCATAACTTCATATTTGCAAACAAATATTTTAACCTGCATGTGCACTGACACACTATAAAGTCATTGTGACACAAACGTTACTGAAAACAAGTACAGCGCATTCAGACCCCTTGAATATTTCCACATTTTGTTACGTTAATGCCTTATTCTAAAATAGATTTAAAAGTTATTTTTCTCATTAATCTACACACAATACCCCATAATGACAAAGCAAAAACATGTTTTTAAAATATTTTGCGAATTTATTACATATAAAAAACTGAAATATCACATTTATGAAAGTATTCAGACTCTTTACTCAGTCCTTTGTTGAAGCACCTTTGGCAGCGATTACAGCCTTAAGTCTTCTTGGGTGTGATGCTACAAGCTTTGCACAACTGCATTTGGGGAGTTTCTCCAGTTCTTCTCTGCAGATCCTCTCAAGCTCTGTCAGGTTGGATGGGGAGCATTGCTGCACAGCTATTTTCAGGTCTCTACAGAGATGTTTGATCGGGTTCAAGTCTGGGCTCTGGCTGGGCCACTTAAGGACATTCAGAGACTTGTCCCGAAGCCACTGCGTTGTCTTGCCTGTGTGCTTAAGACTATTGTCCTGTTTGTCCATAGCCCAAGTCTGAGGTCCTTAATGCTCTGGAGCAGGTTTTCATCAAGGATCTCTCTGTACTTTGCTCCGTTCATCTTTCCCTCAATCTTGACTAGTCTCCCAGTCCTTGCTGCTGAAAAACACTCCCACAGCATGATGCTGCCACCACTATGCTTCACCGTAGGGATGGTGCCAGGTTTCCTACAGATGTGAGGCTTGGCATTCAGGCCAAGGAGTTCAATCTTGGTTTCATCAGACTAGAGATTCTTGTTTCTCATGCTCTGAGATTCACTTAGGTACCTTTGGGCAAACTCCAAGCAGGCTGTCCTGTGCCTTTTACTTAGGAGAGGCTTCTGTCTGGCCACTATACCATAAAGGCATGATTTCGAGTCTCATATCAACAGGTCTGAGTACTTATGTAAATATCTTATTTCAGTTTTTATTTTTAATACATTTGCAAAAAATCTAAAATCATGTTTTAATTATGTCAATATTGGGTATTATGTGTAGATTGATGAGGACCAAAAAATTATTTAATCCATTTTAGAATACGGCTTTAAAAGGGAAGGGGTTTGAGCATTTTCAGAATGCACTGTATACATTGCCTTCCGAAAGTATTCAGACCCCTTGACTTATTATTCCACATTTTGCTGTGTTACAGGTTGAAATCAAAATGGATTTAATGACAAAATCAAACAAATGTTTCAGAATTGTTTAGCAAATTAATTGAAAACGAAATACAGAAATATCAAATTTACATAAGAATTCACACCCCCAAGTCAATGCATGTTAAAATCACCTTTGGCAGCAATTACAGCTGTGAGTCCTGGATATTTTTCATATTTTCTTTTATTTAACCTTTATTTAACTTGGAAAGTCAGTTAAGAACAAATTCTTATTTACAATGATGGCCTACCCCAGCCAAATTTGGATGACGCTGGGCCAATTGTGTTCCGCCCTATGGGACTGCCAATCGCAGCCGGATGTGATGCAGCCTGGATTCAAACCAGGGACTGCAGTGACACCTCTTGCACTGAGATGCAGGGCCTTAGACCGCTGCGCCACTCGGGAGCAAGTCTCTAAGAGCTTTGCAAATCTGGAGTATACAATATTTGCAGATTATTCTTTCAAAAATTCTTAAAGCTCTGTCAAGATGGTTCTTGATCATTGCTAGACAACCATTCAAGCCTTACCATAGATTTCCTAGTCGATTGAAGTGCAAACTGTAACTATGCCACTCAGGAACATTCCATGTCGTCTTGGTAAGAAACTCCAGTGTAAATTTGGCCTTGCGTTTTAGATTATTGTCCTGCAGAAAGGTGAATTTGTCTCCCAGTTTCTGTTGGAATGCTGGTTGAACCAGGTTTTCTTCTAGGATTTTGCCTGTGCTTAGCTCTATTCCATTTCTTTTTAGCCCCTAAAAACTCTATACTCCTTGCTGATGACAAACTTACCCATAACAAGATGCAGCCAACACCATGCCTGAAAATATGAAGATTGGATCTCAGTGATGTGTTGTGTTGGATTTGTCCCAAACGTAACGCTTTGTATTAAGGACATGAAGTTAATTTGTTTCCCATATTTTTTGCAGTTTTACTTTAGTGCCTTATTGCTTCTTTCTTTTCACTCTGTCTTTTAGGTCAGTATTGTGGAGTAACTACAATTTTGTTAATCCATCTTTAATTTTCTTCCATCACATCAATTAAATTGAACCTTTATTTAACTAGGCAAGTCAGTTAAGAACAAATTGTTATTTACAATGATGGCCTACACCGGCAATACCTGGACAACGCTGGGCCAGTTGAGGCTCCCAATTATGGCCGGTTGTGAAACAGCCTGGATATGAACCAGGGTCTCTGTAGTGACGCCTCTAGCACTGAGCCCAAAACCTTACTCTGTAACTGTTATAAAATCACAATTGGCCTCATGTTGAAATCTCTGAGTGATTTCCTTCCTCTCAAGCAACTGTATTAGGAAGAATGTCTCTATCTTTGTAGTGACTGGGTGTATTGATACACCATCCAAGGTGTTATTGATAACTTTCTCAACACCATGCTTTTTTTTTGGGGGGACTCCCTGGTCTTTGTGGTTAAACAATTATTTTTTTCACTGCTCGACTGAGGGACTTTACATATAATTGTATGTGTGGAGTACAGAGATGAGGTTGCCATTCAGAAATTATGTTAAACACTATTATTGCACACAGAGTGAGTCCATGCAACTTATTGACAGTTGTGGCTGCTTTGTGTGATGTATTGTTGTCTCTACCTTCTTGACCTTTGTGCTGTTGACAGTGCCCAATAATGTTTGTGCCATGTTTTGTGCTGCTACCATGTTGTGTTGCTACCATGCTGTATTGTCATGTGTTAACGCCTTGCTATGTTGTTGTCTTATGTCTCTCTTTATGTAGTGTTGTGTTGTCTCTCTTGTTGTGATATGTGTTTTGTCCTATATTTATATTGTATTTATTATTGTTTTTAAATCCCAGGCCCCCGTCCCCGCAGGAGGCCTTTTGTCTTTTGGTAGGCCGTCATTGTGAATAAGAATTTGTTCTTATCTGACTTACCTAGTTAAATAAAGGTGAAATAAAATAAAATACAAATTATGTGACTTGTTAAGCACATTTTTACTCTTGAACTTATTTAGGCTTAACATATCAAAGGGGTTGAATACTTTTAACCCAAGACATTTCAGCTTTACATTTTTTATTAATTCATTTTGATTAATTGTTGTCCTTGATTATGTTTTTGGCCTTAGTAAACATTTTAAAAAACAGAATTCCACTTTGACATTATGGGGTATAGTGTGTGACAAAAATTCTGATTTGAATCCATTTTAAATTCAGTCTGTAATTTAGTTTAGTATAGAAATCCCCATCACCTTGATGAGTCACCATTTAGTTTGGTGGAAATGAGCCAACCATTACATATGTTAGCGGAAATAATCCAACCATTATATCAAATAAAATAAAAATGTATTGGTCACATCAAATCAAATCAAATTTTATTTGTCACATACACATGGTTAGCAGATGTTAATGCGAGTGTAGCGAAATGCTTGTGCTTCTAGTTCCGACCATGCAGTAGTATCTAACAAGTAATCTAACAAATTCACAACAACTACCTTATACACACAAGAGTAAAAAGGAATGAATACAGTATGTACATATAAATATATGGATGAGCGATGGCTGACCGGCATAGGCAAGATGCAGTAGATGGTATGGAGTACAGTATATACACATATATATGAGATGAGTAATGTAGGATATGTAAACATTATATAAATGGCATTGTTTAAAGTGGCTAGTGATACATTATTTCATCCAATTATAATTATTAAAGTGGCTAGAGATTTGGGTCGATGACCGAGCGGCATAGGCAAGATACAGTAGATGGTTTAGAGTACAGTGTATACATTTGATATGAGTATGTCGGATACGTAAACATTATATACAAAATTGTTTAAAGTGGCTAGTGATACATTTATTTACATCAATTCCTATGTATAAAGTGGCTAGAGATTTAAGTCAGTATGTTGGCAGCAGCCACTCAGTAGTGATGGCTGTTTAACAGTCTGATGGCCTTGAGGTAGAAGCTGTTTTTCAGTCTCTCGGTCCCAGCTTTGATGCACCTGTACTGACCTCGCCTTCTGGATGATAGCGGGGTGAACAGGCAGTGGCTCGGGTGGTTGTTGTCCTTGATGATCTTTTTGGCCTTTCTGTGACATCGGGTGGTGTAGGTGTCCTGGAGTGCAGGTAGTTTAACCCGGTGATGCGTTGTGCAGTCCTCACTACCCTCTGGAGGCATACGGTTGTGGGCGGAGCAGTTGCCGTACCAGGCGGTGATACAGCCCGACAGGATGCTCTCGATTGTGCATCTGTAAAGTTTGTGAGTGATTTTGGTGACAAGCCAAATTTCTTCCAGCCTCCTGAGGTTGAAGAGCGCTGTTGCGCCTTCTTTACCACGCTGTCTGTGTGGGTGGACCAATTCAGTTTGTCCGTGATGTGTATGCGCCGAGGAACTTAAAACTTTCCACCTTCTCCACTACTGTCCCCTCGATGTGGATAGGGGTGCTCCTCTCCTGTTTCCTGAAGTCACGATCATCTCCTTTGTTTTGTTGACATTGAGTGAGAGGTTATTTTCCTGACACCACCTCCAGAGGCCCTCACCTCCTCTCTGTAGGCCGTCTCGTCGTTGTTGGTAATCAAGCCTACCACTGTAGTGTCGTCAGCAAACTTGATGATTGAGTTGGATCGTGCTTAGCTACGCAGTCATGGGTAAACAGGGAGTACAGGAGAGGGCTGAGCGCACCCTTGTGGGGCCCCAGTGTTGAGGATCAGCGGGGTGGAGATGTTGTTTCTACCCTCACCACCTGGGACCGGCCCGTCAGAAGTCAGGACCCAGTTGCACAGGGCTGGGTCGAGACCCAGGGTCTCGACTTAATGACGAGCTTGGAGGAACTATGGTGTTAAATGCTGAGCTGTAGTCGATGAACAGCATTCTTACATAAGTATTCCTCTTGTCCAGATGGAGTTAGGGCAGTATGCAGTGTGATTGCGATTAGTCGTCTGTGGACCTATTGGGACGGTAAGCAAATTGGAGTGGGTCCAGGGTGTCTGGCAGGATGGAGGTGATATGATCCTTGACTAATCTCTCAAAGCACTTCATGATGACGGAAGTGAGTGCTACGGGGCGATAGTCATTTAGCTCAGTCACCTTAGCTTTCTTGGGAACAGGAACAATGGTGGCCCTCTTGAAGCATGTGGGAACAGCAGACTGGGATAGGGACTGATTGAATATGTCCGTAAACACACCAGCCAGCTGGTCTGCGCATGCTCTGAGGACCACGGCCAGGGATGCCATCTGGGCGGCAGCCTGCGAGGGTTAACACATTTAAATGTTTTTCTCACATTGGCTGCGGTGAAGGTGAGCCCGCAGGTTTTGGTAGCGGGCGTGTCGGTTGGCACTGTATTGTCCTCAAAGCGAGCAAAGAAGTTGTTTAGTTTGTCTGGGAGCAGGGCGTCATGGTCCTTTGACGGGCTCAGTTTTCTTTTGTAGTCCGTGATTGACTGTAGACCCTGCCACATTCCTCTTGTGTCTGAGCCATTGAATTGTGACTCTACTTTGTCTCTATATTGGCCCAGCTTAGCTTGTTTGATTGCCTTGCGGAGGGAGTAGCTGCACTGTTTGTATTCAGTCATGTTTCGGTAGCCTTTACCTGGTTAAAAGCAGTGGTTCGCTTTCAGTTTCTTGTGAATGCTGCCATCAATCCATGGTTTCTGGTTGGGGAAGGTTTTGATATTTGCTATGGGTACAACATCACCAATGCATTTGCTAATAAACTTCGCTCACGAATCAGCGTATACATCAATGTTGTTGTCAGATGCTATCCGGAACATATCCCAGTCCACGTGCTCGAAAGCAATCTTGAAGCATGGAATCAGATTAGTCGGACCAGCGTTGAACAGACCTGAGAAGCAGGCGTTTCCTGTTTTAGTTTCTGTTTGTAGGCTGGGAGCAACAAAATGGAGTCATGGTCAGACTTGCCGAAAGGAGAAGCGGAGAATAGCCTTGTATGCATCACGGAAGTTGGAATAACAGTGGTCAGGATTTTACCAGCCGGGTGGCACATTCGATATGCTGGTAAAATTTCGGAACCTGCTGTTCTTAAATTAGCCTTATTAAAATCCCCAGCCACAATAAATGCAGCCTCAGGATATGTGGTTTCCAGTTTACATAGAGTCCGATGAATTTCTTTCAGTGCCGTCGATGTATTAGCTTGAGGGGGATGTACACGGCTGTGATTATAATCGAAGAGAATTCTCTTGGTAGATAATCACGGTCTGCATTTGATTATGTAAGGAATTCTATGTCAGGTGAACAAAGGACTTGAGTTCCTGTATGTTGTTATGATCACACCACGTCCTCGTTAATCATAAGACACACACCCGCCCTTCTTCTTACCAGAGAGATGTTTGTTTCTGTCGGCGCGATGCGTGGAGAAACCAGGTGGCTGTACCGACTCTGATAACGTGTCCTGGAGTGAGCCATGTTTCCGTGAAGCAAAGAAACGTTGCAGTCTCGAATGTCTCTCTGAAAGGCAACCCTCGATCGGATTTCGTCTACTTTGTTGTCAAGAGACTGTACATTGGCGATTAAAATACTCGGGAGAGGTGCACGTCGCCCGTCGGCGTAGCTTGACCAAAAGACCGGCGTGTTTCCCTCTTCTCGGCGCCGCCGTTGTTTTGAGTAGCCACGTGCTATCCAGTCTGTTGTTGTGTTTGGGTTAACGAAAGGAGAATCCTCTTTGGGAAAGTCGTATTCCTGAGTCGTAATGTTGGTAAGTTGGCGTTGCTCTTATATCCAATAGTTCCTCCCGGTTGTATGTAATAAAACTTAATATTTTCCGGGGTAACAATGTAAGTAATACATAAAAAAACAAAATACTGCATGGCTTCCTGAGAACGTGAAGCGAGGCTGCCATCTCTGTCGGCGCCGGAAGATAATGTGCTAAACATACATGTGTTTAGCAGATGTTATTGCGGGTTTAGCTAAATGCTTATGTTTCTAGCACCGACAGTGCAGTAATGTCTAACAAGTAATATCAAACAATTTCACAACATTTACCCAATACACACAAATCTAAGTAAAGGAAGGGAATTAAGAATATATAAATATATGGACGAGCAATGTTAGAGCGGCATAGACTAAGATACAGTATATACATATGAGATGAGTAATGCAAAATATGTAAACATTATTAAAATGACTAGCGTTCCATTTATTAAAGTAGCAGCTTCTAATGTGCTAGTGATGGTTATTTAACAGTCTGATGGCCTTGAGATAGAACCTGTTTTTCCGTCTCTCGGTCCTATATTTTATACCCCTGTACTGACCTTGCCTTCTGGATGATAGCGGGGTGAACAGGCAGAGGCTAGGGTGGTTGTTGTCCTTGATAATCTTTTTGGCCTTCCTGTGACATCGTGTGCTGTAGGTGTCCTGGAGGGCAGATAGTTTGCCCCCGGTGATGCATTGGGAAGACCGCTCCACCCTCTGGAGAGCCCAGCCGTTGTGGGTGGTGCAGTTGCCGGTGGTGCAGTGATACAGCCAGACAAGATGCTCTCAATTGTGCATCTGTAAAGGTTTGTGAGGGTTTTAGGTGCCAAGCCAAATTTCTTTAGCCTCCTGAGGTTGAAGAGGCGCTGTTGCGCCTTCTTTACCACACAGTCTGTGTGGGTGGACCATTTCAGTTTGTCAGTAATGTGTACTCCGAGGAACTTGAAGCTTTCCACATTCTCCCCTGCGATCCAGACGGTGTGGATAGGTGGGTGCTCCTTCTACTGTTTCCTGAAGTCCACGATCATCTCCTTTTTGTTGACGTTGAGTGAAAGATTATTTTCCTGGCACAACACTCCCAGAGCCCTCACCTCCTCCCTGTAGGCTCTCTCATCATTGTTGGTAATCAAGCCTAGTAAAGTTGTGTTGTCTGCAAACTTGATGATTGAGTTGGAGGCGTGCTTGGCCACCCAATCATGGGTGAACAAGGAGTACAGGAGGGGGCTGAGCCCGGACCCTTGTGGGGCCCCAGTGTTGAGGATCAGTGAAGTGGGGGTGTTGTTTCCCACATTCAACACCTGGGGGTGGCCCGTCAGGAAGTCCAAGGACCCAGGTGCACAGGGAGAGTTTCCCTCTCAGGGACTCGAGCTTAATAATGAGCTTGGATGGTACTATGGTGTTGAATGCTGAGCTATAGTCAATGAACAGCATTCTTACTTAGGTATTCCTCTTGCTCAGATGGTATAGGGGAGTGTGCAGCACAATGGTGATTGCATCGTCTGTAGATCTATTGGGGTGGTAAGCAAATTGAAGTGGGTCTAGCGTGACAGGTAAGGTAGAGGAGATATGATCCTTGACTAGTCTCTCAAAGCACTTCATGATGACAGAAGTGAGTGCTACTGGGTGATAGTTATTTAGTTCAGTTACCTCTGCTTTTTTGGGTACAGGAACAATCTTGAAGCATGTGGGGACAACAGACTGGGATAGGGATTTATTGAATATGCCCGTAAACAATGCCAGGCCCATTGTGTGATTATAAATGATGTCACAATACAAATGTTTAGGGCTATGTAAGATACAGAAGGGGTAACATGATGTCTGATGTGCCCTCTAGCAAACTCTATGGTCAAGTTTAACGACAGGCAAGTTTGCAGGTGCCTCACCGCAAACTAAATGTCTTACTCACGTTGGCCATTTATTATGTTGAATAATAATAAACTACATTTATCAATCTGACTCCATGTGAATGCCATAGGCCCATAATCGAATCCAGTGGGTATAGCCAAGGTTGCGAGCCTTGCGTCACCACTCAGAATACGACAAGATACATGTGTCTAGGTTTACCGTTATGCAATTATTTGGAGGCTAAGGAACACGAAGGTAATATCTTGCAATCGATGTCCTGGCATAACATGATTGAGTTAACCTTAGCTCAGAGATGCACAATTAGAGACCAAGCATATACAGTTGAAGTCAGAAATTTACATACACCTTAGCCAAATACATTTAAACTCAGTTTTTCACAATTTCTGACATTTACAGTGGGGCAAAAAAGTATTTAGTCAGCCACCAATTGTGCAAGTTCTCTCACTTAAAAAGATGAGAGAGGCCTGTAATTTTCATCATAGGTACACTTCAACTATGACAGACAAAATGAGGAAAACAAATCCAGAAAATCACATTGTAGGATTTGTAATGAATTTATTTGCAAATTATGGTGGAAAATAAGTATTTGGTCACATACAAACAAGCAAGATTTCTGGCTCTCACAGACCTGTAACTTCTTCTTTAAGAGGCTCCTCTGTCCTCCACTCGTTACCTGTATTAATGGCACCTGTTTGAACTTGTTATCAGTATAAAAGACACCTGTCCACAACCTCAAACAGTCACACTAATATGGTCAGATGAAACCAAAATAGAACTTTTTGGTAAAAACTCAACTCGTCGTGTTTGGAGGACAAAGAATGCTGAGTTGCATCCAAAGAACACCATACCTACTGTGAAGCATGGGGGTGGAAACATCATGCTTTGGGGCTGTTTTTCTGCAAAGGGACCAGGACGACTGATCCGTGTAAAGGAAAGAATGAATGGGGCCATGTATCGAGAGATTTTGAGTGAAAACCTCCTTCCATCAGCAAGGGCATTGAAGATGAAACGTGGCTGGGTCTTTCAGCATGACAATGATCCCAAACACACCGCCCGGGCAACGAAGGAGTGGCTTCGTAGAAGCATTTCAAGGTCCTGGAGTGGCCTAGCCAGTCTCCAGATCTCAACCCCATAGAAAATCTTTGGAGGGAGTTGAAAGTCCGTGTTGCCCAGCGACAGCCCCAAAACATCACTGCTCTAGAGGAGATCTGCATGGAGGAATGGGCCAAAATACCAGCAACAGTGTGTGAAAACCTTGTGAAGACTTACAGAAAACGTTTCACCTCTGTCATTGCCAACAAAGGGTATATAACAAAGTATTGAGATAAACTTTTGTTATTGACCAAATACTTATTTTCCACCATAATTTGCAAATAAATAAATTAAAAATCCTACAATGTGATTTTCTGGAGTTCTTCCTCATTTTGTCTGTCATAGTTGAAGTGTACCTATGATGAAAATTACAGGCCTCTCTCATCTTTTTAAGTGAGAGAACTTGCACAATTGGTGGCTGACTAAATACTGTTTTGCCCCACTGTAATCCTTCCCTGTCTTAGGTCAGTTAGGATCACCACTTTGTTTTAAGAATGTGAAATGTCAGAATAACAGTAGAGAGAATGATTTATTTCAGCTTTTATTTCTTTCATCACATTCCCAGTGGGTCAGAAGTTTACATACACTCAATTAGTATTTGGTAGCATTGCCGTTAAGTTGTTTAACTTTGGTCAAATGTTTCGGGGAGCCTTCCACAAGCTTCCCAGAATAAGTTGGGTGAATTTTGGCCCATTCTTCCTGACAGAGCTGGTGTAACTGAATCATATTTGTAGGCCTCCTTGTTCGCACATGATTTTTCAGTTCTGCCCACAAATCTTCTACAGGATTGAGGTCAGGGCTTTCTGATGGCCACTCGAATACCTTGACAGTGTTGTCCTTAAGCCATTTTGCCACAGCTTTGAAAGTATGCTTGGGGTCATTGTCCATTTGGAAGACCCATTTGTTGACCAAGCATTAACTTCCTGACTGATCTCTTGAGATGTTTCTTCAATATATCCACATCATTTTCCATCCTCATGATGCCATCTATTTTGTGAAGTGGACCAGTCCCTCTTGCAGCAAAGCGTGATGCTGCCACCCCCGGGCTTCACGGTTGGGATGGTGTTCTTCGGCTTGCAAGCCTCCCCCTTTTTCCTCCAACATAATCATGGTCAATTTGGCCAAAGAGTTTCATCAGACCAGAGGACATTTCTCCAAAAAGTACGATCTTTGTCCCCATGTGCAGTTGCAAACCGCAGTCTGGCTTTTTTATGGTGGGTTTTAGAGCAGTGGCTTCTTCCTTGCTGAGTAGGCTTTCAGGTTATGTCGATACAGGACTTGTTTTACTGTGGATATAGAGACCTTTGTACCTGTTTCCTCCAATATCTTCACAGGGTCCTTTGCTGTTGTTCTGGGATTGATTTGCACTTTTCGCACCAAAGTATGTTCATCTCTAGGAGACAGAACGAGTCTCCTTCCTGAGCGGTATGACGGCTGCGTGGTCCCATGGTGTTTAAATTTGCGTACTATTGTTTGTACAGATGAACGTGGTTCCTTCAGGTGTTGGGAAATTGCTTCCAAGGATGAACCAGACTTGTGGAGGTCAACAAAAGAAAATCTGAGGTCTTGGCTGATTTATTTTGATTTTCCAATTATGTCAAGCAAGGTAGGCTTTGAAATACATTCACAGGTAAACCTCCAATTGACTCAAATTATGTAAATTAGCCTATCAGAAGCTTCTAAAGCCATGACATAATATTGGGGAATTTTCCAAGCTGTTTAAAGGCACAGTCAACTTAATGTATGCAAACTTCTGACCCACTGGAATTGTGATACAGTGAATTATAAGTGAAATAATCTGTCTGTAAACAAATGTTGGAAAATGTACTTGTGTCATGCCAAAACTATAGTTGATAACAAGAAATTTGTGGAGGGTTTGAGAAACAAGTTTTAATGACTCCATCCTAAGTGTATGTAAACTTCCGACTTCTACTGTATACTATGTGTATAGTGTAATTAACAACTGTCAATAGGCCTACCGAGATACAGTCATATAGTTAATCAAATAGTTACTCTGTTAAACAAGGAATGCATTTACTCAATTCAACTAATAGAATGTATTAGTCACCAAATAATGAATACTCAATTCCAGTGTACATGAAATCGATGATACATTGCAGAATAACTCAGAGTAAATGACTATCACCAATAGGCTAAGACTTATCATGGTGACACGTGTCTTCAGTTCAGAATAATCTGTAAGAGAAAAACTGTGTGTGTGATAAACACAGGAGTTTGGTAGCAAGTTCTCAAAGTATGAACAAATGTGTTGTCATTTTAATCAAATTCAAGTAGGAACGCAGCCCCAACCTGAATTAATGTTACTTAACACTTCGCTAGGAAAAACAAAAGACAGGAAAACCAACCCAGATTCTAGTCTAGTCAACTCAATTAAAATAATCTGACCAGACAACAGAAATGCTTGATAACCAGTCAACCCAACCTACAGTTTTAATCCAGTCACTTTAAATATCCATCAACCAGAAAGCACACAATGCAATAAGACATATCATTTAGTCAATTCAAGTTTTTATCAGTCTTCACACCTCTCCTGGCGTCAGTGTCCCCAGGACTTCTGTGGGAACATCTCCTCCTGGTGTGACTCTCGTGTCTGAGAAGCAGAGGTTACATAATGTAGATCTGATATCTGATTAACTTTACAGAAATACTATTGATCAACAACTCAGGTTTTGAATCCAAACAACTCAGATGCTTATAAAAGGGTCTAGGATTCATTGTTCTATCACTTTTTTGTTCCTGAACTGCTGTGTCGAGATACCCTCTCTCTCTTTCTTTCTTTCTCTCTCCACCCAATGGACTTTTGGGGCATGGCCACTCAGGCTATGATTTCTCTCTCTCTCTGACCATTAGGAGAATAATGCCTTGTAATGCTTGTTAATGGTTTGTAACTTAAGCTTTATGTCTTGTATGTGAATCCATTCAGTTTACAAAGTAATTAAATATGCCTGTATTTAGAATCCATTCTGAGATATTTGCCTATTTCTGTAACTCAACCATAGTCTCTTGCATATTACCAATTATCTTGATGGAGTCAGATAAACATTTTAATAGGCTAATTGCTTAGTCTTATTATCAGTCACGCTTGAGGTATTTATAATATCCTAAATGATAAATATTACTACCCACTACAGTAACACAACAAAATGTGAAAAAAGTAAAGGGGTGTGAATACTTTCTGAAGTCTTGTATCCGCCTTACTCTCAGAGAAATAAGTAGTACTGCTAGGTTTTACACTGTCAAATGTGACAAATTTGTACATTTCTTACGTAAAAAATAACTATAAATGAATGACTTACATTCAATACTTACATTCAACATTAAATATTTGCAGGAAAGACAACCAACATTCTTGAGAGGTTCATCTTGTCAAATGAAAGTATGACATGGGATGAAGGGCAGAGCTACTGCAGACAGCACTACACAGACTTGGCCAGTGTGAGGAACCTGGCTGAGAGCAAGAAGATAGGTAACATGGCACCGAAGAATAACGCGGTGTGGATCGGCCTGTTCAGAGACTGGAGCTGGTCAGACCAGAGTAACTCTTCATTCAGATACTGGCGTTCAGGAACACCCAATAATCGTTACGGGAACTGTGTGTCGGTGTTCGATAAATCAGGCAAATGGGCAGACTACACATGTAGGGCAAAACTTCCCTTCTGTTGCTACGGTGGTGAGTTACAGTATATGCTATAGTGTGTGTGTGTGTGTGTGTGTGTGTGTGTGTGTGTGTGTGTGTGTGTGTGTGTGTGTGTGTGTGTGTGTGTGTGTGTGTGTGTGTGTGTGTGTGTGTGTGTGTGTGTGTGTGTGTGAGTACCCTATCTGTCTCTGTTAGTACCAATGAAGAAGAGTAGGTGGTGAGAGTAAGTGTCTGGCTCTGGCTCCGTCCCTCTCTGTTTCACTTTTTTTTTTATCTAATTCACTTGCTTTGACAATGTTAACATATGTTTCCCATGCCAATAAAGCCCTTACATTAAATGGAATTGACAGATAGACAGGGCCAGAGCGACAGAAACAATACAAATTAACATTAAACATTACACTCACAAAAGTTCGAAAAGAATAAAGACATTTCAAATGTCATATTATGTGCAAATAGTTAAGGTACAAAAGGGAAAATAAATAAACATAAATATGGGGTTTTATTTACAATGGTGTTTGTTCTTCACTGGTTGCCCATTTATTGTGGCAATAGGTCACAAATCTTGCTGCTATGATGGCACACTATGGTATTTCACCCAGTATATATGGGAGTTTCTCAAAATTGAGTTTGTTTTCTAATTATTTGTGGATCTGTGTAATCTGAGGGAAATATGTGTCTCTAATATGGTCATACACTTGGGAGGAGGTTAGGAAGTGCAGCGCAGTTTCCACCTAATTTTGTGGGCAGTGTGCACATAGCCTATCTTCTCTTGAGAGCCAGGTCTGCCTACGGCGGCCTTTTTCAATAGCAAGGCTATGCTCACTGAGTCTGTACATAGTCAAAGCTTTCCTTAAGTTTGGCTCAGTCACACTGGTCAGGTATTCTGCCACTGTGTACTAACTGTTGAGGGTCATATAGCATTCTAGTTTGCTCAAAATTTTTGTTAATTCTTTCCAATGTGTCAAGTAATTATCTTTTTCTTTTCTCATGATTTTGTTGGGTCTAGTTGTGTTGCTGTCTTGGGGCTCTGTGGGGTATGTTTGTGTTTGTGAACAGAGCCCCAGGACCAGCTTGCTTAGGGGGCACTTCTCCAGATTAATCTTTCTGTAGGTGATGGCTTTTTATGGAAAGTTTGGGTATCGTTTCCTTTTGGGTGGTTGTAGAATAATTTGCGGGTATCGGCCTAATTATGCTTTGCATACATTATTTGGTGTTTTACGTTGTACACAGGATATTTTTGCAGAATTCTGCACGCGGAGTCTCAATTTCGTTGGTGAGCAAACCCAATACCTCACAACAGTGAAGGGCAATTGGTTCTATAGTTGATTAAAGTATTTCTAGCAAGATCCTTATTGTTATGTTGAATTTGATGTTCCTTTTTATGGCATAGAAGGCCCTTCTTGCCTTGTCTCTCAGCTCGTTCACAGCTTTGTGGAAGTTACCCGTGGCGCTGATGTTTAGGCAGAGGTATCTATAGTTGGTTGTGTGCTCTAGGGCAATGGTGTCTAGATGGAATTTGTATTTCTGGTCCTGGCAACTGGACCTTTTATGGAACACCATTATTTTTGTATTACTGAGATTTACTGGGTCTAACATACAGTGGGGCAAAAAAGTATTTAGTCAGCCACCAATTGTGCAAGTTCTCTCACTTAATGGGAAGGGTTTTCGGGTGGGTCTTCGCCCTCGGCGGAGGCTCTGGTGCGGGCCGTGCCAGCCCGAGAAGACGCACCAGGGGCCCGGCGCGTGGAGCCGGAACAGGAGTCATCGGACTCAGGAGACGCACAGTAGGGCTGATGCGTGGAGCAGGAACAAGACGTGCTGGGCTCCGAATGGCTCACAGGGAACCTGGTGCGTGGAGCAGGAACAGGTTGTGCCGGGCTCCGAAGGCGCACAGGGGACCTGATGCGTGGAGCAGGAACAGGACGTGCCGGGCTCTGAAGGCGCACTGGGGACCTGATGCGTGGAGCAGGAACAGGTCGTGCCGGGCTCCGAAGGCGCACAGGGAACCTGGTGCATGGAGCAGGAGCAGGACGTGCTGGGCTCCGAAGGCGCACAGGAAACCTGGTGCGTGGAGCAGGAACAGGTCGTCCCGGGCTCTGAAGGCGCTCAGGGGACCTGGTGCGTGGAGCAGGAATAGGTTGTGCCGGGCTCTGAAGGCGCACAGGTGACCTGATGCGTAGAGCAGGAACAGGTCGTGCCGGGCTCTGAAGGCGCACAGGGGACCTGGTGCGTGGAGCAGGAACAAGACGTGCTGGGCTCTGAAGGCGCACTGGGGACCTGATGCGTGGAGCAGGAACAGGTCGTGCCGGGCTCCGAAGGCGCACAGGGAACCTGGTGCGTGGAGCAGGAACAGGACGTGCCGGGCTCTGAAGGCGCACAGGAAACCTGGTGCGTGGAGCAGGAACAGGACGTGCCGGGCTCTGAAGGCGCACAGGGGACCTGGTGCAAGGAGCAGGCACAGGACGTGCCGGGCTCTGAAGGCGCACAGGGGACCTGGTGCGTGGAGCAGGAACAGGTCGTGCCGGGCTCCGAAGGCACATAGGGAACCAGATGCGTGGAGCAGGAACAGGTCGTGCCGGGCTCTGAAGGCGCACAGGGGACCTGGTGCATGGAGCAGGAAAAGGACGTGCCAGGCTCTGAAGGCGCACAGGGAACCTGGTGCGTGGAGCAGGAACAGGTCGTGCCGGGCTCTGAAGGCGCACAGGGGACCTGGTGCGTGGACCAGGAACAGGTCGTGCCGGGCTCTGAAGGCGCACAGGGACCCTGGTGCGTGGAGCAGGAACAGGACGTGTCGGGCTCTGGATGCGCACAGGGGAGCTGATGCGTGGAGCAGGAACAGGACGTGCCGGGCTCTGAAGGCGCTCAGGGGACCTGGTGCATGGAGCAGGCACAGGACGTGCCGGGCTCTGAAGGCGCACAGGGGACCTGGTGCGTGGAGCAGGAACAGGTCGTGCCGGGCTCCGAAGGCACATAGGGAACCAGATGCGTGGAGCAGGAACAGGTCGTGCCGGGCTCTGAAGGCGCACAGGGGACCTGGTGCATGGAGCAGGAAAAGGACGTGCCAGGCTCTGAAGGCGCACAGGGAACCTGGTGCGTGGAGCAGGAACAGGTCGTGCCGGGCTCTGAAGGCGCACAAGGGACCTGGTGCGTGGACCAGGAACAGGTCGTGCCGGGCTCTGAAGGCGCACAGGGACCCTGGTGCGTGGAGCAGGAACAGGACGTGTCGGGCTCTGGATGCGCACAGGGGAGCTGATGCGTCGAGCAGGGACAGGCCGTGCCGGGCTCTGGATGCGCACAGCAGGTCTGGTGTGTGGACCCGGTGTAGGTCTCACCAGGCGTCCTCGCTCCAGGCATCCTCACTCCTCACCTGTACCTCTCTCCTGAACTCCTCTATGGTCCTCAACTCGGGCTCCGGTTCCCTTCTCTGCCTCGTCTCGACCACCAACCCCATGTACCCCCCGCAAAAAAATCTTGGTGCTGTTGTGGCTTCGACCCGGCGTTGTCGCTGTCCTTCGTCTCTCCTTGGCGACTCCCGCCAAGGAAGGGTCTCAGTACGGCCCATAACCTCCTCCCAGGTCCAGAACGTCTTCTCCTCCACGGGGATGCGCTGCTTGGTCCTTTTTTTGTGGGTCATTCATTCACGCTCGTCGTGTAAAGAACTGGACCAAGGTGCAACGCGGACTGATTTCCACATCTTTTAATTTGTGACACAACAAAAACAATGAACGACAATCGGACGTGGTGTAGCACACACAGCACATACGCAAAAAACAATGACCCACACCGCAAGTGGGGAAAAGAACAAACATATATATGGTCCCCAATTAGAGGTTACGACACTCAGCTGCCTCTAATTGGGAACCATCAACAAACCAAACCTAGAAAATAAAACATAGAACAAAAACCCCCTGATCACGTCCTGACCAACACACCCTAGATGAGCCAGAAGGCTATCTGTGGCCAGGACGTGACACTAGGGGGCATATTTGGGAGGGAATACTGTCACCTCCAGGTAGGAGTTTGTCCCCCTGTGTGCTGAGGGTGTCAGGTTCTTGTCCAGTTTTGGCATTTAGGTCGCCACAGACTAGTACATGTCCCTGGGCCTGGAAATGATTGATTTCCCCCTCCACGATGGAGAAGTTGTCTTCATTAAAGTATGGGGATTCTAGTGGGGGGATATAGGTAGCACACAAGAGGAAATGTTTCTCCGTTAAGATAATTTCCTTTAGAATTTCTAGCTAATGTAAAATGTTCCTCTTTTGATTAATTTAATAGAGTGAGTTAGGTCTGCTCTGTCTCTGTCTCTGTTAGCTCCCCCAGTAAAGAAGACTCAGCAGGTGGTGAGAGTGAAGCTGACCCCAAAGGACCAGAACATGGACCTGACTGATCCTGCTGTTCAGGAGGCCATCTTGCAGCAGGTGAATCTCACCTTCTCTTCCTCGTTGAGAAATTTGAGCCACTTTTGAACAAGTGATGAAGGGTTACTGCAGTATCTGGCCATAATATATACTATTGA
Organism: Brachymystax lenok tsinlingensis; assembly: GCA_030435695.1. Lineage (NCBI taxonomy): Eukaryota > Metazoa > Chordata > Actinopteri > Salmoniformes > Salmonidae > Brachymystax > Brachymystax lenok. The sequence goes on along the minus strand of CM059811.1, from coordinate 12,359,759 downwards.
CTACTGATTTACCTGTTATCTATAACGACCATAATGTTTATGACTGTTAATGACTGATTTTATAATGTCTTATATAACTGTTATAAAGAGTTTATGAATGCATACATAAGGGGGTATACACTAAGCGTTAGCCAGTACTGACTGCATAGTTGGTAGACCAGTCAGTAAACAAAATTTAGTTTAGTTTAGTTTAGTTTATTAGTTTATAATGACGTGGACAGTCCCTTTTGATAAAAAGAGCAGCTTTAGCCTCTACGGCTAATTTCCAGCTGTAGTCCCCGGCCAGTTGTCAATAGGCATACATCAAATAAAATACATTACAATTATATTTACTGCAGGACTAAACAAGAGGGAGTAGACATACTAAACATGTGGCACACAATTGAGGCAAGCAAGAAACAAGCAAGCACAGATTGCAAAGACATAAATACAGTTCATGCAATAAAACAGTAAAATCGACATAAAGATAATCACATAGAGACCACATTGAAGCACATACAGGACATAACATTGAGGCAAGCAGCAAGGATCAAGTGGCAGCAGCACGACCATGTCACATCAAATACACATCACATCTGTGAAATTAATGTGTGCAGTTATAATTGTCGGACAGCCAGTTTTTAAGGTGTATAGTAAAGGTGGAATAGGTATGTATGTCTTTAATTGTAGTGGGCAGTGAGTTCCAGTTTTGTATTGCTGTAACAGAAAATTATAATTGACCAAATGTGCTTTTTCTAAATGGAATTAGAAGGTCACCTCGTGTGGTGCTTCTGGTGATCTGCCTGCTATTATTACGTTGGATTATAAATGAATTAAAAGGAGCAGGAGCGGTATTATGCAGAATTTTGTAGACCAAACAGATGTTTTTATATTTGATTACATCTTCCCAGCTTAGCAGTTTATGATTATTAAGGATAATACAATGATGTAAACTGTTAGGCTTCTGGTCCAAAGCTTTGAGAGTTTTTTTTATAAAGAGTTGCTAATGGCTTTAGTGATAAGCTGTTAGTTTGTCCCCAGCTTGTCAGACAATATGTTAGATGTGACACAATCATGGCATCCATAAATAATTTAGCAGCATTAAAAGTAAGTGCATTTCTAATATATCTAAAATTAGCTAAGCTAAACTTGACCCTATTACACACTTTCTTAATATGTGCTTTAAAAGAAAGATTAGAATCAATAATAATGCCCAAATACTTAACTTGTGGCACAATACTAGTGTTTTGACCTGAAATCGTTATATTTGACACAATGTTACATTGTCTCTTTGTGAAAAACATTCCCACAGTTTTATCTACATTTACTTGAAGGCACGAACGATTTAGCCAATTGGGTGATCTGATCCATAGCTGTGGTCAGTTTGGCAGCAGCCAGATGTTTTGTCTTGGCATGCACATAAATTACAGTATCGTCCGCATACATTAGTGTATTGATATCAAGGCAAACTGATGGCAGATCATTGATATATAGACTAAACAAAAGCGGGCCAAGTATCGATCCTTGTGGTACCCCTGTGCGTAAATTAAGAACTAATGAACGATGATTGTTCACAGAAACGTATTGAGTTCTACCAGTTAAATATGACTCAATGCATTTGATTGCACAAGGGGAGAAATTAAAAGTAGAAAGTTTGGCAATAAGGACCTGATGGTTGACTGTGTCAAAAGCTTTACGAAGGTCTGAAACACAGCGCCAACAACACCACCCTTGTCAACCATTGCTCGAACAGTCTCTAAAAAGAAACAGTTAGCTGTTTCTGCAGAGTGATGGGCCCTGAAGTCAAACTGCATCGGATGAAGAGTGAATGGACTATTATTGAAGAAAGAGACAAGCTGCTCTGATACACATTTTTCAGCAACCTTGGACACCACAGGTAGAATACTTATTGGTCGGTAGTTAGATATGTTCAGAGGGTCTTTTGACTTAAATATGGGAGTTACAATTGCAGTCTTCCAAATAGTTGGAAATATCCCCTCTAGTACTGACTGGTTAACAATTTGTGCTAGGTGTTCTTTCAGGGATTTAAGCATCTTACAATCCATTCCATAAGTATCTTTTGCTGTTGAGATTTTAAGAGAATTAATAATTGCCTGGGTTTTAATTTCAGAGATAGGTTGAATGCTAAAAGAAGGCTTACTTTCATCTATTTTGACAATATCTCCAGTTGTTAGGGGAAAG